>VWZX01006532.1:149933-222488 GCA_013399015.1 Galbula dea
TTCTCCCTCTTAGATCTTTCTCCACATCTTATTTGCCCCTATCCATTTGATCAGGGAGTTTCCTCCTTCCTTCACTCCAGCTTTTCACCTTACCACAGTGCTTTTCCAGCCTTTCTTTCCACTTATATTCTATCCCACTCTTTGTCCAAGCAGTCTCAATTTTCTTCTCCCCCAGAGCTCTCCACTCCAGGGTTCCCAGCTGTTGCACTACCCATCTTGTTCCTCATCTCCCTGCATCAGATCCTCAAACAAAACATGCAACTCTTCCTCAGTTCATCTGAACATCTCCACACTCAAAGGGGTGCAGGGCAATTAGTTTAATATTTACTTTTGCTCATTACAAGAACAGGAAAAATACTTCAGTTGCATTTTTAAGTGTTGTTTTATTTACCAAATGCTGTTTAATCTCTTCTGTTCCTGCTAGATACATTCTGATCTGGAAGATACAGGGATAGTGGTGACTTATACTATATCTGGTCAAGGAGTAACAGAACCCCCTTATGGATTATTTGTGATCAATGGAAAGACTGGAGACTTGAACATAACAGGAAGGGTTGACAGAGAAAAGACTCCAACACTGCTTGTAAGTTGAATAGTAACTTTTTCCTTATAGGTGCCCTCTTATCCATTCTTTTTGTTCCAATGTGTTTGCTTCAATTAGTTTTAATGTTTCTGGATATTTGTGTATGTATATATGCTTATATTTATAAGCTGATCATATATGCTTAGATTTTGTTACATATATAATGCATATTTCTATATCTCTCTATTTTGCATATGTATTTGTCTCTATACTGCAGTCACTCATGGGTTATGCTCATTGTTTCTCTCTTATTTCAGCTCAGAGGTTATGCACTGGATAAGAATGGAGCAAAACTGGAAAAGCCAATAGACCTCCCCATTAAAGTTGTGGATATAAATGACAATTCTCCAGTGTTTTCCCAGCAAGTTTTTGTTGGTTCAGTTGAAGAACTAAGTGAAACAGGTAACATTATTTTTCCAATTCTTTTTTTCCTTTAGCTTTTCCCAACACGTGCAAGGGCACAATTGCTTTTGCAGCAGCATATCAGCAGGAACAAGGATGCATTCTCATGCTTGCCTAGGCCAGGTTATCAAGTTTTTGTTCAGGGCTAAGCTGTGTTGTGTGATTAAGGGAAAGTGTCCACCTAAAAGCAACAGAGAAACCGCTTCCTCTTATAGCACCTTTTGGTTTGCTGTCAAAGCTACCACAAATCCAGGAATTAGAGACCTTAGGGAAGAATTGCATGGGAAATGCAGTCTGCCTTTTGGACTAGCAATCCCAGTCTATTTGGAAGGGACTCCACTCTGCCATGCTTATAAAAAGCTCTGCTTTATCTCTTGGCTGGAGAAGTGCTTTGTTATTAGGCTGTGACCTAACCCTTGAACAAGTTAGCAGCAGGTTTCCTACTGATGTCAGGAGACATAAGAGCAACAGATTATTTCCCAAAAGATAAGATGCAGTAAAACACCCTGATAAATGCCTGGCTTCATGTGCATTTTGCTGACTTCATAATCTGAAGGAACTAATTCTTCACCATCCATTTGAGTCATTAAGGTATGGAGAGAGGTATTGAGTTCCCTCAACTCTTTCAGGTCAATAGCAGCCATATGGTAATTGCTCTTTGCCTGAATTCCAGCTAATGCTGATATTTTGGCACAGGACACTGAGGTACAACCTTTCCCAGGGGACAAACCCAGGTGCCATGAATTGTGAGGGGTTTGCAACGTGGAAACTGACATATATTTTGAGTAAAGCTGTTGGGGAACATCAATACAAAGTATTTACTGCTCAGGTAGAGGAGTTAGTGGTGCTTCCTTCAGGCTCAACTGTAGATAGACAAAGAAAGCTTTTCTCTCACAGTCTTTGAGAGAATTCAACCTATTTACAATGTAAACAAAATACTGTCTTTGCTTTGCTTTTTCCAGGTACAATCGTGATGAGGATAAATGCAACAGATGCAGATGAACCAAATAACCTAAACTCCAAAATTGCTTTCAGGATCATTTCCCAAAGCCCTAGTGATGCATTCAATATGAATAAGGACACTGGGGAGGTTCGAGTAGCAAAAATCAACCTTGACAGAGAGGTAAAGAAACCCTTCCATCTTTAATCTGTTGACAGCAGCCTTCTGATGCCTCTTGTTTCACCTTCAGCCCTGCCTGCCAGGGTGAAAAGCTGCCCCCCTTCCTTCAGCCCTTTTGGGTTAAAGCTTTGTATGGTTGGTGGGTGTTTTTCAGGGGTTGGGGTTGAGAAGAGTGGGGGGGTGTTAGGATCAAGGTTGTGTTCCACCTGTCACCCCCCTAGCACAGCACCAGCCCTATGGCTGTTGCTTTCTGTCCCTCCTGTGCAGCCAGGGCAGCAGTTACATGAAACATTTCTGTCTGCTGGAAGGCATGTGGCAAACACAACCCAGAACACCCTCAGCAAAGCTGCTGATTGCATCTTGATTTTTGTAGTCTGCTGTTCAAATTGAAGTGCAGAGAGTTGAGATGGGTGCTGCTCTGAAACCCTGTTGAGAGCCAGGTATCACTGGCAGAGTTAGCTCTGCCTACATGGATTTTCACTGGCCAGTAGATGGGGACCTGGATGTTAGCTCTCTGCAGCTGAGGGCAGCATCTCTGCCTGTGTCCTGACATGCACATATCACTGGTCCTGTTTATGATCACTGACTGGTTTTTCTTTTGGCTACTAAGTACAGTCTAAGTCTGTGGGGGAAACACAGATCCAAAATCCTTTTCAAAGGGTCAGCTGTACTCCAGCAAAGCCTGTCAAGGGGGTTGTGTATGAGATTTACTACTAGCTAAAGAGGAGTTACAATTGGCCACAAGAGGGATTACCAAAATGTGATAGAAGTAATGCAGCAGATTTTTAACCTGGTTTAAACACTTTCTTCTTATCATGGCAGACACAGAGTAGCTACTCTTTGGTGGTGGAAGCCAAAGACCGTGGTGGTGAAGCAGGTGGAAATGCTGCCACATGTCCTTTAGAAATCAAGATTTTGGATGTCAATGACAATCTGCCTGTGGTTGAGAGCAGTGCAGTAAGTACATGTCTCACAGCATTTGGCATGTTCCTACACCTGCCAGTATCCCATGGGGTAGTATGAGGTGGTGCAAACTTTCTTGCACTGGTGAAATGAGGTCAGGACATCTTCTTAAAGCAGGATGTTTGTCACTTGCAGTTTGAAGGAAGTGTTGAAGAAAACAGAGCAAACGTGGAGATTCTGCGGATCAAAGTCTTTGACAGAGATGAAGAGTTCTCTGATAACTGGCTGGCCAACTTCTCCTTTGTTTCTGGGAATGAAGGTGGCTTCTTTCATATAGTAACAGATGCCAAAACCAATGAAGGAATTTTGACTCTTGTGAAGGTTAGTATTTCCTTTATGGAGTCTTCTTTAAATACAAATTTACCCCTATAAGTTGATATACAAATTCAGTCAGTGTGTGAACTGGTGTGTACCTCTCCCTTGGCATGTTCTTTGTTTATATAGTCAGTATTGTGCAAAATAATACCTTTTTCCAGCTTCAGCATTTACATTCTGTGTGATCCCCAATATTTTCCAGCAGGGCAGAAGTCCCCACACTTTCCTTGTTGACAAATATGTGCTCATACATATTCTGTAAACTTCCCCATATTTTTGCTCTCTTTGCTGGTGTCAGTTTGAATTTCTTTACTTCCCCCAAATAACATTGCAGGCAACACCTACTGTATGAACCATGGGCACAGGCTATTTTATGAATTGCCATCAATTGGAATTAGGAAAATATTTTCCATAAGTTGAAAATTCCATTTTATTAGTTTCATAGAATTCTAGGATGAAGTAAATTGGTTAAAAACAAATAAATTGGAAAAGCCAATTGAGCACTGATTCACTTGAAGTAAATAATATATGGATGTATGAATATATGGATAGGACTCATTGCACCTACCTTAAATTAGTTCAAATTCAATAATACAGAGACATACCTGTGGTGCCATCCATTAAAAATCAGAAGAGGAATCTTCCTTATGTACTTTTGAAGAGTTGAAGCATTATGTATTGAGAGTAGGAGCATGTCAGCCAACAGTTCTTTGCACTGTAGCATCCTTATTGTTGCTTCTGTGTGTCCTGGTCTAGGGAATCCTGCTGTGGCAGGGGGGTTGGACTAGATGATCTTTCCAGGTCCCTTCCAACTCCTAACATTCTGTGATTCTGTGTAAATAAGGATGCTACAGTATTTAAGTAGTATGATTTAAATAGTAAAAGCCATGTGAATGTTGCCTAGACACTGCATTCTGTCAAATTCTGAGTGGTGGTTTGATGTTTGGGTTTTTTCCTTGCTCTAGGAACTGGATTATGAACAAATGAGAAGCCTAAACTTGGGCATTGTTGTAACAAACAAAGCAGAGTTCCACAAGTCAATTAAACACAGTTATAAAGCACAAACAATTCCCATCAAAATCAATGTGATCAATGTCCAGGAAGGCCCTGTGTTCCCTGGTGGCACAAAAGTGATTGAAGCAAGTGAGAAGTTCCAGCTCAAAGAGGTTATTGGGCAGTATCAAGCGTTGGATGAAGACACGGGAAGAGTAGCAGAGCGCATTGTGTAAGATCTTTAGCATTATCAGGAGTGTGTCAGAACTCACATCTGGCTGTAAAAATGCCTCTTGAACTGAAATGGTTTCAGAGGTGATAGTTTTCTACTGTGCATAATTCACACCTAAATCAGCATCATCATCTGCAGGAGTCTCTTCTGCAGAAAGTAGCCGGTGTGACAATCCTACTTGATTTCTTGGGTATGCTGACACGAGTGCTTGTGCTGAAGTTCTGTGCTTGCAAGCTGCTTGGCATGCCTCTCTGCTTTGGAGAGTAAATTTACTCAGCTGACCTCATTGTCTGCAGTGAAGAGTAGATTTACTCATCTGACCTCATTGTCTGCAGAAACTTGAGGGAGAAATACTCAGACACATCTAACAATCGGAGCCAGAGTGTAGAGTAGAGAAGTCTGCATGTGTGTGTGTTTGTATTTAGATTTTGAATTGTGGCTTGTAAACTAAAATGTTGTTGAATCACCACTGTGCCTTTTAGGAATGGTGCAGACTCAGAGGTGCAAGCCCAAAAGTGGCCCCTTGTCCCCTACACCTGCAGTGCAGTCTCTCTCCCAGGTGGCTGCTGCTCAGCTTTTGCTAGGAGCAGGGTGGAGGGGAAGAGCAATACAACTGGCAGAGCAGCTCCCTCTCCTGCTCCTATCTCACTCCCTGGGTGTACTTTTTATAGTGCCTCCACACTTTAACCCTGGCTTTAAAGGGAAGAGCAGGTTTCAACATTCAGGGGAGGCTCATAATCTTGGGTATATATTTAAGCCAATTCTAGTGGCAGGAGGGTCAGATCTCAGAGCTAAGGATTTGGTCTCTGCTTTAAACAGAGAGTAAACATTCTGTAAAGCTGCTTTTTCTGCTGATGGTTGTTTTCCTCATTATAAATGTGTGCATTTTTATATGTCATTTTCTTCAGATACATGAAAGGAAAAGATCCAGCCAACTGGATCACCATAGACTCAGCCACAGGTGAAATCAGACTTAACAAAAAACTTGATTATGAATCACATTATGTAGTGAATGGTACCTACACTATCACCATGCTGGGGGTAACTACTGGTAAGTTAAGGTGGTTTTGTTTGCACACTACTTTTAGGGGGAGGGGGAGTTAGTTTACCTTTCTACAACTATAGTTGTAGAACTCTCCTGATCTTTAACTGCCTAAAAGTTAGGTACCTGTTGCAGTTTTGCCATAGGCTTCATATTTGGAGGAGAGATACAAGCAGTGTACTGAAATGGGATGAACCTTGGAATGGGTTCCTGAGGTGCCCATTTCTTTTCTTTTAGATGGAGATGAACTTTTTGTAAGTTCTGCAAACAGTAAGCCTGATACCAACATCCCTTGTCAGGGTGGAGATTGCCAGTATCTCAATCTGCTAGTCAGCAGACTTCAGAGTCCTGTTTTCTTGAGTGCTAAGCAAGAAGGACTTCCTGAACTTCTTGTGTGTCTGATCAAAATTCTTCTCTAATCCACTTGTTATTGTGTGACCACATGCAGGAAATATGTTGGGGGGGGTTTGTTTGTTTAAATCAAAATAATAAACCAATTTATCTTTGGAAGAACTTTTTTGAGGGAACTGGGGTTCTTTTAGTCTGGAGAAGAGGAGGCTCAGGGGAGACCTTCTTGTTCTCTACAGCTACCTGAAAGGAGGTTGGAGCAAGATAGGAGTTGGTCTCTTCTCCCAGGTGTCTAGTGATAGGAAGTGGCCTCAAATTGTGCCAGGAGAGGTTCAGGTTAAGTATTAGGAAAAATTTCTTCACTGAAAGAGTGGTTAAGTGTTGGAACAGGCTCCCCAGAGAGTGGTGGAGTTACCACCTCTGGAGGTATTCAAAAAAAACATGTGGATGTGGCACTTAGAGGCAGCATTTAGTGGCATGCTGGTGTTGGGTCAGCTGGTGGACTCAGTGATCATAGAAGTCTTTTCCAACCTAAATGATTCTGTGATTCTGGAATGTTTAACATTAGCAATAAAACACTGCTTCCATAAGCTCCAGGAAGAGCTCTTTCAACTTATTTCAGAAATATTTGTCTTTTGAAAAGTACTAAGTTGGTTTTATTTTAAGAGGAAAGTTTTGGGCACTTTTCAAATCAATTTACTTTTTCACATTTTAAAATCTTAGGTTCTCCCAAGAAAACAGCTACTGGCACAGTTGTTATTCAAGTGAAAGATGAGAATGATAACTGCCCAGTTCTTGTGAACCCTGTGCAGACTGTGTGTTCAGATGCAAAGTTAATTAATATTACAGCTGAGGATTTGGATGGTTACCCAAACAGTGATCCCTTCAGCTTTACTGTCATTGATCAGCCAGAAGGGACAGCAAAAACATGGATAATTGCATCCCAAAATGGTAAGAAAATACATGTTTTCATTCCTTTCAGTTCTTTGGAGTCTTACTGTTGTGATCTGTTAATGCCAGTCAAGCTGACAGTTTGGCTAGTCCAGACCAAAAAACCCCATATATTTATGGAGTCAGGTAGAAAGACACATAACTCATATTCTGCTCCCTTTACTGGCTAGAGAAACACAGTCATGCCTTCTGGGACCTCTCACCTTCCCTCATCTTGGCCTAGCTTCATGACCCATGTGTGGTAAACAGGATTTCATGTGTGATGCTGGGATCAAGCCATTCCTGTTGTCCCACAAGAAGCATGCAGTGATGGAGGATGCTTTTTGTTAGCACTCAGCTTAGAGATATGGTTGTGTTCCTGCCTGCAGTTGCTGTAACTTAAAATAGATCTTTCTGCACACTGGGGCTTGGAAAGGGGAAATGGTGTGAAGTGTCTAGGATTGTCCAGCTTGGTAGGAACAAAACTGAGTCAGAAATCATAAATGATGTTAATGAGCATTTCAAAATGAGATGAGCATTTTCTTCTTGCATTTCTGTTCCTACAAGCCTGGGAAATGATTGAAGGAAGTGCTTTAGGCAGATTGAAGGCACTAACCCTAACAAAAAGATTTTTGTCTTCTCAGTGTCATTGTTCTGTTACCATAATCCTACAGCATAACACTGCAGTGCAGTCAGCAGAGGCATCCTCATGGCCAGGCTTAGGACCAAGAAGGAATCTTAGTTTCTTTATCCTGCTTGCAGCCAGACTAGCAGTAGGGGTCACAGGTTTTCCAGAGACAGTGGCATTCCCCAGCTGAGAACATCATCTGGGCATCTCCTGCTTAGCTGTGTCCTTGACATGCTAGAGCCACAGGAGCAGGTGGTATGTTGGCTCTCTGGTCTCTGCCTGTGGCCTACAACAGGTTACTCTCCTAAAGACTGAAGCTGTTGGGGTTTTTTTGTGACTTCAGCCTTTAGCTCTCTGGATGACATGAAGGTTATATGCTGTATAGGCAGCTGGGCTGTCTTCCTTGCTAAGTCTCTGATGGTGTGAAACTCTTCACAGCTACCTGAGACTGCAAATAAGCATACTGATAAAAATGAGAGTACATAAGCTATAGCAGCAGCTAATTAAACCAAATTCCATTGCACTAACTGGATGTAAGTGGAGGGGGCTTGTTGGGAGGCTGTGAAGCTTTTATTTCCTTTAGTTCACAGAGGTCAACTTTCCACTCATTTCTTGTCCTGCCTTTTTCTTTAACCCCTCCCCTCCTGCCTCAGGCACCAGCATCCAGCTGGCACCACAAAACCTGAAGGTAGGCAGAACTGAAGTTCCCATCCTAATCAAAGATTTCCAAGGATTCAGCTGTGCTTCAGCACAGCCTCTGCAACTGACTGTGTGCAACTGTGCTGCTGATGGTGTGTGCAAAGAGAAGTTTATTGGTGGAAGGTCAGTGGGTCTGGGACCAGGAGCAGTTGCCATCATCATCTTGGCATTCCTCCTTCTGCTGCGTAAGTAATTGTTTCATGTTAGCTCAGAAGCACTGCAAATGTGGTCTGCAAGGCATCAGGAAGGCAACAGTCTGACTCCCAGGCTTTATCATCTTGATACATTCTGGCTTAATCATCTTGATAAGTTCTTTGTGTGAAGTCATGGCAAATCCCCAACTGCTTTTGGCAAAGTCAGCATTTCACCCTCAAAGGGTTGCAAGCTGTGCATGTTAAAATTGATATGGACAACTTTAATACTTGTTTATGCTGCTGTAAATAACAGGTGGGGAAGCAGTAAAGAATCCTTTTGGTATCCCACACCTCCCCATCTGAACCCTAATTCTTCCCACTCAAACCACAGCAGTCTCTCCACTCTTTTCTCCCTCACTATAGAGCCAGGTCTGGTGCCTTGCTGTAAGCAGTGTGTGACATTGCTCTTTGGTGAGGCAAAAGAGAAGCTTGAAAACAAGAGAAGAATGCTTGTAGTAGGGTTATGGCCACGTGTGCCAGTGCTGCACTTATAACTGGCAATACTTTCTTGCTTGTACTGGTAGCAATCTAGCCAAAGAAAGTGGCAAAACAAAGTTTATGCCACACATATATTCTTTGTTCCTGAAATGGAATTGTTTTGAGTTCTCCAGGCAGCTCTTTGAACATGTCCTAGGAGTGATGAGGTGGAATTTACATGATGCCATGTCATTATCTAGTAGTAAAAGAAGAGGAGGAGTTAGAAATGCTGAGGTTGTCCAGTGATATTTAAGGCTTGCATTTGGTATATGAGAACTTCAGTAGGAGTATAGCTACATAGATATGTGGTCATCTTGCAGGACTGAAGCCCTAATGGGTTAATTGTCAGTTTGCCCTCTAGGAAACCACTCTGGCATATGTTCCTAGGAAATACCTTGAATGTCTGGGAACCTGTGGTCAGTCTGTTAGCCCATTAAAGATACATTTCAGTGTGGGAGCTGGCCAGACTTGAGGATTGACTGTTAGCATGCTTTGACCCTAATAATCCCATGGTTATTGGCAAACTTCTGTTTCCTGTAGTTATTCCCCTGCTACTGCTGCTGTGTCCCTGTGGCTCAGGAGCAAAGGGGTTTGCTGCCATACCAGACTACAGCGAAGCCATGCTGCGTCAGTGGAACAGCGAAGGAGCAGCTCCAGAGGAGAAGGCATGTATCCCTCAGGGCCTTGCTTTGATTTCTCTCCAAGTGTTCAGTTGTCTCTTGGTACCTCTTCCACGTTTACAAGCTGTCCAGCAGATTTTAACCACGTGTGAACAGTCATTAAAGTTAACCCTGTGAGGCTCAGTGAAGGAGGTGTGGAAGGTGAATGCCACCAGCAGCTCTGCAAAATACCAAGCCTAGTGGTTAAATCCCAAAGTAAAGGGGAAAGTTGATGGTATCTGAGCAGAAGATAGGAGTGTGGGAAAAGCATCTGGTGCTGTAAAGAGTGAAGTATTTGCATTTGCAAGCCTGGAATGTTCTGCACCCGTTGGGGAGTGTGGTAAGGCAGTGAAGGATTGGGTTTAACATTTCAGGCTGCATTTCAGTTACTTCCCTGTAATTCTGTAAGGAAATTCTTAATTCACACAAAGGCTGAAAAAGTGCAAATCTGCAGAGGGAACAGTGAATGCCAAGGGACGTTTGTCCTTTCTTCTTATGCTACAAAACCCAGTTCTCACAGAAAAGGGCATGTCACTGGCATGCTTTTACACAACAACAAAGAAACAGAAGTAAGATAAAAGGCTTTGATTTGGGACCAGTGCTCACAGCAAGTTATTGCTAAAAGACAACTAACAGGGAAAACAAACTGCTAGAAAGAAGGAAGGGCCAGGCAGCATCAAGAGGCATCTGGCAGTGCATACTCCCCCACTTTTTTTGTCTGAGGAAAGCTGAACACAGTCTTTCTTGGTCCAGCTGAGCTCCCTTGAGTTCTGCAAGCCTTTTTTTGGTGGTGGTTTTCCCCCCCTCCCCTCCCTGCTTTCACTCTCTTTTGAGTTTCAAAGACACAATGATCTACAGAAACATTTTGATGATCTTCCTTGGCAAAACAGCTGTGGAAGCTGCACCCTATTTCAGAAGATCTTTTACTCTTTGCAGCAACATGTAGAAGTGCAAACTCAAGTTGTAAGACAGCACCCTCCCAGGTCCCACCCAGCCCTGCTGCTGGTTTGGTGAGTTCCATATGCTACACACTGCAGCTTTCATGTCACATCATAATCTGTTTTATTTATATAGCCAGTGCTAAGCTTCATCCCACCCACTGCACTGGAGAACTCAAGAGGAGCAACAACAGCAGCAGCAGCAGCAGCAGCAGGAATGAGTGGAGAGGGAAGTGCAGCAGGAGGAGGCAGCTCTGTTTCCCATGTAAGAGAGCATCACAGCACTATTACCAAGGAAGGATGGGAGGAACAAAGACGTCTCCTTTCTGGTGCTGAGTATGGAGCCGTGGCAGCTAGAAGGGCTGAAGGTATGGCAGGTCTTGAAGGCAAGACAGTGCTGGCTGGAGGAGGAGTCACAGCAGGAGCCATGAATGAAGATTTTTTAAGAGACTACTTCAATGATGTAAGCATATGACCCCAAAATAGCAGTGTCTTGATATCTATGCTTAGTGTTGTGAAATGCTGTTTGTGTTGCTGCAAACACAGATGAGTACATAGGTGTGTATCTATAAACAGGCCTGATCCAGTGGCCAGTGTTGTGTGCATGTGGAGTTGGGGACATTAAGGATTTTTGGCTTAGGATCACATGGGGGACTCAAGAACATGCTAGAGCTCTGTCTTGTAGCACTGGCTGCTTATAAGGTCTCCTAGAATGAGACCCTTCTCTTGAGGGAGGTACTTGGGGATGGGATCCAGAATATTCAGCAGTGATCAAGGAGCCCCTTGCCCAGGAAGAAGCAGTGGGAAATACTGTGATCTAAATCTCAGAGATTTAAGCATATTCAACTGGCCTGTAGGGAGGCACCTGTGACTCACCATGAGTCACAGCTACAAACTTTACTATGGAGCAGGTTTTTGAAAGATAAGCTGCAGAAGTCATATGGTAGAGGGTGGGTCTGCCTTTTCAAAGGAGCTGATGAAGTAAGTGGTGCAGGACTTGTCTCTTTGCCCAACAGCCTGGGTAAAGGGCCACTCATCAGAAGCATATGTTGCACATGTTGAAATCCCCTTTCTGCCTTTGTTTTTAATGACCTAACCATTCATCAGTAGGGTATTCCCACTCAGTGCAGCTGTTCCTGTTTTGCATAACACACATCATTGGTCTTTAGGCTGGTGAGCTCCTTATAGTGAAGGTCTCATTTCCATATGATAGGGAGTGCACAGGTTGACCATCACCTGTACAAACAAAACATCTTCATGCCCTTCAGCTGGCTGAGTCTGTGGGTCTGCAGGGGAGTAGTTGTACAGGTTTGAATCACCACCTGAGGAGCTGAAGATACTCCTGAGTGCTCTGGCTACTGGTGTTCTGGGTGAACAGACACAGAAGTAGCAGTTCTGCTTGCTTTCTGCTTTTTGTGCTTCCTAACATTAGAACATACTCCAAGCGTAGCTGCCTGATGGAGTCCTGCACAAGTGCTTACTGAAGGTCATACCACAGTGCTCTGCTGCTTCTGCAAGGTGAAAAAATCTCAGGTTAATGGAGGGCAGGGAAACCCAAACAAGTCATGAAACCAGATAGTTTCAGATGTGTGCTGATTTTTGTGGAAGCATCTTGGGTAATGTGCCTGCTTCTAGGACACAGACAAGCACACGAGTCAAGCAGAGTCTGGCTGTATACCACTTTACACAGAAGCCCCAGCTAATATGCACTCTGGAACTTCAGATGTGGCAGAAAAGTGATTCTGAGCACAAGCCAGCAACCATATTAGATAAGCTGGTTCAGCAGGCCCAGAGGATTTGGGTGTCTTCACTCCTGGAGCTGGTGCAGGCATGTACAGAGACATTTGTGCTGGCACCAGCAGCAACTCCATTACTTTCAGACTGAGCTGTCCCTGGAAGCACTACAGTCAGAACCTATGAGTCCCCCTTGTTGCAGAGTGGCCTGCATGGAGCCTAAAAATGTATGTGCTAGGCTATGTTCCCATATTTACTGAACCATTTAACTTTGTGGTTTGCTTGCTGTTGGGTTCCTTGGGTGTGATCCTGCAGGCTGTGCCAGTGAAAAGACCATGGCAGGTGATAACATGTCAGCAGGTACTCATTAAATGTGTGTTTAAATGTTAGGATACTCTCAGGCATGGCTTTGACACTCTCCCACAAACACACCTAGTCAGAGGTGAAGTTTATTGACTGAACCACAGTAAAAGCAATGTCTTTGTGAAGATGGAGCAGTATCACATATGGCACAGTTCCTGGTAGGAACAGGAGCAGGTGGTGATAGCACCCAAGGTTTTCAATGCCATCTGGGATTTTTCTTCTTATCAAGTGTGCTGTCAACTTCAGACCAACCTCCAAAAAGCAGAAAGCACTCTTGGGTGTTGCCCTCACTTGGTTGATGGTTTCTGTGGGTTCAGTTACACTTTTATTTTAAACTTCATGGCCTGATTTTCAGATTAATGAAGTCTAGAGCTAACACTAATGACCTTCTGCTTGCTCTTGTTTTCTGTCTGTAGAAAGCTGTCTCTTTTGCGGAGGAGGATGAAGCCCACGCTGCAAACGACTGTCTCCTGGTTTATACCCAGGGAGAGTCAGGCTCTCCCCATGGCTCTGTTGGCTGCTGCAGCTTTATTGAAGGTGATCTTGATGACCATTTCCTTGATGATTTGGGAGACAAATTTAAGACTTTAGCAGAAATATGCATAGGCAGACACATCAACATGAAAGATGGTAGCTCCAGAAGTGACTCAGCTTTCAGTCTTAATGACACAAAGTCGCAGTTCTTAGATCAGCAAAATGCTTCCAGCTCTGAAAAAGCCTTTGCCTCAAGCAGCCACTTTCAACCCACCCTGACAGTGCATGCAGGTGATGGTGCAGGAGAAGATACAGTGTCCAAGGAGGTGGTCACAGAAACAACCTTTGCATCCCGCTCTGGTCAGCACGACACCCAACCCCTTCCCAAAGCCCACGTGGAGACGAATTTCAGCATGACAGAAACATCCTATTCTGCAGGGGCTCCTGCCCGCTCCACTGCTGTCTTTCTTGACCCCCAGTTCAAGGAGAACGTGGTGGTGACAGAGAGAGTGCTGGCACCTGCAGCCAGCTTGCAGGGGATGGTGGAGATCCCTGATCTGCCACATGGAAGTAACGTGGTGGTTACGGAGAGGGTGGTGAAGTCAGAAGGTGCTGTTCCAGGAGCACTGATGGTTCAGGATCTCCCAGACTCCCAGTATGTTGTGGTGAGGGAGAGGGAGAGGGTGCTTGTTCCTGCTGCAGAGCAGAGCCCTCTCAGCTTCCCTGCTTTGGCAGAGGGTCGCAGCGTGGTGGTGAATGAACGAGTGGTGACGGCCTCGGGGATGCAGAGCAGAGCTGAGCAGGTGGCAGGTGCCAGCCCAGGAAGGCAAGAGCATGTGTTGATCACAGACTCCCTGCTTAACCAGCCAGGCTCCAGCTTAGAAGGGTCACCTCCAGCCAGTGCTACACTGAGCAAGTCTTCCAGGGTCACCAAATACAGCACTGTGCAGTACAGTCGGGCATAGCCTGGCCTCTGGCAGGGGCAGTGGTGTCCAGCACCCTTGTGTCAGCCTGTGTCTCACTTTGGGCTTGTTCTTGAGACATGAATCTTCTGGAGTTTCCAGGGTGACATGGACTAGCTTGTGTAAGGATAATGTCTAGGAAGCTAGCAAGGAGATCTGCTGCTGTGTAACACTGGCAGCAATGCTTTTGTCATGGAAAGATGTGGGAAATGTATTTTTATTGTTGTTTGCTATTCTTGTAATTGCTTTTCATCACTCAGTTAGTGTAGTAATACCACATAACCACAGCTGCATAATTCTGGGAGAGCAGGGAAGAAATAAAGTCTAAAATCTAGTGATGCAAAGCAGAGGTTAGGTTTCTGCAGTGCTGCTTGGTGTATCTGCTGAGTCCCCTTTAAGGGTCATCAGTTTCTCATTGTGTGTTTGCCATCCATGATCTTGTGGGCCAGGGGAGCTCCCCTTGAGCTGCAGCCACAGATCTCTACACCTTGGTGAATTGCTAAGGAATTTCTCCTTCCTGAGAAGCCCAAGCCACCAAAGCCAGTACACATCCTCAGGGCAGTGATGTGTTGATATCCTAGAGAAGTGTCATAACTCTGGGTTATCAGCATTTGTACCTTAAGCAATCAATACTTGTGTATTAGCACAAGGATTAAAGAGGTAAGTAGCAGAAAAGCTAAGACTTGCTTATTTTTTTTGCTACCTTGATGTAAAAATTCCATTACTTGGTGTGGCTCTAGGCTGACCTGGTGTAGGGAATCCTGCTGTGGCAGGGGGGTTGGACTAGATGATCTTGTGAGGTCCCTTCCAACTCCTAACATTCTGTGATTCTGTGACATGGACAAGTAAGCATTTGCATCATATAGATTTTATTGGCTCCTAATTGGTCTTTTAATGTATGAGAAACAGCCAAAACTTAGCTTTAGAGGCAGAGATTCAGTCAGTGGCTTTGCTAGCAAAGTTTCTGGCCCTTACTCATCTGTAAAGAGCTGGTTTACAGGTGCAGTTAACTATGTGACTTTAGTTCTGTCAACTCACAGGTAGAAGCACAGAAATGCAGCCTGACATGTGTGTGTGTGTGTGTGTGGGAGGTTCTGCCTCCAGTACCAGAGCTGGGTAGTGCCACATAGCTCTGACATGACAGGAAAAAAGCTCCCTTTAACTCTGCAACATTTTAAGATTGCTTTACCCCATGAACTTCCTGGAAAGCAAAGGTAGAAGAGAGTACTGCACTGTTTGGCACTATGTATATATGCACCTGTAAATATTTGTATGCAGTTTGAAACATTTTAAAGTGAATTTTATAAAGGAAAAGCTCATACACTCCTCATCTTTTCTCAGAGTAGAAAGAAGTGGTTTAGATTGGTATTGGTTTATCTCTTACCTCTCAAATCAGCAAGCTGGTCAGGTGGTACTGCACAGCCTGTGTTACCTGCAGAGCTTGCTGCTTAGCTCCATCTCTCCTGGACCTTTTCTGCAGCTGCACTGTTATGTTGTCCACTGATAGGTTTTGCCTTTGACTGGAAATGCTTTGTGTGTTGGATTTTTTTACTGGTAAGGATGTAAAAGTTGATTCAAAACCAGAAACACAAAGTAGGAAGCATGGCTGTGCTCAGAGGGTAGATCTTGCCAGATGCACCATGCCATTAACTGGAGGAGCTCACACTCCTCACTTGCTTGGACCCAGTGGTTATTGTCACACTACTCATTTCCTTGGACCTGTTGGTTACTTATCTTCCTTTTTAAAGTACATGTACTGACTTTTAAGCAAGCATGCAGTTTGCAGTGCTCATCACTTTGTCCTGCAGCTAGAGGGAGTGAACTGATTTCTGCCATTTAATGGAGTATTTCTGTGGTTTGATGGAATCTTGCAATAAAGAACTCTACTGTAATGTTTTTATTCTTCCCTCAGTTTCAAGACAGCTCCCCCAGTGAAAACACTGACTCTCCTCCTGTAAAATAAAAAATTTCAAGATAGAATGAGGATGGAATTTCCCAAACAGCCTGAAGGTGTATCTGAAAGGTGAAAAATGTAATAAATTAAAGCTGATGTCCTGTTAACATACAGATTCTGGGGGGAAAAAAATAGCCATTGTGCCTGCTGGTGAAGTGCACTGAATTCTGTAAGAACTTGATGCAGGACAACAGCAGCCACAGATTTATTGAGCTGAGAGTCAGTTTATACTTTCAAACAACATGACACAAAATACTGTCTCAGTTTTATAGCTATTAAAACACAGTTGTTAGCCTTGACTCTTCCATCTTGCTTGGGATGTTGTATCACAGAACTCCTGTCTTCCCCCTGTGTTGTTTATCTATAAACTTCAAGCACAGATGTGCTGGTGCTGTAAAGAGTCTATTTGAATAGTCTGAGAGGAAGAGAATGAATCTGCACTACTTGCTGATGACTTCAGATGCTATCAGCAAGTGCTAATGCTGGCAGAACATCCATCAGGTTAAGTCACTTTCTAATGGAGCTGTGTTGTGCAAGTGGTGGTGGCTGGGGAGAGGAATGTACAGACCAAAAGTGATGGAAGAGCCTGGTTAGCATCTGACCACTAGATAACCCTGAGACCAGCACTAGCCCCAGACACTTATCTTTGGGAGAGATGCCTCATTCTGACTTCAAAAGTAAAAACAAAAGTCTGTAATGTTCTTATCTAAAAATAACAGAGCATGGTTCTGCTGAAATGCCAGCATGACAGGGCTCTGCTGATTTATGTTTCCTCTGAATCCTCCCCTAGGTATAGAGCAGACTCCCCAAGTATGAGCCAGCCTCCTGCAAGCTGTGGCCCCATCCCAGCAGGAGGCTGAGCAGAGTGCCTGTCCCAGGTACCCATGAGGAAGCATTTCCTTGTGTCATGCTTCAGCATATGCTTGAAGCCAGGCTAGACTTTGCAGGACAGGATGATCTCTTCCAGGCTCCACTTTTTCCTGGGAATGTGACCATCCTCCACCATCAAAGGCTTAAGGCTTGTCAGAGGTAGCAGCAGTAAATCACTTTTTGAAAAGTCAAGTAAATGAGCTGCTCTCCCCAGGAGAGTGATGGGAAGTGTTTATGGCCTTGTGGCATCCCAAAAATGTATCACTCCCTCTGGTTGCACTGTGGTAGTGGAGCTAGTGCCTCTGGCTGTCTCCTCAGCTACTCTCTTCTCCCTCCTGATGGCCTTTGGGCTCTTCATGAGCTCAAAACAGTGCCAGCCATCTGCTTTCCCAGTAGGAAAGGTGACCTCTGTCTGGTACCAGTGCAGGCTCTCAAAGGCATTCCTCCAGCTGAACAAAACTGCCT
Organism: Galbula dea; assembly: GCA_013399015.1. NCBI lineage: Eukaryota > Metazoa > Chordata > Aves > Piciformes > Galbulidae > Galbula > Galbula dea. The sequence goes on from VWZX01006532.1 coordinate 167,279, forward strand.
GAAAATCAGGAGTAAAAACAATAAAAAGTCAAACTCTTTTGTGTGTGAAGACATGATGCTGGGTGAAGAGGGTCCTCAGGGGCTCAGAGTACCACTCAGGTGAAGATCTAGAGCCCATCTTGGAGCACACAAGCTAGGAAGCTCAGCCCCTAGGTGCCTAAGGTCCTGTAGCTGCTCAGCACATCATGCAGAATTGGCCAGTGCACCCTGAGCTGCAGAGCAGGTCTCCTACAGGTTTTGCTGTCATGCCAAGCAAAATAGCTCTTTTCCACCTGGACCAATAGAGCACAGGCCAGGGGCCATGCTTGGAGGTAGCTGGGGAACTGCAGCAAGGGAACATGCACACCTCTGTCCTGCCCACACCAGCCTGGGCTGCAGCCTGGGGGTGAGGCTGGCACTGAGCTGGGGGTCATTGCTGGGTGTAGGGGGTGGGCAGACCATGGCCAAGGACTCAGGAGTTTTGGGCTTTCTTTGAGGGATTTGAACCCACTGCTCCTCCAGCCTGGGGTGCTCCATGGGAGAAGAGGAGCCACATCTCCTGCCCCATGGTCCATGGCTGAAGGCCACCCTGGTACAGCAGCTGCTGCAGATGGTGAGAGTTTGCCTGGCTCCAAGGCACAAGTGCATGGAGAAGGAACCCTTGGGGGTTGCTGCATACAGAGAAATGGCTTCCAGCTCTGGGAAGAGCTGGTAGCTGAGGGTCCTGGTGGGAAGACCTTCTTCCATAGGCATCCCCTCAGGATGAGTACTATGGGATGCTGGGTGAGGACTCTGGGCATGATCCAGGAGAGGTTCAATGCCAAGGGAGAATAGGACAGCAGCCACCTGAAGCAAAGGTACAGTAAACTAGGGAAGAGACTATGAGAAGCACCACAATGTTTTATTTTTCCTGCAGAGAGAGCAAACACTGCATAAAAAAGCTGATGCAGGGCAGAAGCCTGGTTGCCAGGTAAGCCCTGCCCAGTGCTCCAGCCCTCTAGGAATCTCTGCCAAGAAACAACTGCAAAAATGCAGCCCTTGGACCAAAGTGCAAGTGATTCTCCAGGTGGCTTCACCTCAGGAGGATCTTGTAGGGAACCATGTCAAAGGCCTTCCTTACAGAAGACCAGGTAGATGACACCCATAGCCCTTCCCTTGTCCCCTGATGGAGTCACTCCATTGTAGAAGGCCACCTGCTTGGCCAGGCAGCACCTGCCCCTTGGTGAAGCCATGCTGGCTGTCTTAAATAACCTGTCTGTCCTCCCCTCCATGTGCCTTAGTATAGCTTCTAGGAGGATCAGTTCCATGGTGTTCCCAGGCACAGAGGTGAGGCTGACAGCTCCCTAGTTCCCAGGATTCTCCTTTCTACCCGTTTAAGAATAGAGGTGGTGTTTCCCTTCTCCCAGTTGACCAAGCTCAGCTGCCTGCCAGGGCTTCTCAAATAGCATGGAAAGTGGCTTGGCAACTCCATCATCCCTCAGGACTCTGGGATGCATCTCTTACTTTGATAATCAGCAGTTTATGCTGAGAGAAACTTCCATCATTGCCTTGTGTTAGCTGGGGGAAGCCCAGGGAGAGGGACTCACACTGTGCTGGTGTTCCCTCTACCCAATTCAATATTCTTCAATAACTTAAAGTCAGTGGACAAAGTGATAGCACTGGTTTTAAAGTTGCCCTGAAACTCATTTCCTTGCAATCTAGAACAGAAAAATGTCTTCAGCTGAGCAGTGGGAATGCCTCCAGAAGGTGCTGTTGGTGCAGCACTTGGGGGGCAGGGGGGAACACCTGGCAAAGAGTTTGCTCTGGAGGGCACTGGGGGTGGGAGGGTTTGTAGCCCTTCTGCATCAGCTCTGAGCTGCTTTCTGACCTAGGCTTCAGATGTTTCATCAGAGCATTGCTTTTAGATCTGTTATCTCTAGCAAATAGAACTCAGTGATGAGATATCACCTCCCAATGACTAAGCAGTAAGTGGCATTGATTCCCTGGCTAATGGTTATCCAAGATCTTTGGAGCACAGCTAAATTTTAAACCTTGGAAAAGAGCAGGAGTTTGAGAGGACAATGCTGGGACCAACTGATGGGTCTCCCTCAGGCCTCAAATCCAGCCTCCAGAAGCAGCCAACTACCCTTTTCCTGCTGGGGATGGGACATCTGGGAGCACCTGTGGACACAGGATGGTGGCAGACGCTGAGGTGCTGGGAGTGGCTCAGTGGCAGTGACGTGGCACTGGGCAGCAGGAGGTCACAGGCTGCAGCAGGGCCCTGGGCTGGGTAGCAGGGGCAGGGTTGTGATGGCCTCTCTGGGTGACCTACATCAATGGGTGGTTGCCTTTGCTGCCTTCTCCTGCTGGTCAAGCTTATGCCTTCCTGGCTTTCCTTGCTTTATTCCCCAGCACTGCCTCACTGATGGAAGGCAGATTTCTTTCTCTTTTTTTAATCTTGAAGCACTACCAATTACTCCTTTTGTCCTTTCTTGAAAAGGAAGCTAAGAGCAGAGCTTCCAAGTAGAAAGAATTATGTACTTACAGCATCAGGTATTAGATGGAGTCAAATGATGCATTGCACCTGATGGAACTCCCATCTGAGAAGACAGCTGGTGCTGGCAGGGGGAGACTTGCTCCATGTGCAAGGGCACTCACTGGTTGGCCACTTACCATCCTGGGATAGACTGAGCACTGTAGTCCTGTAGAATAAAGAATAAAGAACCAGCTTGGCTTTTGCAACAGCAGGAAAGACAGAGAGCATCTCCCACTCCTTTGAATCAGAGCCCCAGAGAGATGCTGTCAAACTACCAGATCTGTTAAAGGAAATCTTCCTTGACATTCATCCTACCTTTGTTTACTTCCTGGAAGCAAGCTGTGGGAGAGCTGAAATACAGAGGCATGTGGATATTTAGTTTTCCATAGTCCTGGTCACTTGGAGGAGGGCTATTCCTCCTCCTTACTCTGTGTCACTGGAATAAAATAGTTTCCCCTAAAACAAACAAACCAAACCATCTCCTTTCAGAGTTCTGTGAGAGGTTTTTCAGGCATCTCTTCAAACAATCAAGCAAACCCTGCATCAGGTGGGTAAATGTGTACTTGCCCTCTAAATGTCCCAAATACCTTCTTACAGATTAAACACCACCCTAAGGGGTGGTGCTAGTGGCATTAGTTAGGAGGTGAGTTTAAAAGGTAATGAGTTGGGTGAATGGCTGTCAGCTGGGGCAGATGAAGCCCAGACTACTGCAGGTCAACAGCTGGAGCAGATCTCCAGGATGTGTCCTAAACAAAGGCTAGAGGATCATTCCCACACTCCTGTTCTTCAGATTAATGAGCATTTAAATACTTGATCCCAGGTGAAACAAGTCTGAGCAGTGACCTTACAGCACCCCTGAAGCTGTTAGCTGGGATGCTCATATCAAAGGAAGAGAAGATAGGATGGAACTGAACACAGATCTCTCACATAAAAATTTCCCTCACACCTTGAATTATTTCTCAGCTATCCTATTCAGGAGGAGGTTTTTTTGCTCTATGACAAATCTAAAAAGAATACCTTTGAAGCACCAGAATGGAACAGAAATAAATATTCTTGCCATGATCTGGTGTGAGGAGCAAGAAAACAATTTGAGCTCTAGAGCAGTAAGGTTCTGCTGTGAACATAATTTTAGGCTTCTGAGAGCAGATTTATTGCATCAGCTGAAGTTTGAGATTAGCAGAAAAGGACAATGTGACACAATATGTGATGGTATGGAAGAAGGAGCTGTTATGTATAAAATTGTTTCTGGAAGAGAATGTGCTGAACCTACCACTCAGTCTGAGCTTACAAAATTATCTCCTGTATGTTTAGGTTCTTTACCCAAAGGGTGGTGAGGCACTGGAACAGGTTGCCCAGAGAGGTTGGGATGCCCCATCCCTGGCACTGTTTAAGGCCAGGCTGGATGTGGCCCTGGGCAACCTGGTCTAGTGTGTGTGGCATCCCTGCCCACAGCAGGGGGGTTGGAACTAGATGATCCTTAAGGTCCCTTCCAACCTGAGCCATTCTATGTTACAGAGAAATAATCTGTGAGGAAAGTTTGCTGCACAGGGAAGAATTTGTACCACAAATAAACTAGCAGTTAGCAGCATCGGGGCTCATTTCAGAGAGAGCCTTCTCTGGTAGCCCTGCCCCCCAGATAACGTCTCTTTGTTTCTTTCTCACATCTACCTTTTCCTGCTGTGCTCTATTGACAGACTAAGGGATCAACAGGAATCCAAGTACTCCATTGTGCTGCCTACTTGTCCAGCAGACTTGGTGCTTTTTTGTTTAGAGGAGCTAGAGTTTGACAATATCTGACCTATCTGAGTGGATGAAGTTTGTTTGTAGAGGATTAGGAAAGAAATCCAGACTTTCCAAGGGAGGGGACATCTGCCTTCAGCAATTATTTTATTTATTTACCTTGGTGACAGAATGATTTTTAGTTTTTTATGGCTGGCTCTGCCTGCCATGGCAGATAAGCTTCTGAGTCACAGTGAGAGAGGAATGGCAGGCACCTTCCCTGGTGTCCTTGAGAAGAGAATTGGCTCATTATCTCTGTCACCAACAGATGCCCAGCTACTTCCCTGGAGGCACTTTGAAGCAGAACCATTAAATCTCACCCTCTCTATTGCACCTCGTGTAGTGTGTTCAGTTTTGGGTCCTTCACTATGAGAAGGACATTGAGGTGTTGGAGTGCATCCAAAGAAGCTCATGAAGGGTCTAGAGCACAAGTGTTGTGAGGAGCAGCTGAAGGAACTGGGGTTGTTTAGTCCGGAGAAGAGGAGGCTCAGGGGAGACCTTCTCATTCTCTACAACTACCTGAAAGGAGGCTGTAATGAGGTGGGGCTGGGTCCCTTCTCCCAGGTAATGAGGCATAGCACAAGAGAAATTGGCCTCAACTTGTGCCAAAGGAGGTTCAGGTTGAATATGAGGAGCAATTCCTTCCCCAAAAAAGTTGTCAAACTCAGGCCCAGGCTGCCCAGGGCAGTGGTGGAGTCACCATCCCTAGAAGTATTGAAAAGATGTGTAGATGAGCTGCTGAGGGACGTGGTTTAGTGGTGACTTGGCAGTGCTGGCTAACAGTTGGACTTGGTGATCTTAAGGGTCTCTTCCAGCCCACACAATTACGCAATTCTATGATCTGGTCTAGAGGAAGGCTCTGTGCTGCGTCCTGGAGTTGGTGTCAGAAAAGCCTGCAGAGGGATGCTGGTGACCGAGGCTGGCAGAGGGATGCTGGCAGTGTCCCAGGGCAGCAGAGGGATGCTGGGGGTGCTTCAGGCCGGCAGAGGGATGCTGGGGGTGCCCGAGGCCAGCAGAGGGATGCTGGNCAATTCTGCAATTCTATGATCTGGTCTAGAGGAAGGCTCTGTGCTGCGTCCTGGAGTTGGTGTCAGAAAAGCCTGCAGAGGGATGCTGATGACCGAGGCCGGCAGAGGGATGCTGGCGGTGCCCCAGGCCGGCAGAGGGATGCTGGGGGTGCCCCAGGCCGGCAGAGGGATGCTGGGGGTGCCTCAGGCCGGCAGAGGGATGCTGGCGGTGCCCCAGGCCGGCAGAGGGATGCTGGCGGTGCCTCAGGCCAGCAGGTGGCAGGACGCGATCGTGCCTGTCCCGTCCCTGCCTGCCCGGGGACATTGAGGATGCTGAGGGTGGACGCAAGGGACAGGCAGCAGAGCTGCCAGCAGAATCTCCTCCATACCCAGCAGCAGCAGGACACAGCCTGCCAGGCTTTCCGAGAGCCCTTGTGTGCAAGATGGTCCGTTTGGTTAGAAGGACACCTTGACTGGCAGTAAAATGTAACGCTAAAGCTCATGGGAAAAAAGAACCAGGACCTGGACTGCACAACAGCCTCTCTTTGATTCTGTCTCAGAATCACAAATAGTTAAGGTTAGAAGAGACCTCTGAGATCATCAAGTCCAACCACCAACCTAGCACCACCATGCCACTAAACCATGTCCATTAAGTACCACATCTAGATGGTTTTTGAACCCCTCCAGGGATGGTGACTCCACCACTGCCCTGGGCAGCTTGGGCACAGAAAATATCTGGGGAGAAATTTTTCCTAATATCCAATCTAGATCTCCCCTGGTGCAACTTGAGGCCTTTTCCTTTTGTCCTGTCACTGATAACCTGGGAGAAGAGACTGACACCCACTTCATTACAACCTCCTTTCAGGCAGTTGCAGACATTCCTTTCACTAGGAAACAAACCCCTTTTAAAAATACTGATTTTTCCAGCTTTGTCAGATCTCTGCCATAAGTTATTCTCTGCCAACATGCCAACACTTCCCTGTTCTCCAAGGATGAGTCCCTTGGGAAGCACTTATGTCATTTTTCTTTCAGAAGTTTTGACATATTTTGTAATGTAGAGAAAAACAAAACACAACCTGACTGATATAACTGCAGTTGACAAAAGGTGCCCTGGGGTGAGTTTCTTCTTGGCCTCACCTTTGAGTAAAGCTGGAGCAGTCTCCAGCAGCATCTCTCCATTCCCCTTTCCTTCAGTCTTCTTCCTCTCAACTTCACGAGGCTGTAACCTGGGGCAGCTCCGCCAGTGTGCAGGACTCATGCAGGAGGTGAGCCAGGCTACAGGGCAGGGAAAGAGGACATCCCATATTCCCAGCTGGCTGTGTGGTGGTTTCTGTATGACTGTCAAAGGGAAAAACTAATCAGTGACACCTTTAGAAAAGAGACTTATTATGGAAGTCATTTTGGTTTTTTAACAGCAAAAATTAAGAAGAGATTGAGAGAAAACCTTACACAGAGCAGGACAGGATGTCTCCTTCCTCAGAAAGTTAATCTCATTCTGTGCTATGCATCACAGTATGTTTTTCAGCCCTTTTCTCTCTCCTTGCTTTGTAGGTTCTCCACAGAAAGCTGTTTTTCTTCTCCTGGTGCTTCCTTCTTTCCTGGTCCATCCTTTGCACCCCAGTATGCTGGAAGAGTCATAAGAGGAGGCTAGACTTGAGCTGGGACCAGACCCTATTTGCCAAGAAGGCACTATTATGTTTGCATCATCTGAGTTCACTTGACAGTTTCCTCAGCATCTAGACAGGGACACCACAAGAGGGTCCAGCAATTTTTTCCTTCTGATCAGAGCTCAGCCTGGGATGAGAGGAAAGTGTAATTCCAATGGGAGTTGCTATGTTAATCATGGCAGTCATACAGGGAAAAGGATGGAATGAGAAGGTCAGAGACAAATTAGCCACCCTGTCATAACTAGGTATCCTACAAAGAGCAAGGTTGCCATAGTCCTAGTAATTTAGCTTTCATGGGTGCAAGGAAATTCATTTTTGATAACTGTGGTCAAAGATTTTAGGCCACAGATGACTATCATGAAAACATTAAGATGTCTGCTAGGAGTGAAGAGAGTTTTGAAGTCTCTGGTTTTGAAGGGCATTTTTCTTCCTTCCAGAATGACTTCAGATGAAGGGCCCTACTTGATCTTAGGCAGAACTTCTTTTGTCCAAAGGCAGACTGTTCTTGGGAGCAGAACTCAGCAGCAGAGGCTGTGTGCATCACTGTTCAGAAGCATACAGCAGTCCCTCTGACTGCTTGCTTCTCTGCTTCCCACCATCTCCCAGGTCCTTTCTTCTGGAGTGCTCCCATGAAACCAATACTATCAGACTGAAATCCCCTAAAGCCTGTGTCTGAGAGCTGAAGAGCCAAATGGGTTCAGGTAGGAAAGGAGAAAAGGGAACAACCTCTTGCCCTCATCTAAAACAAAAGAGCCTCAAGGGCAGTAAATATCTCCTGCAGCTTGCTGCTAAGGATAAAGAGAAATCAAAACTGATTCTCTTCCTTAAGTCTGAAGGAGACCTGGGCTAGGAACTGCAAAGTGAACATTTTCCTTGTGTTTGTTCAGCCAAATTAACACATCCCAGCAAGAAGAGTTCCATTTTTTGACCCACTACTCAAGTCACTAGCTACCCTGATGTGGCTGCTGAGCTCAACCCAATCTTAGCAAACAGAGCCCTTTGGGGTACCCTAGCAGGCAGAACCACCCCAGGGTGAAGATGCTGAACATGAGAAGGAAGGCTCAGTTGCTCAGGATCCTAATCAGCCCCTGAGGATACAGATCTATGGAGGGGTGAGGGTGGGGTAGGAGCAGGGCAGCTAAAAGTTCAGTTCTGAAATAAGTAAGCAAAATGCAGAATTACACAAAGCACTGACTAGAGGTTTCTGTTAATCTGTGACCCAATAATCTTCTTTCGTTGCCACATAGCAACAGAACTGCAAACTGAGGACTGAAAGTCAGGGTGACTGAAAAAATCCTCTCTTTTCTGAGCAGAGAGGAGAAAAGGTCCCTCCCTGAGCAGGCACAACAGGATTTCCAGGGACTGGCTACGTTGTACCTTTCAGCACTGTTATGGAAACACCTGCATTTCCAGTTGCCCAAAGTCCAGCTCCAATGGGCAAATAAAATTGTTTGTAAGAATTAGCAAAGTTTACTCATAGGAACACAGGATTAATCCAAACAAGCAAATCCCCAGACTGTGTTCAGGTCATACCTCCTAAGCAGGAGGAATGTGAAAGAAAGGACTGGTGGGCCAAAAGGGCTGCACTGGACATCACTCTAAACTGCTGATTAAAACCAACAGTCACCACAGCTTTTGGGGGATCCACCACTTCACAGAGATGCTCAGAGAATGGTGCAGGAGGGCATTAGCCTACTGCAGGGATGTGCAAAGCCTCAGGCTCTGCAAGCAGGACATGCAGCCTTAGCAGCTGCTCTGAGGTGTGACCGAGCCTGGCTGCCACCCTGCTCTTTATTATCTCAGCCTCTTTTCTCCATCTACCTCTTAGCTTTTTGTTCCTCCTTCTTACCTCTTTTTCTTCTCCTATGCTTTTTACCTAAAGAGTCTGGAGCAGCCCACAGCCTCCCTCATGTGATGGTACAATGAAGGAGCAGAATTACTATGTGTTCCTCTTTTTACCTGACTTTTCATAGTTTGTGGAGGAAGTTCAATAGACTCATCAACTCCATCCACTGCAGAGCCACAGGCCTTCATCATTCTAGCTTTGAGAGAGACTGCACCTGACAGAGTGCAGCCTGCCTCAGCCTTCTCCTAGGTTCAGCTACTTTCATCAATATCACAAAAAGCACTGGATTTAGGTGCCTACCACCATGCTCTTTACATCTCAGCCTCTTTTCTCCATTTTCTCCTTACCTTTCTTTCCTTCCTCTTCTTACCTCTTTTTCTTCTCCTGTGCTTTTTAACTAATGAGTCTGGAGCAGCCCCACAAGCCATCCTCTTCTGCAATGCTTCTAGGGACACAGAGGCACTTACAGGACATGCTTTAAGCTGCCTGGCAGCCAGGCTCAGCCACATTTCAGAGCAGCTGCTAATAGTGCACATCCTCCTTGTCATTCAGCAGATTCTCCCCCACAGTCCAGCTTGGATGCCTTTTTCTTTGCATATGTCATGATCCTCAGAGACAAGACTCCAGTGTTGACAGCTTCCTCCCACCTAGAGCAATGTGTTCCCCATACTGCAGAAGGGATCCCTGCCATTCCAGCAGGGCTGCCCAGGAGAGAGGGAGGTATTCCAGCCAAAGGGCAACAGACCCAAGGGTGCTGTTAGAATGGAAGTGTTAATATTTACATTATTAAAGGATTAACTTTGTTTTGCTGGGTTTGTTTATCTTCAGCCAAGGACATGGCTGCTTTTTTTTTTCCCTTTTGATTTTTACAGTGAAGTTCTGCTCTGAAACTGAGCAGCCAAGACCTGCCTATGCCAGCTCCATGAACCCTGCTCAGTACTAGAGTCATCTTGTACCATGGCAAGACTCTGCTTCATGTTGCTGGAGCTGTTTATTCCCAGGCCAAACCAACCACGGTGCCAAGAGCAGAGCTCCATGACCACTGGGTGCCCTGCCATGGGCCAGGGTCCCCTCAGGAAGGGGCTTGCAGGCAGGAGAACAGGAAGAGCAGAACAGGGCTCTCTGCTGCTTCTCCTTTTCTTTTTAGGGTGGTTGGGTGAAAGGAACAGCCAGAGGAGTTCTGGCTTTCAAAAGAGCCCAGGGGTGGTTTCCAAAGCAATTCCACCTGAGTTGGTAAGATATTGCCAGAGTACTTAAGGATCTCAGCAGGAAATAACCCACCATCCACAAGCCAGCTGCATGTGTGCAGCATGCAGTCATGCATGTCACTGCAGGCAGAGGGGGAAGGAGTCTCATAGCCAGCTATAGCTCAGTGCTTTCATGCACTAAGATTTTTCCAACTTCTGCATGCCAACCTGGGGTGTCAGAAAAATGAGGAAGAAAAAAAAGAAGACAAATTGCTCACCAGAAAGGAGCGTGAGCAGCAATTACACACTTGTCCTGCTATTTGCAGCCTTCCCCCTAGAATGGGACAACCACCTATGTAATGGTACAATAACCTATATAATGGTACAAGGAAGGAGCAAAACTAACAAAATTAGTATGTGCTCCTCTTTTTATGTAACTTTTCACACTTTGCAGAGGAACTTCAATAGACTTTTCAGGCTGATACTAATAAAAGATCTACAGTTCTCTCTATAGTCAAACACTCCACAGATTACAGCCATGGGCTGGAGTTATTTCCTGCTTTTTCCCATCTCAGGCTATGCTTCTTTCATCATTTTTTGCAGACCAAAGCACCTACTTGCTGAGTATCATCTTTAAAGGAAAAGCTAAAATTGACTTTTTCCCTCTCACCAGGGGCCTGATAACTAACAGTACCAAGCTCAGGGAAAATCATCAGTGGAAAGAGTAGCCAATAGTGTGAAGAATTCCAATAGGGAGAACAGAGAGAATCTTCTAAATTGATGAAGAAAAGCAGACTGAAGATAATCATCCAGAGTGCATATGTCTTTTGTCCTCTTTTGTCATTTGGGGAAGAATGCTAATTAGCTAGGGTGGATAAGGATTTTGACCTGACTTTTCAAAGCATTTTGAGGGATTCCAGTGATCCTAAGGACTTGTCTGTTTGGCCACACTGGAGAGTTAGTTAAGGCAGTATGTAAACATGAAGCATGGTAACTCTTCTGCTAGGTGTGGACAAGCTGCTAGCCTCAGTGCCTCCCCTGGCCTACTTGAAAGGGGATTAAAATTCCTTTGAAACACACTTAGAGGGGAAAAATCACAGCAATGAAGGGGATTAAAAGAATTTAGTTCACCAGTACACCTATCTCTAAGCTGGTTTCCAGTGGCTCCAATATTATGGGCTGGGATGCAGTTCCAGGAAGACACAGGATGCTGTGCACTGCATCCTGTAGGGGTGAAGGCACCTACAGACAGGGAGGGCACTACCTGGCAGATGTCTGTGGGCAGGAGGCCTCCTGTCATCCTCAGATCAGCTCTGCACAAAGGCTGGGGTGATGAGGAGCAGGAGTGGTCCATGAGCTCTGCTCTGGGAGCTGCTGTCAGAAAGGCCACTACAACAATCCCACTTCATACTATAAGGACTCCAGAGTTTCTTGGATTTACTTTAGTCAAGCAACACTGAATTCCTCAGAGATTTGAAAAGCCCAAACTCAACCTCTGAAGGAAAAAATCATCCCAAAAGGTATAACACAACCTAGGCATGTTTTACTGACACATTCTACAGCATAATCTGCCTTAGAGAATGTCTATATTTTAAAGCCAAGCAAGGAGAAGGGGTTAGTCCAATTGCCTGAGTATGAAAAGCCTGTGGGCTTATACTGAAGCCATCTGTAGATAGCATTCAGTGGAGAAACAGCAGCATCAGGGGATCCTTTGGACAGCTCTGCAACTAGCCTGAATGCTGTGACCAGGGAAAATGAGCCTTCAGGGGAAGTTCCTGAGACCTCCACAGCCCATGGCAAGTGAGCAGTGGGAATAACTCCCCCAGAGCTCCAAGCTCATCCCATGCTGTGGGCCACTCCATTTATACAGAGTTGGGGTTTTTTACACAATATTTAAAACCACTACATGGACTCCAGATTTGTCAAACAAGCTGTTGGGGTCAGGAACTCACATTTCCCACCTCTCTGAATAAATATACAAGAGTACAGGTGTAGATGATATTCTCCTATCTATAACAAATATGTCCCTGGCAGCTGTAAGCTGTTTCACCCCCTGGACACTACAAACTGCATGACACACAGAGGATTTACCTCTGCTTCATCCCTGCTATTGATAAAGCATCCCAGGATGCAGAACAAGCCCTGTGCAGTCCTCTGACTGGTCAGTTTCTCAGCAGCAGTATCTGGTGGGCCCATATACTATGCACCCAAGGAAGAGAAGCTACATGCTCCCCAAGAGCTCTAACCCTGAGCATGTAGCTGTTATGTGCTTAGATTTCAGCCTCAGCTTGGCTGGCAGTAGGTAAAGGGGGTTATAACCACAGAGAAACAGGGAAAAGTAAATACATGCTGCCTTTGTGGCTGCATTGTAAAGCAGCAATCTGTGTTTGCAGTTGGGGAAGGCAGAGAGCACTTCATGCAGAATGCACACTGGAAAGTTTGTGTATTTACATACATGAAGCATCCCCAAGCTGGGTTTTCCTTTACAATACACCACAGCATGACTGCCACTTACCCTCCTGTTGGCTCATGGAGCCCAGAGTGTTTCAAAGTGTACAGATTACTTTTGTCCCATGTAGTACAGAACTAGGTTCATTGGCTGTCAGTGTGGTGAGAGGCACTAGGAATCTCAGAGCTGCTCATACTCTGTAGTATGCCTTCACCCTGTATTTCCCACCTTGCTCACAGAGTTACCTTTCCCATCTAGTTGGGGAACAACCAGCTTTTGGCTCAGGTAAGCTAGGCTAAGAGCAGTGGCTGGTCTACAAGAGCTGTGAACTCTTTTCCTCTGCTTCCACATCCCAGTGTTTGCTGGTTCCACAGCAGAGAATTGTCTAGCCCTTCTTTAACACTTTGTATCCTTGAAACACAGCATTCTTTATCCTTCTTCTTAAAAGTTGAGGAAGAGCAAAAAGACAAAAAAAAAAGCCAATCCAGTTGTTTCTACTGTACATAACAGTCATAACCTACCCTGTTCCTGCCCTTTTGAGATACCTTTTTCTTTCTGTCCTTCAAGAAATACAAGGTTGTTTCCTTTCCATTGTCATGTCACACACACTTGGCTTTGCCTGACCAGTGACACTGGGAAATGCACTTGGAAGCTGATGTAGAAGCTCAGTGAAGCCTGTGGTAGATACAGGAACACTGGTTATGAGATAAAATTATTATTACAGCATTTCCTCAGAGCTTTTGGCAGGAAACAGGCACCAGCTCAGTGAATAAAAAGGCAGGCATAGGTGTGTGACTGTCCCTGCATCTGGTAGCTTCCAGCTCAACAGCATTGCCCAGTGGATTGTATTCCAGGGCAACAGTTCACATCCAAGCTGCATCCAGATGAGTCCATCTGGAGATCTCCTCTAAACAACAAACTGAGACATTTCAATGAGGTTATAGGATGATTAGCCATTAACCAAGGGCTAGTTTAGCTCTGTGCAAATTTGAAGAAGCATTGGAAGAGACTATCCAGGTGGCCCTGCATGCTGGAAAAATAGGAATTTCCACAGACCTGGTTGTATTCAGGTACCAGGGTGAAGTGCCTTAGACTCAGCATTTTACAATCTTGAACAGCAAGATGATGAGCAAAGTACAGAGCTGCAAGAGCTTTTGCAAATAGATACAACCTAAGAAAAGATTATAAATTAACCCTACAGAATCTTGGTAATGGTCCTGATAACTAGAGGAAGGTTTTCATTATCATGTCTAATTGTTCATTTGACATCTGCATCTCAGCCCACTGAGAATAAATTCTGAATTTATGGGAAAAAAGTGTATTGAAAAATGCTACAGACCCCCAAAAGAGCCCAACCAAGACTCTGTGAAAACAGTGGCCTCTGGTAAGGTTTTTTTACTCTCAGAAATATTTCCATCATTTGTAGATTTACTGTGTACCCCTTACTGCAAGAAGGGGGACAAAAAAGTGAATTTATAACCTCAACCACCTAATAATTTTGGTAACAAAGAGACTGACCTTCAAAAACATGGATCTCATGGCAAGTTCTAACCATCTTTCAGCAATAAGAAAGGTTAAGGCATTAGGGCTGGCACAAAGTTATTTGTATTTAAATTGATTTAGGATTTTGGGGGTGGTTTTTGGTTTTAGGGGTTTTTTTCAGTCATTCTTCTAGACTGATGTGTTAGTACATAGACATGAATACATATTGAAACTGAAGAAGAGAAGTTTGGTTTAGAGGAATCAGAGAGCCTACAGGGGTGGCTACTGAAGAAGTATCTCATAGTGATCAGTGCCCAGTGACCTTGGACTTCAGAGCAAAAGCCTGACAAGATGAGCAGGCACCAGGTGAACTCATACATTAAAGATGTCCCAAAACAACAATCATCTATTTAGATGTTTCTGGTTGTGGGGTTATGCCCCAGGATGCTCCTTAGACACAACCATCAAATGCTCAAAACCTGGGATTTTATCCCTGAACCCCAGCCCAACCCATCTGTCCTCTACCTTGCCTGTTACCAGGTCACACTCTCTCATTCCCAAAGTAACTGGATTTGATAGAGGCTAGAAGATAAGGAGGATTTTCATGTTTTTCTGTTTCAGATCAGTAGTGTTTCTTTATTTCCTATTAAAACAGCCAGTGTTAGTCCTGTAACAAAGAAATCTGAGAATGATCATGAAAACTCCAAATACAGACTACTCCCCATAGAAAACCAAACTGGGCAGCAGGCTGGCAAACCTGCACTCACCACACATACCTGAAATGCCAATATTTTTTAGTGCAGTTCTTCACAAACTGAAGTTCAAGCTCAAACATGAACCTCCTTGAGCACCTTTATTTAATTAGAAAAGTATTAATCCCTGGCTTTGCAGGGAGGAAACATGTTGCATAATTAGCAAGTAGTGAAGTCAGCAGACAATCTCTCCCTGGCTTCAGCAGGTACTGTACTGAGCACTTGCTCATGTACACAGCAACTCAGGGGCAGACACCTGGAGTAAAACCCAAAGAGATCTTGACTCTGCTTCAGAAAATTCAGGCAAACTTCTTCCAGAGGTAAATCTCAGGCCTTTTCCTGTAAGTCCCTCTGGAATGTTACTCCAGAAAAGTGAAAGGAGGTGTCACATTCAGGTCTCTATACTACAGAAAGGACTTTTTTCAGAGCTCAGGAATTCATTAATTCTTTGGAAAGTGCCAGGGATATCTATGCAGATTACTGCATGGCTTACCATCTACCAGTTCCTTTCATTTCCATGCCACAGGAGTAGCTTACAGGGGTTTATGGTCAAAGTCAGATATTCCAGCCTGTCTGAGCACTTTCTCATGTAGAAGCAGCTGGCTTTTAAATTCAAATAAAATAGAAGGGAATGGAGCAGAGGGTAAGGAGCTTATCTATGTAAAACAAGCATAAGTGTGTGACTATATGGAAGGGAGAGACAGACACTGTAGTGCATTTGGAAAAATCCTTGACATAAACAAGAGTATTAGCAGGACATGTTTGTTCTTGACCTGAACATTGTAATGCTTCCAAGCAGGGAACAAGCTTTCATTAAAAACAGGCATTAATTCTAAATCTTCAGGGTTGAACTTCAACTGATTTGGAATTCAGATAAGCCTTAAAGCATTTACATATTTTAGGATTATCTAAAGT
This sequence comes from Galbula dea, assembly GCA_013399015.1. Lineage (NCBI taxonomy): Eukaryota > Metazoa > Chordata > Aves > Piciformes > Galbulidae > Galbula > Galbula dea. The sequence continues at coordinate 182,857 of VWZX01006532.1, forward strand.
TTTCCATAACTGGGGGTCTCATGCTTCTTGGCTTCCACAAGGCTGAGGTTAATGTGCATACCAAGGACTTTGCCTCTCTCTCTCCTCTGGTCCCCTAATGCCTCCAGCATCACCTCTTCTTTTGGGGTTTTGTGTGTCCTGGTCCCCAGATAGTTTTATGCTACCTCTCTGTTACCTATATAACTCTACTGCTCTTCCACACCAGAGATTCACAGTATCTCTTCCAGAGAGTTTTTCAGTGACTCCATTAACTCTTTTCTTGCAGGAGAGTTTTTATGCTACTCTTCTCCAGTCTGTGCTGCACCACTTCCTCTGTGGCAGGTATTGTGCTAGCAGTCTCTGGGACCTTCCCTGTTCTCTGCTCCTTATGGCAACTTCCCTACTCCTTCAGAAGGCTTGGAGTTTCCCAGCCACTCTCATTCCTCAATCCTCAGCCTCTTTTAATTTCACTTTCACTTTTTTTTTTTCAAATCTGGGATAAGTTACTGAGTTTATAAACTTCAGACTCCCATTGCACTCAAGGGGTTCAACAACCACAGACAACAATCAGCACTTGTTGGATGCTCAGCAATTCCCATCTCTTTTCTTCTTCTTCTCTCTCTCTCACAATCACTTGTTTTGATTCTTCCCCAAGGCAGTAAAATTCAATTCACTGAGGTTAGCACATTCTTCTAAAACAGCTGGATGTAAATATAAGAAACTCAACCAGTACCAAGCAAACATCATCAAGATGATGGTGGTTCTAGAACCACCATGTGCCTCTTCATTTAAAAAACAGCCAAGTAGGAGCCTCTTCCTTCTCTTTGGTTTCATCTTTTCTTCTGACTCCAAACAGATGCCTTTTTCTTTCAGTCAACACTCTACTCATCATTCTTCTCAGCCAGCTAGCCCAAATTCCTGAGCCCTCACCTACATTTCACAGAAAGCAATAGTATATTGTGCTAACAGTTTGAGGCTGACAATAGAAGGAGGAAGGTCTACCTAACATTGGTTTCACTAAGATATAGTAACTTAAAGTTAGGCTCACATGGGATTTTAACAGAATTCTATGTAAATTCCAGATGCTCCATGATGGCCTTCAGACCAGAGAAATCCTTGTCTACTGGTGTCTTAGAACTTACAGCTATAATCTAGCTATGAAGATTCACAAACACATGAAGTCTGATTTCCCCTCAGAATAGTGCCCCTGATAACAGTCAAAGGATCCCTATCTAGGCTCTATATGGGATAAGGAAAGTTGACAAAAAACAGTAAATGAAGGAAAAGAAAAATAAATCATGTTTGTGGTTAGAATTCTCCATGCTCCTCATCCACTCTGAAATCCAGCTGCCAAAAGGTCAGGGTTAGAAAAGAGGAAAGTAAAATAGGCAGATATGGGCAGCTGAAATGTACTATCCCTGTAGACCTGGTTGTTCAGAAACAGCTACCTTGCTGGAAAATCTAGGAAAAAATACTATACTTTTGAAGTTCTCTCCTAGGAGAGCATTTTCAGGTGCAGCCAATTGCCAATATCATTAGCTCCTTGGCATTACTTCCTTGCAGAACAGCTGATAGCTAATGCCAGGAGACTCTACTTGCACTAGAGTGCAGAGGATTTCTCTTCCTGACAAAGCTTTACTGTGTCAGAGAAACATTTACAAACAATGAGAGCAAAATAATGAGGCAAACTTCCAATGCAGAGATCTCAGAGCACTATTTATGACTCCAAGTCTGAATAATGCCACAAGCATGGCTGTAACATGATTTGTTACCGCTGAGCACCTTGCATTGACTTTTAGGTGCCTGCAAAAAGAGCACAGAATGCTACCTACCTATTAGCCTGCTTTGCTGCAAGTACAAAGGGCACTTTGATCTATGTTCAGGAGGTTACTGTATCACAGATTTGTTTTAAAAACCAACTTTGCCTAAATAGAAAACCTGCACAAAGCAGTCTGAAAGCATGAAATCCATTGCAAAATCCCATCCCTGACTTCTCTCTAGGACCTTCATCATAACCCAATTCAAGTTAAGAGGCACAACTGCTTTTTGTTAGAGTACTGTGAAATCAGTAAAAACTAAGCACACTGGCTCCTGCAGACTCAGGGGTTTTTAGGACCTGGGAAGAAGGAAATTCCAAAGAGAGCTTTTCTTCCTCTCTCAACTAGCATAGGCTACGCTATGGACAACTTTTCTGTGATGCAGTTGGAGAAACCCATCTATACCATGATAACTCTCCCAACTGAGATCTTCTCCCTTCCAACTTATGCTGGGGCTGAACTCACCCCTGAAAAACCTCTTCCCTATGCATACATTTCAGAGCATAACAATAACACATCAGCTACCACAGGACTTCAGCAACAAGAACATTAGCTAGATGTTAACTTAAGCTACCTGTCTGTGCAAGCTGCTTTAGCAAGAGAGGATTCATTTCATTTTCCTTAGGCATTTATTTTCCCAGAGGGTTCCTTTCAGTTTCTTTATACATTTATTTTCCCAAGGGAAGAGATCTCTCCAGGTCTCTTCTTAGTGACCAAGAGCAAACCTCAATGCCTACCTGGCAAGATGAATCCTTAGGAAGTTCTGGTGAGAGACAGCATGTTGTTAGGTCCTACCCAAATTAGCTTTCAAAAGAAACATTGCTCCTTTTAAAGAAGCAAGGGATCTGCTTGGGAACCTGTCTGCCATCATGGGCCATTAGCACTGCAGAAACTCCATCACCCATGCTAAACCTGCATTGAACCTGTCTTCAGAAAGCATTGAACCCATTGAGAAGAAATAGGGAGCAAGAGCAGAGAAAGCATCAGGTGTTATCCTGCACAACCATAGGGCAAGGTAAAGAAGACCTCCTAGAACTGGTTGGATTTCTGGACAAACAAAGGTCATTTACATTATTCTGTGGAGGGCTTTCTATGACTCTAATCTCCCCAGGCAAGGGTCATGTTTGTGTCCGTTACTTATTTTCTTTGCCCTAGCGATCCTGCAGTCCTTCCATTGACGGCGATGGCAGAGCTATTCATGGGCTGACTCTAGGATTGGCCAGTTCACTAAGCAAATAATCAGAATCAGCAGATTTGGAGTCATATGGGCACCCAATAAGCAGCCTGTTTTTGTTGTAGGATTGGGTATAAAATCCCAAATCCTCTCAGCTCCTAGCTGCTGGCCACAAGGCTCACTACCAGCAAACAGAATGGCCTCACACTCTCTGCTCTTTGTTTTCCTAGCTGCACTGGTGTTTTCCTCTGAAGCTGCACCACTGGTGAGTCTCATTTTATTCAAACTCAGTTATTGCAAGAATGATCATCTAGATTTTCTAGATGACTAGCATCATCTTCATCCATGAAGTTCTGTAACCATTAGGCATTGCTGGAGTGTTATTTTGCTACAGCTTGTAATTAGCTTCTCCAGAATTCTTAAAGCTATTTTTTTCCCACTTACCCATCTACTTTAGGGTGTTATGAAAAGGTCAGAGATCCAGGAGGTGTGACCTTTTGTTTCTGTTTCTGTCAGTTCATGACTCATATCTTCTTTATAGAGGTAGTTTTACCTTCTTCACTAAACAATTGCTTCTCTAAAGCAATGGAAAAACATTTCTGAAGTCTGACTAAGGATTCTGTATAGTATAATGAAGTTTAAGAAACAAACAGTCTTTCAGGCTTAGGGATACCATAGGTATTTCTGGTTGGTTTCCTAGCCCAACATACTCTTCCTGCTCTTACAATAATTCACTATTTTCATACTAAAGACTTCATTAAAAAAGTATACCTTATAAATACTTTCTTCCAGAGCCATATGCAACTCTAAATATTTATCAAGCAATCAGTTTGTGTGTAAGAAAGTGATCAGTATAAAACTCTAAGATACTCTGCCTTTAGAAACAGATGCTTGCTAGCTAGCTTTGAATACCATTTGGCAAAAAATCTTGCTTTTAAGCCAAAATTAGTTCTGCAATAAGAATCTTTCCCTTGAAAGAAGGATTTTTTTGCAGGGCTAGTGAACAGCTCCTATCCAACCTCTCCTGCTTTCCCCAAGGTCTCCCATGGTGCTGTTGACTCCAAATGCCCTCTCATGGTGAAAGTGCTGGATGCAGTCAGAGGAAGTCCAGCAGCTAACGTAGCTGTCAAAGTCTTTAAAAAGGCTGCAGATGGGAGCTGGGAGGACTTTGCTACTGGGTAAGTTCTCTGGTCTTACAGAACCATTTTCAAGGTGCCTCAATTGAGAAATAAAGGGAATGGAGCTCTGATTAGGAAGAGCAAAAACTAATAACACTCTCCTTGTTAATAGCACATGAATTCTGGTCTAAAATCCAGCAGATTCAAGTGGAAATTATCCATGACTGAAATACATGCTAACTGAAAAAATGCGTTGAGATGCTTCTCTTAACTTTGCAGAGGGAGTAGGATTAATAATCCAATTTTTTCCTAGCTTCAGTACTATCTTCCCTTCCTATAAAAAGAAAAAAAATACTGAGAGCCTATTTACCAGAATTTTGTAGCTAATCCAGACTAACCTGCTGTCTTCAGATGTAGCTAATTCAGACTAACCTACTGTCTTCAGATGCAACAGATACAGAGCCGTACCAGCAGCAGCCATTTTCAAAATCCTCTCTCTAAAATGTGCCTGTACACATAGAAATAATAAGCACATTAGTTGTCTTCTGTGTAAAGAATGTGCTGGATGGAAGAAATTCTTTGACCAGAAAGTTTTTAAAAGTCCCTTTTTAACAGAGAAAAGAACAATCTCAGCACTTGTTTGTGGTCATTCCCACAGATCTGCATGGCTTTTGCTATAATGACAGCTTAATAACTACAAAGCATCCTCAGAACACCACTGAGGGACAGGCAGCACTGCTATTATCCTCTGTCTGTGGGAAAAGGATGGGTAACAGAGGAATAGAGTTTGCTAAAATTCAAGTAGATGAGGTATTCAGGCAGTTAGGTTTCATTGTAACAACTCATTGAATCAGATTTTTAAAGAAGCCAAGAGAAATAAATCTCAAGCACAGAATGACAAGGACAAGCAAGAGCAGAAGCCACCAGACCATCCAGCTGTCTTTCACTAGGGTTTTTATAGCATCATTTACATAAATGCTGCAGGGAAAACAAAAGCAAACCCAACTGAAAACAACCACACCAAACACTGAAAAAAACCCACCCCAAATCCAAAGAGGAGAAGACTACAAGGGGAAAGATACCTTTCTCTCCCATCTGAAGGGTTTCTTTTTATAAAACTCAAACCAAAATACAGTTTTCCCCTGTTCAAAAGAAACAGGAAAAGTTAGGAGACTGAAGGAGAAACAAACACCTCCACTCTCAAATGCTGAGTGTTGCTCTAGGAGCAGATGACTCTCAGAATGGATTTATATACTTCAACAGAGAGAAGAAAAGCAGAAACAAAGATATTGTCTTGTCCCTAGTGAGCATTTCTGCCAGTACTGAGAAACTCAGATTATTTCAAATGTTTCATCAAGTGCTTTTGAACATGCAATACAAAACACAGTTTGCAGAGGAATAAGATAAATGCAGGATCAGTGTGAAGTGCTCTCACCTCGGGGCATAGCAGTGTTTCCTTGTTCACTTGGGAGATAAATCCAGCAGGTCTGCTTCACCAGGCCCTGCTGACACTTTAGGTCAGTAAAGCCCTGAGAAAACCAACTCATTTCTTCTTAAATATAATTTGAGAAGATTAACTCTTGACAAGTGAGAAGCATTTTGCTGGAGGAAAGCAAGGGAAGAACATTAAACCACAATTTTTATCGCAGGCAAAGATTTTGACCTTTTCCCTTGACTTGCACCTTAACCAAGGCTGCTTTCAGCAATGCCATTGCCTTCAGCTGAGGACATTGGTTTGAACTGGGTTTTCATACATGATTGCCTTTATTTTTAATTTTATTTTGGGAAAAGCAGAGTTTCTGTGTGTTAAACCAGATGAAACTCTGAATCCAATCCAGGAACACAATCTGTAACTACTCCTCTCAGGCTAAGGATATTTTGAGGTTACAGTACCTAACAGGTGCATAGGGAAATATTTGCACAAATACCTATAAAAGGTATTGTTTTACCTTTTTGTTTTTCCCTTTGCTAACACATTTGAGGGAATTAAGCAAATGCACCTAGCAGCTGGTGAATTTGAAGTATTTAAAAGGCAGAGAGGAAGTTAGCATAGCCATCAGCTGACTTGGAGAGCCTTATTTCAAAGTTAGTCTAGCCAAATGTAAGCAAGAAGAGAGAAGTTGAGCAGAGATGCACTCTGAGGAAGGCTTTAGGGCACAGACACGTGGACAGTAAGTGATTTGGGTTCTAGATGAGCTCCTTCTATGACCACCTTTGACTTTCTCACTCCTTACATGTTTTGGAAATCTAGGTCTTATCACATAGCTCAAGAGTTGCATTCACCAGACAGTTCTCATGTGACCTAGGTTGTCAATCATTAAAAACATATATAATATTAAAAAAAAAAGACTGCAGCATATTTGAAGTTGTTTCTCTCACCCTCCTGTTTTAAAAAATCCAAATAATAATAATTCATGTTTCTGAGCTATTTCCTCAGTAGTCTGCACCTGAGGGCAGAGTTTATCTCAGTGCAGTGTGTGCCACAGGAGGTCATAAACTTTACTGCACAGACACAGCAGATCTAACTAACCTGGTCACCACATACAGCTAAGGGCTAGACAGTGAAAAAGAGAATCAGGATCACAGTCTAGGCTGGAACCACAGCAACTTAACCAGCAGTTTGCAGGTTTTTTTGCTGGACAAGCACAGCTTTTTAAACTTAACTATCCATCTGACAGCAGGTGCTAGCAGTCCCCCTTCTCTTCAGAATAAACAACCATGCTATATTTATTCCCCCACTCAGACAAAAATACCAGTGCTGCTCAGAAGGAATCACTTGGAACATTTTGCTTACCAGAGCTGAACACAGGGAATCCTCTGCCTTGTCCTAATCCCATCCAGGCTCTGGATCACACACTATCCTGCAGGCTGCAATGTAGCAGGAATGCTGAAGGCTTTGCTTCTGAGACCACTTGCACTGAATGGCTACAGTTTTGTAACTAAAGTGAAGAAAGTGCCATTTACTCCTGGTAGTGGGCAAGAGTCTTCAAGTGAACTCATTTCCAGTTTCCCAACTGTCCCAGGTGGTTAACATCTGCAGTTCTGGGTTAGCACCATTTAAGCTCCATGCACACTTCTTTCAAACTAAAGCTTATGTTTAGCTGAACAAAGATTTTGAGGCAGATACTGTTTTTCCTTTTAATTGGTTTGTGTCTAGACTATGCACCTTGAAAGCAGATGAATGTGAATTGCTAACACTTCTGCTAACACTCCTGCAGGACCTCAGCAATTCTGTTTCAAGGACACTCACCAATTAATGCTGCATCCTTTCACCTATTGCCTTTTATTAAGGCAAGTAGGTTAAGGCAGGAAGTATTAATTAAACCAAAAGAAAGCAGGTGCATACCCTTCCCAAATTGCTTGTGAGCCATGTTTCAAAGAGGGCTTGGATTCTCTACAGGTTTGGTCTACCCTGGATACAGCTGATTTTGCTTGGATTAGACCAGTTAAGACTTTTGTCAAAGTGCTAAATGTGAAATATAAGAAAACCTGAACATGATCCTTGAGCCTTCAGTCCTGTTACTCCTTAATTTAACCAAAAGCTCTATCATTCTTTTGCCATTCACCATCATTAACCAAAGGTGACAAATAAGATGGAGGAGAAGTCAGTGGCTGGGAAAGAGAAGCTGCAATAACACAACTGTTTCTGATAAGCAGCATGTCACTGCTTTCTCTCCTCTCTCTTCCTCTTCAAGCTTTGCCTGTTTTCTGCCTAGGCAGCTAGTCCTTCCCATAAGAAGGGGATGTTCCACTGGTTCTTCAAGTCAAGGCTTTCTTCATTTTTCTTTCAGCTACATCCTGTGGTTATGAAGTGGTATAGATACCAAAAAATATTTTCAGCAGGAAAAAAAACCCCAGCCTTTCAAGAAATAAAACAAAAGGAGGGAAAAGAGATAAATGGGGTTGAGGAGCTAAGTAGTGTAAATATTTAAACAGCTATCATACAAAGCTTGCTCCTTCCCAAACAAAGAGGGTGCAACGCTAGCTAGATTTCCTTCTTGCTTCTAGACTTCTCTCACCCACAGTGTTTTGTTATGAGCTGAGTACATAATCTCTCTATGCTGGGAATTCCTATTGCTCATTTACATGGATATCAGGAAAAATCTCTTACCAACAAGAGTTGTTAGGCATTGGCCCAGGCTGCCCAGGGCAGTGGCGGAGTCACCATCCCTGGAGGGGTTCAAAAATATCTAGATGTGGTCCTCAGGGACGTGGTTTAGTGGCAAAGTGGTGACAGCTTAATGATTGGACTTGATGATCTTAAGAGATCTCTTCCAACCTTAATGATTCTGTGAAATGTACACTACATCAGAGGGAATTGTTTCAAATGATTAGAAACCATTCCATGTAGAATTTGCCTGTGTAGCACCTCTGCTCTTTCACATTCCATATTGACTGTTTCTGTTTAGCATCTAAATGACAGCATAAAATATTCATGTAGCTATTCTACCATTACAGGAAAACCACAGAGTATGGGGAGATCCATGGACTCACCACAGAAGAGCAGTTTGTAGAAGGAGCATACAGAGTTGAGTTTGACACCAGCTCTTACTGGAAAGGACTTGGCCTTTCTCCATTCCATGAATATGCTGATGTAAGTATTTGCAGATAAACCTAATAATCTATAGACTGTGTAGTGGCATCAGCTGGAAAGAACAAATACAGTCCTTTTATATTGAAGTCCAGAGAAGTGGTTTACTGCCACATACTGTTGGGCAAATAAAGGCACTGTACAGGTGGCTAAGCCAAAGCAAGCAGCCAACTTCCCTGCAAACAGTGACACAGCTCTTCCAGAGTGGAACTGAATCCATCCAGACCAGCAGAGGCCATTGTCTAAGAAAAAGCTACATTATTCAAAAGTACAGTGTTCAAAACACAAACATGGGAGAAAAAAAGAAAAGGAAAAAAACCAGGAAATATACAAAAGAGGGGAAAAGAGAGAAAAGGAGAAAAAAGGGGAAAAAAAAAAAAGAAAGGCAGCTTTTATTGTTGCTGGAGGAATATAGGGATTTAGAAACCCTAATTTTAGAGGAAATAGAAAAAAAGTTCCTCATGCTTCAGAACATAGATCAAATATTAGGCTAAAGAGAGCCAAAGAAAGTTGGAGCTGACCAGAGGTGATGACACTCTCTGGGGAACTAGGTGTCACAAGCTCCAGGAACTGATTTGGAGAGAAGTAAATTTGAATTAACTTAGGACAAGGTCTCTCCTTGTTCTGGCAAGCCTAGCCACACAGTTCCTAATGCAAGCACTGAGCCATCACCAGCTGTGCTAACAGCAGGACTGAGACACTGAACTACAGAAAGAGGCTTGGGGCTCCAACTGCCTAACCTTGCTTGGACACCTCACACTAGATGTTGTACTTAAGGTCATTAGATGGGGTTTCACCTCTGGTTTTCTTATTGGTCATTTGAGATACCTCCCCTTCACCATCCCATTCCACATCCCCAACTAGATTTGTCTGACCCAGGTGCAGGTATCTCCACCTAGCTTCACCACAGTTAGGTGGTTTATTGTGGGCCTCAGTCCAAATCTCTGAAGTTTCTCAGTCTTCAGCAAGCATCACAAAGTAGGAGGGAGCATTACCCTTCAGAAGGGTACAATCATTGATGGGACAGAACTACAAAGTGTTCTGCAAAGGAAATAGAATGTGCTTACTAACTCTCCTCAAGGTTGTTTGGAAGGTTTGGTGTTCATTGTGATGACAAGCTCTCTCTTTTGCAGGTGGTGTTCACTGCTAACGATTCCGGTCACCGCCACTACACCATTGCTGCTCTCCTCAGTCCTTTCTCTTATTCAACCACTGCTGTTGTCAGTGAGCCCCAGGAATAAACATGTACTGGCATCACACAAACACCCTCCTCTGCTAGAACTATTGTAGGCTTTTAGGAGGAAGGTTTTTTCCTACTCTTAATGCATAACTTTTTGCTACATTAGTTGTTGGGGTTTTGTTTTTTTCCATTTTGTAACCTGGCAAACTTCAGCCAAGTCAATAAAATGTTACTCCTTTAAAAGAGTTTTGATTCTATTGGTGACATTTGGTTGTGTTCTAAGGTGTCATGATTTGCCTTACAAGTGCAAAGGACATCTGGAAAAGGTATAGCACTTGATTTGATTCTCTTAATCTTCCTTTAGTACCTCAAAAAAGTCTGCCCAAATGCATTGGGTCAAAATAAGGAAGTTACAGAGTTGTTCTACCTTAAAAAATTGACCAAACACATGTACTCAGAATAAGAAAATCATTCATGTTACTCAGAGTTTACACACAGAAGAGATGGTCCCACTATCAGCTAGGTCACAGGGTAAACAGGAGAAATTCTGAATACCTATCAACAGAACAAATAATGCAGAAAGAGAGTTGGAATAGCTACATTCAAAGAGCTGAAAGAGTTAAAAATCTGTGCTCTTTTATTTAAAACTTCAGGCAAACCTCAACACTTGAGATCATGAAACCATCACCACTCATCTGCCACTGACCTTGGAGTTTATCTCTACACCCAGAGCCTGCTGGAATGACTGCACACCAAGTTACAAAAGCTTGCTTTTCACATTTCACTGTTTGGTTACTTTTTTCCCCTGTTTTCTGGACACTACCACAGTTACACAACTCTTGTTAAGAAGTGCAAACAGTTTCAAAACAGCACCCACCTTAAAGCCCATCTTAAAGCATGTAGGTTTCATGGGATCCTGCTACTACTGGAGCTTCCAAATGAGTAGGTTGGATTTGCAGTGTCACATTAGGACATGGATGTGTTCATATAGATGTAGTCATTAAACAAAACAAAGCCAACCAAGAGACTGCCCTACTAGCAGTAGTTATCCACCTGATGACAGGATAAACCTAGTAGAATGTATGCCCATGTGTCTAACCAAAGAAAAAACAAGGTTTAATTTCAAGGAGTACCAATCCCCTACATGAAGCAGATGCCTCTGGTGGGAGGTGACCTGCAGTTGTACAGGGCAAGTCTCACAGAATCATTAAGGTTGGAAGAGACCTCTAAGATCATCAAGTCCAACCATCAACCTATCACCACCATGCCCAAGTCCTCAGCTTGGACTGAATCTAAGGGACAAGTAAAGTGATAGGACTCTGACTTCAAACATTGTCTAACTGTGCTGCAGAAATGGGTATGTAGGAACCTGCTTCTCATGCTGGAAACCAAAACTAATGTATTTTCCCTCCAAGGGTAGGAATAAGATAACTAGATAGCCCACATCTTACCCTCCTAGCTTTTATCAGAGGTGGGAAGAAGGTCACCAGAGAGAGAAATCTCTTAATAGATAATGGTGGGTGAGACAATTATGCCAAGCCACAACCAGAGAGAAATTCTCACTGAAACAGAAAATGCCAATTTGAAAGAAATTTGTATTTCTCTCAACTATATGAGATCCAAACAGCACTAGTCCTCAACAAAAGGAGAAAATAAAACAGAGTAGACATTGTTTCTAAGAAAACAGATCACTGTAGCTGAGCTAGGCAATATCCATACTATTTCCACAGGCAGTGACAGAAGACAGTTTTACAGACAAGGTTCATGTTTGTATGAGTTACTTATTTTCTCATTGTTTACTAAGTAAACAGTGTGAATCAACATGTTGAAAGTCATAGGGTTTTTTGATAAGTAGCCCCAGTTTAGAGGCTTTGATATAAAAATGACAGATCCCACCAGTTTCTACTTGCTGACACTGAGACTTCCCAGTAGTAAGCAAAATGGTTTTTCACTCTGTATTTCTTGCTTTCCTAGCTGGCCTGGCATTCTGCTCTGAAGCTGCACCACTGGTAAGTGCCTTAGGACAGAGGTCCTTCCTACTGATGGAGTCCCAGTTTCTTTTGTCTTTCTTTGTTTATTTATTTATTTATACTTTAATTAGTGTAAGTGAAAAATAGAATATTCCACTTCATTGCAATTATTTTGCTTTCATGCTATGCATTGACTGTAGTTCCCTCCTACTGCTCTTTTTCTGGTCCTTCTTTCTCCTTCTCTAATGACTACTGAGAGGGCTTTGTGCTTAGAGAAGCAGCACTTGTTGTCAGAATCAGTGACCATGTGAAAAAACAGTGCAAGACAAGGGAAAAAATGCCATATTCACTTCACTAAAGCCTTGGACCTGTAGAAACGTAACTAATAGCCCTTATAAAGCCATGAACAAGCTCCTGTCATGAGGGATTTCATTTCCTGTTGTGAGATTCATGCTGGAGAAATGCCTTCTGTTGCCTTCTCCCTTACTGTTTTACCCACTAGAGCTCTATCCCATGCAAGCAACAAGGAGTCTCAACACTCATGGACACAAAGCCATGATCCCACTTCCAGAGGGCTCCTTTGTTTCAGCAAAGCAACCTAGGGACACAGACACTTCAGCCTGAAATTCTCCAAGAACACATTTGTGTGTGTCTCTCTCTCCCCCTGCTCATTCTTCTTCCCAAGCTCTGATTTTTGTGAAAATGAATCCCTGATCAACCTTTGTGAGGAAGGAGAATTTCCCTGAGCTCCCAGGGTGTAAAAGCCAGCAAAAGAGCTGGTAGCACTAGAGCTCCTGTTGCCAGTGCCTGAAATTAAACACTAGTGAGGAGCCTCTGTGCTGCAGAAAGGAAGCCTGAGGAGTCAAGGGCATGCAGGCAGCAGAGATGCTGGTTGGTAGATTGGTCTGACACAGGGCAGGGTTCCTGGTTTGATGGGATGCTCAGTATGTCCCAGACTGCAAGAGGATGTGAGAGAGGACTCTCAGTTTTTATCATCTACAGCATGATTCATTCTACAATGATTAAATGGAGACGAACAACTGCTGTTTTGAGATCATCTTGGATTAGCACCTTCCACAAAACTCTATTCTCTCACTTCTCATCCAGTGAATTAGGTAATGGAATGTGAAAGCCTTGATCTAACTCTACCTTTGAATAGATAAAATATTAGGGCATAACCACAGCTTTTGATGAAGATGTTGGGAGTGAAACTAGAGCCATCCCATCTTTGAAGAAAGGTTTCCTCTCCTATCCCTGCATAGCTGCCAGGGGCTGGCAAATCTGACCCAGCACTGTGTTAGGAAAAAGTCCATATATGCTGCCTATCAAGTTTACAGCAGAATTAAGATAACTACAGCAAGAAGAGGTTCCAGGCTCTCAAATCCAGAAAGCCATGCTCAAACTGCCACTCCAAAATACAGAGAAAGAGTTGCCAGATTTTTAAATGTTCTTACTACCTTTGATGGTTTATTTCCTGTTGGGGTCACAAGTTAGTTACAACTTAGTTACACCTTCATGCTGGAGATGGTGCATAGCTAAGCCATGCCAAAGAGAAAATAAAAAGGTGTTCTCACACATAGGCACAGAACCTCCTCCTCAGTGCACATCCTAACATCTTCCTCTCTGGTTCCACTGTCTCCAGCCCCCAGAAAGCTTCAGGCTACAGGTCTGCAGTACACAGTGATCTTGTTAAGGAAACTATGGCATATTCCACTGGTCTAAAGAATAGTATTCATTACTGCTTTACTATGCACCATAGCTTACCTTTCTCACAACATAAGAATTCTCTCTTCCCACCTGAAGGACTCTGCTGACTCCAAGCATCCTCTTTCTGTAAAAATTCTGGATGCAGTCCGAGGAAGTCCAGCTCCACATGTTCCAGTTAAGTTATATAAAGAAGATGCAGATGGATCTTGGAAACTGTTAAATTCCAAGTAAGTTACACCAAAATAATGAGAGAAAGAAGGGAAGGGCAATGGGAAGAGGCCAACTAGTTGAAAAAACAACTTCACACAGCTTTTTTTACTCAGAGGAAAGAGATCATACAGCTGAATGAATTTGCTGCAGATTGGTTTCAACTACCAAAGTGGCTTTATAATGCTTTCTTAGTACTGTGAGCACAAGAAATTATTTTAAACTCTCCTTTAATTCAATCATTGCTTCTCTTCAACTTCATTACAAAGGATTTATCCATTTTTAGCCCCCCAACAATGAACTGCTGCATTGTTACCAGAAGAATCAGGCAGACTCTTTCAGTTTGCCTGAAACTAAGACTCTAGTTCAGACTCCTACTTTTGTTGACTATTTTGCTTCTTTCTAAATGGATTTTCATTTCATACAGCACCACAGCTTTAAAAAGAAAACACAGAAGTGTTTTGAATACATACCTGATAGCCTTCATACATACCTGATAGCCTTCCTTGCCTCAAGAGAAAGGAATCAGCCACAAGGAAAAAAAATGGAGATAAAGCTTTCTCACCTCCTCCCCCACAGAGAAGCAATTGTATCTAAAATAAGAAACAGAATCTCCCAGATATTTAAATGTTTCCATCTATTTTAAAAACACGTAATGGTAGAATTTCAAATGTAAATTACTTTTTAGAAATTGCCTCCTATTTTAGTACATATTAACACTTCAAAAACTCAGAAGCAATTTTTACTTCAAGTATAATCCGAAATGGAGTTGAAAAAATTCTTAGGGTGTACACAGAATGAACATTCTTTACTCAGCAAGCAACATCCCAACTCCACAATGATCTCCTCAAGATAGCTGCAAAGTCTCATGTGAGACCTTCCCAGTTTTGTCAACTGCTTATTCCACCCCAAAAAAGTGACATAGGGCTCCTAAGTGCATTGTGCAGGAATTCCAATACTGGGATCCCAGACTCAGATGCATTTCTAGAAAAGTCCATGAGAAACTGTACCTAAGTGGCTCCTTGGTGTCACAGAGCAGTGAGCTGGCAGAGGCAACAGTGCTTCCATATGGGACCTTGGATACAGTGAAGGACACACATTTGTAGAAGGTTGGGAAGAAAAAACTATTCATGTTGTCCTACTTAAAGTGCCTCCCATCCCTCAATTGAGAAGATAGCTTCACACATACTCTGCCATTGGAAATGCAGGAAGTTTTCCATTAAGAGGGTGTTCAGTTTACGTATCTTCAAATCTGAGCTTAGAGTCTTTATATAACTCAGCTGAACTGCTGGATGTTGGCTGAAGCCTTAAAGTCATCTTAAAATGACATATACAAGGAAGCTGTGGTAGAACCACCTCTGCAGCCTTGTTAGTTTGTAAATGATCGAACTTTAGCAAGAGATTCTGAAATAACTGTTCTTCAAGAAATGTTTGGGTTTAGCTTAGAAAACTCATTAGAGAAATGAACAGTTACCTGTCAATGATCAACCTCTGACAGAAAAAGAGAGGCATTTGAAGAGATGATCAGAGAATATCTTCTAAGATACAAACGCTGTTCTATGACTTCATGAAAGCACAAATCCTAAGAAATGCACTGGATGATGACCTAAAAAATATTTTTTTTTTTTCCCTGCATGCAACCTCAATAACATATGTTCAGAAAAGATTTGGCAGCTAGAACACAGAAATTGGCTTTGTGACTACTACAATCACGCACTGGGAGCACCGTATCTCTCAGGAAGAGCAGGCACTCTAAGAGGCAGCGAGGCCACGTCCCCCTCCCCTTAACTCCACTGTCCCCGAGGCCACTCCCCCCTCTTAATCACGCTGGGACCCGAGGCCACTCCCCCTCCCTTCAAACCACCGACCAACGCGGCCCCGCCCGCCCCTAGCCCCACCGACTGTCCTCCTCCTCCTTCCCATCGTGCCTCGGCAGCTTGGCCGGGGTGTAGGCAGCTGGGCAGGTGTCTGGGTGGTTCGGCAGCTCTCTGTAAGGGTCTATAGGGGTTGGCAGGGCTGTCAGCAGTTCGGCACGGGCCTCTGCTGCGCTCCCATTCACTCCACTGAGACCTGGGGTCACGCCCCCATCCCTTTCACTGCAGTGGGACCGAGGTCTCGCCCCCTCCCTTCACCCCTATGAGCAGCGAGGCCACACCCCCTCCTCCTTAGCCCACCTAAGCAAAAAAACCCTAGTATTATATAACTGATTTCACAGAACTAGTTCTCAACCAAAAGCCATGTCTGAGAGACAGAATTCAATATTGGTTCTGGAACCCTAAACAGCTTGGTGGCCTTGGAGAGCACTGATAGCATCTTCAAGTCAAACAAACCCATCTGTTTGTCGAGGATGGAAAACCAACTGATCAATACAGACCCCAGGGAATTCCACAAGGCTCCACTCCTGGCTGACCTACAGTCATTTCAAATCTGAGATAGCAAACTACATAAAAACAATATTCATACAGATAAAACAACTCGGCACATTTAAATAAGAAAGAAAACCATAGATACCCCCAGAGAATTGTCCCTGCTTTGCACAGTAAGTCCATGACAGAGCTTCCACAGTGCTTACAACAGTGTGAAGTTTTCTCTCTGAGTGGGTTCATTTATTTAACTCTAAGAACTCTGCCAAGAGCCCATGAACAATGCCAGCTTTTGGCTCACCCCAAAGCCATGCAGAGTAGTGACAGGGCAGGCAGTCATCTGCTGTGCTGATTGTGGAAGTAGCAAATGCTAAGACAAGCTCTGCAGCATCCGTAACACAGATGGACATAAGCCATTCCAGATCAATAGAAGTATTCATCTAGAAGCTTACTACTTAAGCTCCACAGCATTGCTCAAGTCCAGTGGCTAAGAACGGCATTTTTCTCAGGCTTTTAAGCAAAATATAAAAGTGCATTCTTCTGCCATTACACAGAGAAACCAGCAACAATGGAGAGCTCCAGGAGCTCACAAGTAAAGAACAATTTGAAACAGGAACATACAAGCTTGAGCTGGACACAGCCTCTTACTGGAAAAAACTGGGCTTGAATCCCTTCCATCACCATGCTGATGTGAGTATTCATTTTCTCCTGTTTTTTAGCTGCAAAGAATAAAGATATTTTATAAGTCTAGGCTTCAAATACTAATTGCATGTGCTGAACTTTCTTTTCACTTCAAAATAGTTTTTGCACTACTACTTTAAACCCAGTCTCAGAGCTTTGTAACCAACATGACTCAGCCTAGTTACTAGCTTCCCTGTAACTCTCACTAAGTTCTTGGATGCATTACTTACAAACAGGTTTTCTGTCCTTCTACCTCTATTTATGCCTGTTATTCTTTCTGTGACATCTTTTAGACACCTGAACAACAGGTGGAATACTGTTAAAAATCTCCTGGGAAAAGGATTTTTCTGCCTTTTGGATCCAGCATTTGTACAGCTGCAGAGCTTATAATTCACATTTTTAAAGATAATGGAAGTATCAACAGTGGTCTGGATGCTTGGATCCTGCTAACAACAGGAAAAAAAGTGTAACAGGCCTTTTTAGTTTGCATGGGACAGATAAACTGGTTAGATGAAGGTGGTTCTAACCAGGTACCAGCTGAGGCCAGCTGCAGGGTTTGGGACCCTTGGGGGCTGTCCCTTGCCCTCCACAGCACCAGCCCTTTCATATGACCTCTCAGTAGCAGCAGCAGTCCTGTACTAGCTGTTTGCTGGACTGTGACAGATAGGAAAGCACCACCAGCTGTACAGTTTGCAACTGAATGCCAACAGCCATTCCTCATCTCCTTGGAGAAAAGCTGGCAAACACCTCAGTTAAATTTTGGTTCTGCCTCCCTAAAATGTCCTCCCAACTCAGGACATTCTATGATTCTTACTCTAGAATTCTAGACAATAATGAAGGTTAATGCTGCAAGTCTTGCCTGCTGTGAAAACTGAAATAAAAAGAAGATTTAGAGTTCAATTATTATACTTATCATAAATTATATATATCAATATTTAAAACTATATACCAAACTAGAAACAAATCTAATACAGACTGCAAGAGCCTCCTTTCTTAAATATAAGCCTCAACAGGCATCATGTTTTGCTCAGTTCACTGCTTGTTGCCTATGTATCTTTGCTATTGGTGCTGGAAGGAGCACATGGTATGCATCACAGTGTTATTAAACTGGGTCTGTTTTAAAAGTTGACACTTATCTCACACTCACAAAAAGAATCTACTATCTAGAAGAAACAAAAGGAGAAGAGCTGAGCTGATGGGGGAGATGTTAAAATGGCTGTTGTAAATCATTCATATGTATGGTCACTACCATGTTGTGGCCAAAGGACTACTGCAGTCCTTCTCTGTCTACCAGATATGTAAGTAGGATTAATTAAACTCATTGCTTCCTATTTTGGCCTGTTTGCAGTTACTGTAGCACTGTGTTTAATTCTGTTCCTCAAAGTTCAGGACTTCATATGAGAAACAAAAATATCTAGATACTTGAAAGAATGTTTGTTGGGGTTTATTTCTCTAAATTAGGACAATGAATGAGATTCAACATAGACCTTCCAGCAAGAAAAAAATACTGTTGCCATTTATGAGCACCAACAAGGAAACCCCATTTTCAGTAATCAATTCTCAATAAACAATATAGATAATAATGATAATAAATTTTAAATAATATAAGTGACACATACATTTAACAAAGGTTATTTAACAAGTGGGAAACCTGTGTGTGGCAGGGAGTCACAGATCACAGTGACCAAATCACCACAGGAGGAGGTATTTCCCAAGTTTTGTGAGAGGTTAGATGGAATGACCACAATGGTTCCATCTAGGCTTGTATTTAGAGATCACTTCTCATTTGTCTCATTTTTTTTCCCCCTCTCTTTCCAGGTGGTGTTCACAGCTAATGACTCTGGTTACCGACATTACTCTCTCACTGTTCTCCTCAGTCCCTTTTCTTACTCAATTACAGCAGTAGTCAGTGAGCCAGTGGAATAGAAGTTGACATTACTTGACCTGAAAATTCAGATGTGTAAATTGACATTTCCTTAAATGATAAGAACTTAGCTTCTGACTACCAACAGCTTTCAACTTCAGAGTAAATCACCAACAGTAACAGCCCAGCTGTTTATTCATTTTGTTAACTTCAGGAAGAATGTGTACTGACTTTGTTTTCCAATACTCTTCTGAATAAAAGTATTCTGTATTTCTGTATTCTCTAAGTATTGGTCTTCTGAATAAAAGGCTAGGTTTGAAAAAAACACATTAAGAAAAAAAATGCACTGTAACTCCATTACTGGGATTCTCTGAATAAACCAAAGTCTTCCATGAAGTACACACCTTCTTGCAAAGGAAGCAAATGAAACACATCTGAAAGGTAGCTCATGAAAAGTAAGGACACAGGAAACACAAGCCACCACTTACCATCACCTCTACCTAATCACTGAAGCCTACAATAGATGAAGTCACATGGAACTACCACCCAGGGCCCCACATGATCATCAGATAAACTCACCTCCCAATTCTGACTTTTAAAGATGTAGAAGCAAAAGCAGCTTAAAAGTGATAACAAAGCAGAACAGCATTTAAGGATGCTACACATACTTAAAATGCTTCCTTTCCTCCTTTCCAACATATTATAACTGGTGACACGTTCAAGAAGAGTCCATAGCCAATGCTGCAGGAAAGTATATCCAGCAAACACACCTGAAGTTTATTCATGTGTTTTCATAAAATTCTCCAAATACCTTTGTCCCTAGTTAAAGTACTCCCAAAATTACTTGCATACCTCTAGCCACTGGACACTTTTGCAATAGCTATTAAGAAACAAATCAAAATAAGAAGGATAACTGACAATTCCTAAGAAAACCAACTGCCCATTGAATGCCAGGAGAAATATGGATGAATCCTTCTATTTCTCATTCTTGTTATCCATATAGAAGGAATATTAGGCCTAAGCAGAAGTTAAGTATAGAGAAAAGTCATTAGGTGATTCAACAGAACAGCACCACTGTCTTGGAAAAGTATGAAAAAGTGTTGAGTCATTTAGCCTAATAAAACCAAAACCTGAAAGCATATAAATACCAAGGAAGTGGAAAAAAAATTGTTGGCCTAAGGCTTGACCCCATCACAGCCTGACCTGTCTTTGCTGGCCTTTCCTTTTGCTGTTGCTTTGATGAACTGAGCACTATAAAAATGAACACCTTGTCCAATGATATTTTCTCCACAGAACCTCCGAATAAACAAACCAACACAATCTTTAGAACATTATATTTCATAAAAGACAATGATAAAAAAGTACAAACATTTTCATGAACAACAACAAAACCATAACTATGATAGTACAGAGGAAATTCCCAGCATTTGTTTCAGTGGATTTTTCATTAAGTCTATCTCACATACCTCTACAAATGAAAGAATCTCAAGTACACTTCCTCTTGCTGATACACCATGGATCCTTTCCATATTTTTCAGTAACTGGCTCATTAGTAGCCACTACAATATAAGTCATTAGTAAACATGACAATATAAAAATAGACTGGCAAGATCCAAGAAAAAGGACATTTTGCACTTTCTTTTCAATATAGTGTCTAGTGCAAAATGGGGGGTGTATTTTATATTGTCCTACTTAAATCTGAAATACAGCAAATGGGCCTCAGAGTACCTTAGCATATCAACCAGGTTCCACTGGTAACGTTTCTGTAATGGTTTTACTCATTAATTTGCAAAACATTCAGAACCTTGTCAAATCCTCCCTCCTCCTTCTCCCTCCATGGTCATTCCTTGAAAACATCCTGAATCTGCTCTGTCAGCAATGCAAAAGCCAATGTGATTGCCTTCTATCTTGAGTTCACAAGAATCATGAAAATACCAAAAGGACTGTGCACAACGTAGTTCTGCATCCCATTTATTTTGTTAGAAGGCACTGTCTATGTTAAAATTCACTACAGGTTAGTACTGAGTTCAAGCAGGTAGTATACAAACACTATTTTGATGTAATTTAAGATGGCAACTTTTAAAAGTTCCCAACAAAGTGATAAAACAAAGCTATTTAGAGAAGAGTGTTGGCTAACAATTCATAATTCAATATCCATCACTTTTGGGCACCAAAATGTAAACTTTTTAAGAACTCAGCTAGATGTCAGAATCCATTCCCATACTGGATTAAATCACATTTTTCTAAGACCATACATGATTAATCACTTAGAACTGTAAAGTTATATTGGTTCAGCCACAGCATATATGTGATACAGTATGTATATATGTATGTATATATACATATATATATATGCATTAGAATTTTGTTTAATTGCACATTAATTTCACAGGATGCCTAACAAAAGGACACAAAAGCATGCTCCAGGAAACAGTACAGACCTACAGTACCAAAGGATGTTTCATAATCACAGGGGTTAAATTGCAGGTAAACTCATACTGAAAACCAGAGATTACTTCAAAATTACATCAGGGACTAAAAAAATTATTCAACAGGTCTTAAAGAATTGTATTAGTCTGTTATGAAATATGACTAGTTTTATTTTGAAGCTATAATTGTTCATACAGTGTATCAATTATCTCCCCTTTATCCATATGCTTCAGAATATTCTATACACTCAGTTATAGAAAAATGTATCAAGAGGTGATCAAACCACTTAAGCATGCTTTTGAAGGATGGTTTTGTTCACTTTATGCTCACTTTTCTGTTATTTGCATTGCATGACATCATTCCCAAAGCATATTAGATTAGCTGATAGATTTTAAGGTAATTCCAGCACAGTTTAAAATATCCTTTACAGTTGTTCTCAACTACTTGAATTAAATCATTATGCTTCTACTAAGTATTTGGGATGTCTACAACTAAGCTCAGAACTACTGAAGAACAGCTAAGGACAAAGTTTGCTGCTGGGATGTCAAAGAAAGAAAAGGTGTTTATGGCAGACAAATTCAAATATAGAAAGCACAACACCATTTGTGGCAGCAGATCAGGAAACCAACAGAGAGCAATAAAGGTTAGTATTCTTTGTCAGCACTCTTACAGAACACTCTATGGATAAACAATCATTGTATAGTGCTTTCCATTCTTTGTGGGAGCAGAAGTCAGTCTTTGGTTCCTAAAGAGTAGAGTAACTGTGACAAACAAAAGCAGTTTGGTAGATCTTGGTCAGTATCTTTGCATTAACGTAGATAATAAATGATCCCATCCTTTTCCTTAGTATTAACAAGGCATGTAAAAAAATATTAGGAAAAGATAATGCTTAGCAGTGGGATTTTTTTTAGGTAGCAGAACATTACATGCAAACAGAAGAGATGATGATGTTTTTCATCATAAGCCAAGGAAAGAGGCTCATTACTCATACATACAACACCACAAAAATAGAGAAGCAGACAGGACCAATCCTTAGTGGGACTGAGCAACCTCAATCTCATTGAAAGTCATCGACTTGAGGTTACTTAGTGCATCATAGAAGCACTCAGCACTCTACCAGAATAGGTCCTGAAATAGCTATATTGATTAATATATCATGAGTGGAATTTTTAAAAGCACTTGGGGTTGGTCTGCTTTCAGTTCCACTTATGCCATTATCAGTGGAACAGTTGGACCAACACTGTGGTTCTGAAAATCCCACACTACAAGCATTAAAACTACTATAACTATCCTTTATTGTTTTCTTAAAAATCTAACTTTAATATTCTTCCAATGAAGACACATTTTTGGCTCTTCTCTTTTGGAGGAATAAAAGTGCTGTTTACTAGTATTTTTTTTTTAAAGAACAATACTAAAACACTGTATGCACCCAGACACATTGTTTTAGGCATTAAAATCCCTGACATTGACACTAGTGGCACACTTGGAAAACAGTGAGAGTTCCTGTAGATCTTAATACTCAACAATTGCAAGATTTTCTGTAATACACATGCAATATGCATATAAATAAGATTTAGATGGCAGGCAGGGTATCATACAACTTTGCTGGCAATAAATAAAATGAAAAGCTTTCTTTATAGTGAGTTCTTACATGAAATTCATTTTTCTATATAGATATGCAGAAGGCCTAGAGCTCAAAACTAGTATAACAGTTTACAGTCATAGCTGGCCAACAATTAATATTTCTTTCATTTCACATAAGGTATAACCTTTTTGTAAGCATACTTACATTTTACACTTGCTCTTTCATGCTAATAAAAGCATTCCTATGGAATTCAAATGAGAACACACTCAAATACATACTGAAACATAAAATATTGAGCAATTTAAAAGCAATGTACACACATTTAATTTACATCACATATTTACAAGACACATTTTAAAAAGAAACAAAAGCCTTCATTTAAATATAAGGGGCTGGGGGTTGTTTAGTATAAAAAAAAATCCTGGAAGAAATGGCCTTTGCCCCTGCTTCCAGAGAAGCTACAAGTCTGTTTTCTGCAGTTTCTTCAGTTGAGTGGTAAAGAGAGAGAAAAAGAAGAATGAAGGCTTAAACAGTAGTTTCATGCTGTAAACATCTGAGTGGTACTGCTGAGTGCTAGCTGCTGGCTTCTCTTTCAAAACAAAATGTATGGTACATACAATCACTTCACTTCTCATCCTACATATGCATCATCAAGTGGTCAAAAATCTCTAAAGCTATGCTGCTATTTGGTGGTTTGGGGTTGATTTTTGTTTTTGGTTTACAATGTCTATTAGTAGCTTCCAGTGGTAAAAGTTTATTCTCGTAGGGTAGCTGGTCATTTCACTTCCATCAATAGTCTCTAACAGGAGCCAGTTCTGGTATGAGATTAACAGTTATATTTTTATACAACCTACTGACAAGGATTTTGGGAGTATATATTAGATTGTTCAACCCATCAATGTACTGACGCTCTCTGGAATACCTCAGGAGTTTGTATCTGCAGAGGGAGTTGGAAGAAGAAAAGATGAGAAAGGTTTGTGAGAAACAATTCTAACAAGGTTAGCTATGATACTCAAACAGTCATTTCATTTGGAAATACACTAAACTGCCTCTCAGTCCTCTGAAATTACCAAGTTATCCACCTAAGCTTTAAAAGAAAGCTACTTTGTTTTTTAAGACACTTAAGATTTCATGTTCACACATATAAGTTAACATCAAGACTAAAAAATAAAGAAGCATTTAATATGTATACATTTTATGGTCCCAAGCCAAACTGATTTTTAAAGAACCTTCAATTTCTTCATGTTCTGCTGTAACACTCAACTATGGAGCTCAGAGAAGATCTGGAACCTTCACTGTTCATCATTATACATTTAAATGTTTGGATTGGTTTTTATTTCATTCTTGAGATTCCAGCATTTACAAATATCTAAAGTTGAGGTGATTATAAAACCCTCCAGGAGATTACTGACATAGACATTCTAGTTTCATATCACATATTTACTCATGGCTACCCAAATCTTAACAGTTTTTGGGGAAGGCTGTTACTATATATCCCTGTCAACATTTAACTAAAATAACAGGTGTTCTAAAAACAAACAAACAACAACAAAACCCCAAACACCTCCTCCCCCCCCAAAAAAAACAACAAAAAACCACCACCAAACACCAACCCACCAGTCAAAATTAAAAACAACTGGAGTATGACAGTTAATGGAACTGTCTGAGGCTTTTATTCCTATATATGCATGCATGTGTGGTGTGCAAGCACTTTTTGGTGTGTATACCTAATTATATATTTATTTTTGTGTTTTATAAATATGTCTTTATATATAGCTATCTTTCATAAATATATTCTGTAAATATTTACCTGTATATTTAGACTTCTCATAAATTTTATAAACCTATATACAAGTGCAGAAAGTTATTTTAGAAATATAAAGAAAGACAGATGAAATCTCCAGCATTTATATGTGTTTATTTCTATACTTTTAAATACATATAAAATATTTAAAGGTTGGATTGCTAAGTGACTGACAACCTGAAGTCCAAAAACAGAGGCATGTTTTCAGTGCATTGCTTTTGATCTGTCAGGCTGACCAGGTTGTCAAGTTGATCAAGTCTATTTAAAAATTATGACAAAAGCACAAAGAAGTTCCCAGAAAGAGACACTCACTGATAACAGAATTGAGCAGTACTTCTAATCATGTGAAAACACTTACCACAAACCTTTATTTTGTGTTTCACATTCTCATTTTTAGGTGTAGCTCATCTGCTGCATTCTGGTTGCTATTCCAACCTAGGGCAGCCAGAACCTACTGGCCAGTTAAAAGTGTTTTGCATCTTTGTGGCCAAAGAAAGGAACCCCCAAAGAAAAGGTTCATGCCAACCTAAGCAGGAAATGAGACCATCTCAGAAAAGAATACAACATGATGGAAGAAACCAGTCCTTGAGGAGTCTGCTTTCACATAGGAGTGAGAACAGCTGTACTGCTTCTTTCACGGAATATCCAAATGAACCAACAAATGGATTCCTGCCAGCACTAATGCCCAAATTATTAAGGAACAATAACATTCTTCATCAAAGATTATGATGATAATCTCTTCTGACACACAAACTCAGTCTCCATAATGGTTGAATAAGAAATATCTGGACACCAAACATAATGTGTTTAAGAAAACACAAGAGTTTAGCACTAGAGAGGGAGTAACACTGCTAAGCATTGACTGCTGACTTGTAGGTGTGGAAGATTTTTATGTGTATAAGAAAAAATTTTACATCTTTAACTCCAGTGTGTTTTTCTTACCGTCCTAAAAACTGGACTTCTCCTCTGTGGTGATGAGGAATGGATTTGTACTTCCCTAAATCTCCCTCTGGTCTTGTTACGTTGTACCCAGCATAGTGAACCCTGCAGTGTGATACATACAGGTTTGTATGAAAAGTGTTCAAAAGATGCTTCTTCAAGTTACAGCAAAAGTGAAAAATATGCATCAAATCTTTTAAAGCAAAGTCTCTGTATTTGCTGATGTTCTCCCCTTAAAAAACCCAAAATACTCCTAACCCAAGTAAAGAAGCTGGTAAAACAAATGAAGTGGGAAATAATTATAACTTTGGTTTTGGTATCTCCTGCTTTGTTCTCAAAGCACAAAGGCATCAAAATATGAAAATAGTAAGGAAAGAGAATCAAGACATACTTTCCTTTAAAACATCTCTTCATGTATAAACTCGTGCAGATGCTTTGTATCAACAGCTCAGCAGGAACATTCTACACATGCTTACTGTGAGCAGTTAGCAATACAGAGAGCAGTGATGTCCACTGTCATATTTGTGACTATCAATACAGCCAGAAATTAAACTCCCTCTCAAACACTGCTCCTAAGATGTGAAAGATACTTCAACTCATGCTCACTCTGCATGTCTGTGCCATGGTATTTCCTAATGCTAGCAGCAAGAGAGATGTAAATGAAAATCAAAAAGCAATGCACAGAAGACTAGAAGAAATGAGACTAAATATGCTTAATACCATTATGTGTTGTTACATCCCTTAGTTTTGACAAGACCTCTCTCTTAAAAGCGTGTTATCTGTCCCCAGGCCAAGAAAGAAGAACATCACACTTACCCCTTCAAATGGTATGTTCTGCTATTTCTAAAGGGAACTCTTTAGAAATGTTAAGACCTGGTTAATTTAAAAAAAAATGAAAAGGTAACAACTGACAATAAAAAAACACCTAATTGCTCTCAGAGGGTGGATACCACAGAACAGTAAGACAGACATAAGCAGTGAACACTCACCTGTTCCAAAGATCATCATCTTCTCCACCCCATCCCCAAAAAGCATTTGGAAACCCATTGATCTTCTGGAATTGTTCCACTGTCAGGCCACTTACACCACCAAAAAACTCATTATATGGAAGACTGAAAACAAAAAAAAAAATTCTACATTTATATGTGTTTATTCATACATTTTTAAATATATACAAAAACTTTAAAGGTTAGACTGCTAATTGGCTGACAACCTGAAGTTCAAGCACAAAGTCATGTTTTCAATGCATTGCTTTTGATCTGTTAGGTTGACCAGGTTGTCAAGTGGATCAACTTCATAAATAGAATTTCAGTAGGGCAAATACATACATATAGTAAGCAATATGCTACAGCTTTCTGTGAAGTGATTGGAAGAGTGTCACGAGATAGCAGAATGGTAAAAAGCAAGCGAAACATCATGCATATTAAATGGCAGAAGGAAAGGAGGTAACAAAACTGCAGGACACACTAAATTAATCAAATGTCAACAGAGACTGAATACAAGTCATCAAGTCACAGAATGTTAGAAGTTGGAAGGGACCTCGAAAGATCATCTAGTCCAACCCCCCCTGCCAGAGCAGAAAAGCCTACAGCACCTGGTATTCCCAGACCAACTCCCATCCAAGTACTAAGCAGGCCCGACCCTGTTTAGCTTCTGAGAGCAGACAAGATCGGGCATTCTCACGAATGCTCTATCCCTTCAATGGTCTAGCAGCAAGAAAATCTTTCATTTAAAAAGCAGTACAAAGCAGAATAAAATCCTACATTTATGAGAAAATTAAGTAAGGTGTTTTTCCTGTGGTATTTTGCTGCATGTTGCCTCCTTAGCTTAATTAACATCCACTACAATGGCTTATGTAGCCAGAAAGGACTTCTACTAAGCAAGGTAAGTTCTTCCCCCTTGACATACACAGCCTTTTGGGTTCTCTTGTCGGTTGTGTTTTGGTTGTTTTTAAGATCAAGCTCACTGTAACGAATTCAACACTGAAAATTATAGTCTTCAAATTAGAAACATATCAAATGTAGGCACTAAACTTAAATCCTCCCTTTAACAACTAGCCATTCATTTACATAAATAGCATGGTAGGAGGCTGCTTTCTTGGTTTCACCTATTGTAAGTACTGTCAAAAATTCATAGGGGACTTTAAGAATGCTTCTGAGCCCTGAAGAAACAAGGTGAATAAAGCTAGTTACTTACATGTACATGTATTTGTCCAGCTTTGCTGCAAAATGGCGTGGCATTTCTCCACATCCATAATAATTTCGGTCATTTTCAGGTAAGTGATCCACATCATGAAATATTATGCAGTCCCAGACAGCATCCTTCATAGCCTCTTTGAAGCCAACATTAAAGAGCATGGCGCGATTAAAAGGTTGCGTACCTGTCTTCAAACAGAAAACACAGCAGACATTGTAAGAATCCAGAAGAGACTAAATTTTAATCCAATGAGAAATACATCCTCTACCACACACACAAAAAAAGCATTGACAAAGATGCTTATTATTATTCTAGCTAAGCAGAGCAATAGCTCTGCTTTGCATTAAGTACACCAACTGTATTTCATGCTTTAAAGAGTCTAGATATTCTCCACTCTTACACAAAACTTCACAGCACTAGTAACCCTGAAGCACCAACATATGGGTTCTTTGAACTCCTATAGCATGACATTATTAGTTAAAGAAATACTGATGCAAGCTAAGAAACAAGCATGATGCTTTGTTGCTTGTTAAAACAGTCAAACAGAATAGAATGAAATAGGCTGTTTCAGTTGGAAGGGGCCTACAACGATCATCTAGTCCAACTGCCTGACCACTCTAGGGCTGACCAAAAGTTAAAGGATGCTATTAAAGACATTGTCCAAATACCTCTTAAACACTGACAGGCTTGGGGCATCAATATATCAAATATCAAATCTCCTTTAGGAGGGAATCTCGGAAAGTCACTTTTCAAGTAAATGCTGTTACCTGTTCAACAACATAGAAGGCAAATTCCAGTCGCTGCTTCTGCAACATAGGGATCAGATGACGGAAGAAAATTGGCAGATGTTCATGGCGATTCCGAAAAGGAATAAGGATTGCCACCTTCAAAACATTAAGCTATTCTATTAACATTTTCAAATTGGAATGTTTCAATACAGATCAGGTGTTCCCACCCATTACATAGACCTTTTAACTTTTACATTTCAATTGGTGTTTCATACTTTCCTTCCCACTAGGAACACATGTTGGAATTTTGCTTAAACAATTAAAAAAGAAGAAAAAATTCTGTTCACATTCTTCTAATTACACTTTAAGCAACATGCACATAGGACAAGTCTGCATCCACATGATAAAATGTTTAGTAACAACAGGCAAGAAACCTTTAGAAGTTCCTGACAATCTATTTCAAGTTTTTTTGCAAGCTTTAAACTCTTTTGAGCACAGACAGCACAATACATACACCGTAACGTATTACATACAAACCACAGCAGTAAAACTGAGCACTTGCAATGGTAAACTATTCTTACACACCAATAGGAAAAAAAAAAGGCAGAAAAACAGCATCTCACCTTCCATCGTGGCTTACAGTCTTTTGGTTTCCAGTGTCCTCCTGGTTCAATGTCTAGATCTTTTGAAAACAGTTGCTGAATTTCATCAAAACTAATTTCACTCATATTGACATTGATAAGGCCTCCTAAATAGAGGGGAAAAAAAAGTACTCATTTCAACTACCATTACAGATCTAATGCTACAAGGTACATCACAAACAAATAGCACCAGAAATCTGTAGTTACACTACCTACAGACAAGAAACAATTTCCACTACTCTCTTAGTATTCAGGTTTTACTGAATGAATTTCAGTTATTTCCCAATATAAGCATTCCTTCAATAAACCCTATAAGCAAAATACTCATTTCAAAGAAAACAGACCTAGCAAAGTAATTTGAATTCTGTATCTATTTCAGAAAATCAGAATCACCTTTCACTTTAAGCACTACTGTTAACAGTTCCACACCACCTGCACTACTGAAAGACTGACATTTTTGGAGCATACTAGGAAGAACTATTGTTTTCAGAAGAAGGCAGCAGATACTGCAAGAGCTATTTTAGTTTTAGATATGAATAAATGGAGACCTACTTGTAAAATGTAGAAGGTAACTTAAAAAAGGAAAATGGTAGGAAAAGATCAGAAATAGCACAGTAAGGAGAAGAACTTTTAAGATCAGATTTAAACAAACCCACATACATTTATTTACTTTAGAAGAAAAAGGAAATTGGCATTTGCTGAAAACAGACTGCATAAACCATAGGCACAGCTTAGTGCCATGGTGGCAACAGGTCAACGGTTGGACTTGATGATCTTAGAGGTCTCTTCCAACCTTAATGATTCTGTGATTCTCTAATATACAACAGAACAAGCTAATCCTACAGAGTTTTAAATAATTTAAAAACACACCAAAAAAAGGAAGAAAAAACCCCCCACAAGCCACAGAGGATCACTATGATTGTATCTGAAACTCTTCAATCACTCGAAAAAGGAATCTTACATAAAGTAGAAACAAGGGCAAACAACAAAGGACCAGAATACAAACATGTACAAGCTAAGTTTAAAACAATTAATAAATCACTCAATCAATTTCAACTACCTGGAGACAATGAAACAAGAGCCTTTCAATTTATTTACAGACTCTCTAAAGAAAATAATGATAAATAAAGGTTAATTACTACACCAGAAAAGTGAGCAAAGAACACATGATACAAGGGACTCGGGTATCTTAGTCACCTGAGAAAAATTTAGATGTGATCAGACACTTAAAGAGTTTAAATAGATGTAAAACAAAGGAAAAAAAAAAAAAGAATGGTAAAACAGCATTTATATAAGGCAGGTGCTTCTAACTTGATTGGACATGATGGTATTTCCTCCAGGCTGCTTAGAAAGTAGCTACAGTAAACCCTGCAATATTGGTACTTTAATTGAAAGGTAAAAATCACTGAACAGACTTAGTTCTGTTCTAACCCAAACCAGGACATACTTATAAAAGTTGCAACAAAAAGAAAGCTGAGGAAGCAGAAAGCATTTTGAGGACCAGAATCAGAAAACAAAGCATTTCAAGAAAGCAGATACATACTGAAATCAGTAGAGGGACATTAATTTTTAGAAGAAGGATGGATTGTTACTGCATGAGAACTACAGCATACCCACACAAACCAGAAAGTACCTGGCTATTCTGCAGCATGCAAAAAGATACTTTGGTGGTTTAGAATGGACTGCCTATTAATAAATACAAGACAATAAACTGTCATGCAGTTGTACAAAACTGGCAAATCTCATTCTGGAATACATTAATTGCTCTTACAAGAAAGACAGAGAAGCTAATTACTAGTTTGTTTTGTAACCAGAGCTTTAGCTGGTTATGCTGTTTCCAAACAAAATCAAATGAGACACCGTACAAAAATCAAGAATGACAAGAACTCTTAAAAACTATGTAGTCTAGAAAGGCTGAAAGTACTGGTTTATCTACAAAGGAGGAGACTCACAAAAATGTCTTTACCAAGATAGAGTAACCAACTTTTTTCCAAGCATCAAGAAAGACAAGGATAAATCCATCTAAGTTGCAGGAGGGGAATAATAGAAAAAGGAAAAAAGTAAATGCAGGTTTAGTATAAGGAAAAGCTTAACTATTCTTGAGCTGATGGGATACTAGAATACATTCAATACTTCTGGAGACAGTAGGACTTCCTCCACTGATGATGACTTTTTTTTAACATATGGCTTAGGAATATTCAACCCCAGTCTATTGCTGTGATCAAACTACAAGATCTGCATACTTCTTACAGCTAAGAGCCAGTTCTTAGACAAATCATGAACTGACTTGGGCAGACTGCTTTTAAATTCTTAACATGAAGGTTTTATTTCAAGTCACTGTAAAAACAGATCTGCTTTCCACTTCTCTCTCAAGACAGCATTAAAATTATGCTGACTGAAGACTCTTTTCCACTGCATGAATTAGCACAGTAGTGCTCAACCTGTGGGTTACAACCTGAAAGACTGAGTCACACACAAAAGGCACTAGTTGGTCATATTTTAAGAGCACATGTGCTTAGGAAAAAAACATGATTTTTCCACGGCGCTGGAACATTAAGGTCTATTTAAAACTTACTCATGTAAGGCAGCTTCTCTGGACAGGCCTGGTAAGGAGAGTAAGTGAAGTTTTCTGGAAGATACACTGTTGTTTGAGCAACACAGTCACTAGAGTTGTTCCCTTCAGGATAATCTTAAAAAAGAGGAATTGATTTTTGTGAAAACCTTTGTTAAGCACCAAATTTGTAACATGTCATCATACAGGTGAGAGCATTCACTTTGTAAGAAACAAACTCCTAGCAGTACAATTTTTTAAAATAAATAACCATAATCATCATAATAATTTTACTGCACTAAAGGAACAATAATTCAATTACAGTATCTTTATTACAGCTAAGCCAAGTATTTCCTACTAAAGTGAAGTGATAAAACAGTACTATTTGGCCTTCCTTCCTTTACAGAGAAGTAGGACTTGGGTCTAGGTTTTCCTAAGCAAATTATGTCAATAAGATTTCATTGCTTTGTTTGTTTTTCACAAAGCTCTTTTTGAAATTGTATTAAATTAAGAAATATTCTTACCTGTGCCATTCAGGGTAGAATTTTTGTTAGTGTACAATCTGATCATGTGTCCTATTGTTTTTACATTTTCTCTCAACATTATACCACGAGCTTGCACCATAAAGAGATATGTATTTGCTGATAAAACAAAAAGCAAGTTTAGATTTTAATTAAAACAAGGCATTTCCAAATTACTCTAACACCCATTTATAATGTGTTCAATATTTGTTAGTATGTCTGAACTCATGGCTAGTGAACTTTAATCATACAAGATGAAGATCTTCAAAGAGTGACACCGAACAACAACAGAATAAAAGAATAAAATGGATTCGTAACCACAGGTCTCCATAAAACCTCAAAAGGATAAAATGTCAATACCCATTTTATATGATACTTTCATTTCTCTTTAACTTGCAAAAAAACAGCTGATAGTGCAAACAACTGAATTTACCAATAAAAATGTTCTCATATGTATCTACAACCTTCATATATGCATCTACATATATACCATCGAAACACAGGACAAAGAACTGTCTAGAAATCCTTTATTCCCCTAGAATAGTTCCCCTTTTTACTCACCTACACAACTTTCAGTCATAATGTACAGTTTTGTTACACAACTGCTACATATCATTGCCAATCCCAAAGTATTAGTGTTTGATAGTTCTATGTGAAATATTTATTATAGGCATCAAGGGTGAGTAAATCGATAATCTGAGTAATTCAGTGCCTCACAACAACAGCATAAAATAATCCTCTGTCTCAGCCTTGCACTCAAAGCCTCAGATCTGATCTCAGGACAAGTCTTTGTCCTAAACAGAAGACAGTAAATTGGCAAATAAACTGTATTTATGCCAGAGTAAGGAAAGGTCTATCCTAGACTCATGCAACTCAAAAAAATAATGTGAAGGGAAGAACAAGGTCCCTTTGCATAATGGTTCCAACAGTTTTACTTGGGGTAGCAGTGAGGATCAAAGGGATCATCTGTCACTTCACCTGTGTTAAATACCCATTTGTCTGCCAGGTATCTGGTTCACTCTAACTAGTAACCACCCTAACCAAAAAAATGCTCTGAAGAGTTTGGAGGAAAGAATTAAGCATACAAGAACAACAGATTAATCTTAACCTAGCATAAAGAGATGAAAGAAATGAGAAAATTGTCTCACAAACTCCACTTATCTGATGACCCAGCACCAGTGGCATGACAAAAATAACTCCAGATCAGCTAATAACTTCTTATGGTCCAACACAACCAGGCTAGAGCTACAGAGAACTGTTTATAAATGACTGGGGCATTTCCTGAGGAAAATACAGTGACTAATTCCACCACATTAGCAAACAATACCACCAATACACACAGAGATACACATACCAACATAATCTTCTAAGGAATGTTGGTTGCAAGCCCCACAATTATGTTTTCAGTTTAAAAAGAATGAATGGATGGACTCTCCTGGCTTTCAGAGAACTCTTCATTAAAACAAGGAAGATTATCACTTAAAAGACAGGCTCTGAACATATCAGGTGCTGCATGGCATGTAAGTTTCAAACTCTTGGCCAGCATGACTAGCTGCTTTGGTTAACTAGAGTTGACAGGTGTGTAAAAACTACTCAGATGCTAGAATCCTGAAGCTGTTGCAACACACCCTGCTCCTGGCCACTAAAACAGAAACAAAACAAAAAAACCTTCCACCTTGGTATGATGACAGAGGTAGGAAAGCCAACATGAATGATTCTTACAGGGATCCAAGATAAGTGGATCCAAGACAACAGGGTGTTTGGAGACTACAGGAAGGGAAGACAAGAGGGAGTCACCTTTATGCTAGAGAACAGCTTGAATGCCTGGAGCTCTGCCTGGGTACAAAGTATTGTGTTCAGTTTTGGGGCCCTCACTACAGAAAGGACGTTGAGGTGCTGGAGCATGTCCAAAGAAGGGCAACAAAGTTGGTGAAGGGCCCAGAGCACAAGTCTTAGGAGGAGCACCTGAGGGAACTGGGATCGTTTAGTCTGGAGAACAGAAGGCTCAGGGGAGACCTTCTCATTCTCTACAACTATTTGAAAAGAGGCTGTAGTAAGGTGGAGCTCAGTCTCTTCTCCCAGACAAAGAGGAAAACAGCCTAGACCTTGGATCTCACAGGGGATTTCAACCATGCCACTATCTGCTGCTGGAACAAAACAGGCAGATAAAAGCAGTCCAGAAGGTTCCTGGAGTGCACTGATGGCAACTTCCTGACACAAGTGATAGAGAGGCCAACTGGTGGAGGTGGTCTGCTGGACCTCATACTCTTCAACAGGGAAGGGCTCCACTGGGGAGGTGAAGAAACAAAGTAAGCCAGAAATAAAGTCCGAGCATCAAGGGATGCAGTTAGGAAAGCTAAAGCCCAAATGGAATGAATTTGCAAAGGGATGTCAAAGACAAGAAGGGTTTCTATTAAGTACACAGGTGACAAAAAGACGATTAGGGAGAATGTGGCCCCATTCCTCATGAAGCTGAGGACATGGAAAAGGCTGCAGTACTGAATGCCACTTCTGCCTCAGTCTTTACTAGCAAGAGCAGCCTTCAGGAATCTCAGGTCCCAGAGACCATGGGGAAAGGCTGGAGCAATACACCCTTGGTGGAAAAGGATCACGTCAGGGAGTACTTAGCAAACTGGACAGACATAAGTCCACAGACCTTGATGGCATGCAACCACAAGGGCTGAGGGAGCTGGCAGATGTCATTGCAGGGCCACTCTCAACAATCTTTGATTCACCATGCAACTGGGAGAAGTGCCCAACAACTGAAGGCAAGCAAATGCCACTCCTGTCTTCAAGAAAGGCAAGAAGGAGGATCCAGAGAATTACAGGGCAGTCAGCCTCGTCTCAATCCCTGGCAAGGTGATGGATAAACTCATCCTGGAAACCACTTTTCAGGACAAGAAAATTATCAGTAGTAGTCAGCACGGCTTCATCAGTGGAAGATCATGCTTGACCAACTTGGCAAAATTACTGGCCTGGCAGATGAGGAGAGAGCAGAAAGTTAATACCTCCTGTACTTAAAAAAATGAGATGATCCTCATTCAGCTGTAGCAACATTATACACTGATCTTCTGGAAAAACAAACATGGAAAAGCTCAAATAGGAAATACTTCACAGAGAATCCAGGGACACTGAAAAATTCAAATGCAGGAAACAGAGCTTTGCAGAAAATAGTCCTACTCATCTGCTAGTATACACCAGTTTTCAGAGGACTTCTGAAAAGCACATTCAACAAATTGACATTGTTTCAAATGGGTTAACAGAAAACTCTCTACTAGTAATTGTAAATGAGGAATCATCTTAAGGGGACATTTCTAGAACAAGTCCCACATGGATCTCTTCTCATCTCAAGGTTATATGATATTATTCTCAGCAATACTAGAGCTGTAAATACACTACTGACAGAGTAAGTAAGTAAGTACTGGCACGGCAAATTAACACTAAAGTGCTAAAGATTAAATTCTACAAACTAATCTAAACATACACAGTAAGTAGAGCTCAGCTTAAAACTTCTTCTAAAATATCACAGTCTGAATTCTAGGGAGCTAGGAATATTTTCCATAACTACAGAACAGGAACTTCAGGCTCTAAAACAGATTCGTGAGTCAATTTTGCAGTGAAGGATGATACCCAAAGTCACGTAAGACTGCTGTAAATTAGGTCCTATTCACAACTGAAATTTACAGCAAACACAGATAAATCCTATAGTTAAGTGTTTCTCTTCCACAGGATTTTGTTTATTTTTACACATTTGCTGTTAAGTAGAAGTTGTTTTCAAAACAGATGCAATAACTAAAAAAAGGCAAAAGCTTCTAAGCCTTGAAACATTTTTCACTTGATGTTTGTTGAATATTTAGTATCAGTTATACACTATTTGTAATTTAACAATAAATTCAAACTTATTTCATAGGGATAGTGAGACTGCATTTGAGAAAATACCCTAGAAAGACACAGATCACCTCAAACTACTTGAAAACACCAAAACCTACCAATGTTTCTGGAGGCTAACAGGGCCCATTCATATGGTGCAGATGGACAAGTCTGTATCAGCTACAACAGAAAGGCTTAAAAATTGTTTTTAGTGGCAGTGTGTTTTCAACACTCCAGACAACCTCTGTCTGCTCCCTGGCACAAAGGACATGCCAAATGGATGAGTCCTCTGACTGCAAGTCTGAGGAGTTGAATAAATGTCAGTTCACTGTTTACTGGAGCCAGCAAAAGAGAAAATCTCACTGATCAAGTCTCCATGGGTGAAGAAAAAATGCAATCCAAAGTTTCTTTCTCCAGCAATATTTTTAAGCATGATAAATGATACAGTGATCAAAATAATTTCTAACACATTTGACAGTATTCTATCCTTCAATCTCAGGCTATGGGTTGTTTATATAGCAAGTCAGAAATAACTGAAGAGCTCATTCTGAAACAGGATCCTACAGGAACTTAAAAAGCAGCATTGCTGTTACCACCACCAAGACAACTTACATATTTACAGCTTTTATATTTGGGGGTTCCCTCCATGTAGATTTAATCAGGAAAGTAAATATTTTTCCTTGAAGTTCTACCATTTTAGGAGAATTTTAGCAAAATTTCAACTCCAGCTTTAAAATACATAATTAAATTTCATTAAGACTTTTGTTCAATGAAGACTGTTCTACACAGGCTGACTTTGGACATCAACAAATAAATAGTTTTACAGTGACATTTTAAGCCTAAGCCTTGCCAATTCTTCCAGAATTTTTACTGAGTTCAGTTACAGAGAACAATAAAAAACTGTAGTGTCTGTAAACTGCATATTCCAAGTATTATCATAAATAAAAAAGAATACATGCACAATAAAATGAAGGTGAAGTGCAAGTTTAAGAAAGTGAACTGACCCTTGGGGATATCTTGCAAAAAAGCCTCTTTTGTATCTAAAAGTCCTGAAACCAATCTCTGCACTGTATTCACAAGAATCTAGCACTGGATTCCAAACACTGCACAATCATTGCAAGCTGCTCCCCACAACATTATTGCATCATTTGAATACAAAAGATTACCCAAAACAGGCCAAAAGCTGTGGAAGAGCAAGCAGAGGTAGTCACCTGTAGAAAGTCTTATTAACAAAAAGCCAGCAAAGCTACCTTCCACCACAGAGAGAGACGTGGGAATGGTTAAAGCTTTGGCTATGTCAGTAAACCACCACAGCTCAAAACAAATGTTTGCAGGACATAGTTTCTCCTCCTCAAGGGGTGAGAAGAACACTTCAAATAACTGACTGGCTTAAGTGAAAACTCATTTCACATCAGGGCTCACAATTACTTTGTCATTATGACAAGCAACCCCACAAAATGAATACACTATGAAATCTCACGCAGGCAAGTTCCCTGACTAATAACTAAGTATATCTGACAGTTTCTCTAAAGCCCTTAGCTAATGATGCAAAGCAACTGATTCAGAAAGAAATAGCATGTTTAGTCAAAGCTGATCTGCTGGTAGCAAGTGAAAGAGTCATGAATGACTGAACTGCAATAATTTATTCAGCATCAGGTGTTAGGAATGACTGTGCTGCGCCAACACCATGGGAAAAAACTTGCATCTCCCAGAGTAAGGCAGAAAACTTACCCTTGAAACTGCCTGAGTTCATCAGGAGCTAAAGCCATTAGCCAGAATGCCAAGGAACTTCTGATCACTGAAAATCAGTGACCAAGGAGAAGAATGTGTTAAGCCTTATACTCTTCTTTGCACAAGGAAAAAAAAATAAAATGATATTACCTTATCCATCAGAAAGTTGACCAAAATTTTTTTGTTAGCACTGTGGTTGTCATTTTTGGAACTGAAGCAAAAAACTGCAGTGAACAAGAAAAAGAACAGTGCAGCTAATGAAACAACTTCTGCCTCCAAAGGAAGCCTTTAATAAAAGATGAAATATAATAAAGGAATATAGCTGAAAATAGCTCCCAAACAACCAAGTCTCCAGTACAGATGTCTCCGTGTAGAAATTATGAAACAAAGGGACAAACAAGGTTTATTCATTCAAGAAACTTGCAAGAGACCCACAAGAGCAATTCACTGAAAGGGGTAAAAGAAGATGGCAGCAAAAAAACATTGAAGATCTACCACATCCTGAAAAAACCCAGCATTTTATCACCTATTTCCACACAGCATCAAAGGAGAAGAGTAACAAAGGATTTGTTCAGTTTTAAACAGGCTAGCTGTATTATTTCTGTTTCAGTGCAGCCCTTGAGCTGCATCAAACCTACTGCCTTGAAGACAGATACAGGCTGTATTACCAACTCTCAGACAAGGTATTACCATCCATGCACTACTATGGCAAACAGAGTCAAAACTACACTGCCCTCTCAGCAACAGCACAACCAGCAGGTCAATAGGAGCAACTATTTGCCTTTATTTAGCAACCTGGGAAACCAGACTTGAGGTACTGTGTCCAGTCTGGGGATCTCAGTAAGAGACAGACATTAACATACCAGAGCAAGCCTAGAGGAAAGCTTCCAAGATGAAGTATATGATGTATGAGTAGAGACCAAAAGAAAAGAGAGTTGTTCAGTCTTAAGTAGAAATGGCTAAGGCAAAGGTGAATTATTTTTGCTGTCAGCTAGGTAGAAGAGTAGTGTAGAGATGACAACACTGAACACTTGGAGGTACACCAAGAAAAGACACAAGACAATGAACACAAGGTGCAAGATGAGAAATTATGATTACATACTACAATTTTCTCACAGTTGTGAAACACTGGTACAGGTTTCCCAGACAGAATGCAGAATCTCCACCCCTGCAGTTATTCCACTCAGCTAGACACAACCCTGAGCAATCCGATCTAGTAGGATCCGCTTTCAGCAGGAGGTTGGATCAGATGAGTTCCAGAGATCCCTGCCAATCTAAATTATTCTATGATCAAACAGCAAGTCTTTAGAAATACAGCTGCCACAGATACAAGGAAAAAAGAATATAAGCACAAAGACTGTACCCGTATCTATGGGCTCAGTACCTGCAAGCACTGGCAAACATTTATCTTGCTTATAGCCTTTTCAGCTCTTTCCTCCATTTCTGTACAAGTTCAAAAAGGACTGATAGTACCCTTTCCTATTAGGAAGATTATTTCCTAGTAACACAACAGGAAATAGACTGATACCAAATTGGGAGGTAAAACCAATGGAGATGTTCCCAAGTTCCACCTAGCCTGCAGAGCTGCCCTTTTGTTATGATTGACAGATGAGTGAAGTTTTAGTAAGAGAAGCAGGAGACCAGAAGAGAGAAATTGTAGCTGTTTTTTTCCTCCTCATTCTCATTCCACATTCAGGATTTCTAGTTACTGATGTCAAAGGCAAGACTGCACCTTCCCTGGTCACTGCACTGTTCCATAACCAGTTCTCATGAGACCTGCCAAGGTTATCGTGTCCAAGCTGGCCAAGTTGGACTGGAATTAACTACAACCCTGAGAGCCCTAGGGTACACCTCCACCTAATCCAATAAAGGTTCTCTGCTAGAGACAGATGGAAAGAAATAATCCAGATGTTAGTAGGAGATCTTTTTCTGAGATCAGTTCTGTTGTACAATGTGATTGCAGTGGTGATGCTGACAAAAAAAAA
>VWZX01006533.1:0-58520 GCA_013399015.1 Galbula dea
TGCCACATTAGTGCTGATCCAAGCCAGGATGCTGTTGCCCACCTGGGCTCACTGCTGGCCACATCTTCCTTAGTGAGATGATGGCACCAGTAAGAGAGCCAGGAGGGCACCAGCTTCAGCCCACACTCTTGTTTCATGTGAGTGCTTGTCCTTGGGGTGCAGCACAGACCATCCTGGGCTGACCCAGCACTGCTGCAGCAGCAGCTCCTTCCTGGCTCTTCCCATAGGTGTCCTGGCTGTGCAAGCAGGAGGACATTTGTCTCTGCTTGGAATCTCCATGGGTTTCCAGGGGAAAGATGTGTGTCCTGGCCAATCCCCTCAGGGCAGGTGTGGTTAGACACTGCAGGAGAGGCAGGGCTGTGGGGAGGGAAGAGGTCAGGAGGACCTTGGCTTGGCACAGGATGAGCTGTTGGGCTGCATGTGAAATCAGCCCTCCTGGGACATCTTCCTGGGGAGAGGTCAAGGGGAGCAACCAGTCTGTGACCCTGCCAACACTTGAGGGATCACTAATTACACTGAGTTTTGATAGACTCCCTCCTGGGCCCTGACCTGAAAGCACAAGGAGGGAATTCAGCAGCAGCTTCATGACAGGAGCATTAAAATTCCATGGAGCTGGCAGGAGGCTTAGGGCTGAGTCTGTGACAAACTCTGCTGCCTCTTGTTCTTACCATGCACAGAGAAGGTCTAGGCCAGGTACTGACACTGAGCCCAGGGCTGGACTTGATAGGAGAAGGGGAAACAGCCTCAGGTTCTGCCAGGGCAGGTTTAGGGTGGGTTTCTTCCCCAATTTCTTCCCCAAAAGGGTTGTCCAGGCCTGGCCCAGGCTGCCCAGGGCAGTGGTGGAGTCACCATCCCTGGAGGGGTTTCAGAGCCCTGGAGCTGTGGTGCTGAGGCCATGGTTAGTGGTGCCCTGGCAGTGCTGGTTCAGGGTTAGTGACACTTGATGATCTTAGAGGTCTCTTCCAAGCCAAACAATTCTGTGGTGGCAACACCCCATGCTTGCCTTGTTTTCAGCTGGAGTTGCTGTGTGAATGCCATTCCCACATCTTCTGTTCTCCTCTCCAGGCTGGAGGTGACTGGAAACAACCTCAGATTGCTTTTGATCTGCTGTTGGTGTCAGAGCTGCATCAGGCAGTGCTCAGCCTCCTGCAGCTGACACATCAGCTTCCTTTTTGGGACCAAAACAACCACCTCTAGCAAAAAAAAAGGTACCTGCTCTGCTTCTCAGAACAAATAACTACATGAGCAGCAATCTCTGGAGTCATTCTGCAGTCAGAATGGTTAGAAGAAGGACTCCTGGGGGCTTCCAGGGCACTGGCTACATCCCTGAGGAGTTAGTGGGATTAGCTGTTGGGAACAGGGTGTTGGGGCTGTAGTCTGCTGTTAGCTGCCTGCAAATGTGACATTCAGCCTGGGATGAGAGAGCCTCTGGCAAAGGCTGCTTTGCTTTAGGTGCTCAGGCTGCTTCTTCCCCAAAGCCATCTGTGACCCAGAAGGATTTTGGTGATACTGGACTGTTTTTGGTGAGCTGGGGCAGAGGCAGTTCCATCAGGAGGAACTTCTTGACCTGAAGGGTGGTGGAGCCCTGGCCCAGGCTGCCTAGGGAGGTGCTGGAGCCTCCATCCCTGGGGACATTCCACACCCACCTAGGCACCATCCTGTGCCCCCTGCTCTAGGTGAGCCTGCTGTGCCAGGGGAGGGCTTGGACTCAATGATCTCCAGAGGTCCCTTCCAGCCCCTGACACTCTGGGATCCTGTCCCATTAAAAGCCCATGAGAGAGAGGCTGGAAATGAAAGCCACAGGTTGACTATCCACTGGGTACAGCTGCTGCCACAGCTGTCCTCTGAACCCAGTGGAGGCAAACCTTCAAGAGCAGAGCCTGAAATGGGGCCAGGCTTCCCCCAGAGTTGACTT
The DNA here is from genome assembly GCA_013399015.1 of Galbula dea. Taxonomy (NCBI): domain Eukaryota; kingdom Metazoa; phylum Chordata; class Aves; order Piciformes; family Galbulidae; genus Galbula; species Galbula dea. The sequence goes on from VWZX01006533.1 coordinate 1,916, forward strand.
GGGGCTGAGGTTAGGAGCAGGGAGGCTGAGCTGGCCCGTGTCAAGCCACCCCAGGAGCCCCACACTGTGGCTCTTGGGGTTTCCCTGCTGTGCTCCCCAGCTGCCTTTGCACCTTATGGTGATTTTCTGCAAATCTGCATCTCCAGGAAAGAACAGAGGCACCTTTTGGGATCATTTGTTCAGCTGCTGTGATTTTGAGGTTGCCAGTTTTTGTTCACTGAGCAAATTCTTCCTTATCTCAGGGCCATTGAAATGCTCTGCAGACCTGGGGCCCCTGGGGGTTTCTCCTGTGCCTCCTGTCCAAGCTGCTCTCCTGGGAGGCTCTCTCTGCTGGAAAGCTTTACTAGAGGTTCATCTTTGGTTCTCCTCCACTGCACACATGCAGATTTGGGGTTGGTGGCAGAGTTTCAGGGCTTGTGCCTGACTCTGGAGCACTCCAGCAAACCTTGCTTCCAGCACGCTGCAGCTGCAGCTCCTTTGCCTCCCTCTGTCCTGCTGCTGCCTGCAGGGCTGCTCAGGGAGCATCCTTCAGGGTTGTTTGGCAAATCCTTGGGCCTCCTGCTGCCCAGGTTAAACCCTGGAATGCTGGGGAGCTCTTCCACCTGTGACTGTCCACTCTCTGGAGGGAATCAGAATGGGTTGGGTGGGAAGGAACCTTCCAAGGGCACCTAGTGCAACCCCCTGCAGGCAGCAGGGACATCTGCAACCAGAGCAGGTTGCTCCCAGCCCCAGACAACCTGAGCTGGGATGGTTCCAGGGATGAAACATTTCTTCCTTCCATCTCTTCTGAAGCTCTCCTCATTTCAGACCATCAGCCCTTGTCCTGTCCCAACAGGCTCTGCCAAAAAGTCTCTCCCCATCTCAGGGTAAGACTTGCTGAGAGACCACAGCCCCAGCAGTGCAGGGTGACTCTTTGTGTGTGCTGCTGGCTTCCAGTCACCAGGTGCCACAGGGTGTCACCACAGAGGTGACACAGAAGAGCTTGGCTCCACTCTCCATCCTGCACTCCAGGGGGAAGGCTGTGGGGGGAAGCAGTTGCCATGGTCTGGTGGAAGGGCTGAATGCAGAGAGGGGAGGTGGCTGTGGGCAGGGCCAGCAGCAGAACAGGCTCAGGAGGTGTGTGCCAGGGCTTGGAAAGTCAAATGCAAAGCCTCTCTCAGCTGTAGCTTATCCAAGGGAGCTCCTGCCCTAAGGGTGGAGCCAAGGCTCCTCCTAGGTGTTTGCAGCTTCAGGAGGAGTCTAAAAGGAGGTTAAAAGCCAGCCTGGACTTTCTCATCTCCTTACTGCTAGCTCTGGTAATAGGTGGAAAGCCTGTGCAGAGAGGGCAGGGAGTTAGCACAGTGTCTCAGACTGCTCTCTGGGCTCCAGGACATGCTGGGTGGTGGTGGTGGTGGGCTCAGATGTAGCTTGCAGACAGCTCAGCCCTGGGAGGTGGCTGCCTGAAGGTCTCCAGATGGTCAAGATGAGCTCAGTGAAGGCTGAAAGATTTGGGTGATATTTCTTACTAGCAATAGAAACCCTTTTAATTTGGCCAGGCTTGTACAGCCAGGTAGGATGAGTCTGAGGTGCCCATGCTTGCCCAGCCCTGCTGAAGAGAGCTCCCTTCCCACCACTTTGGGAGGAGGCACGGGCTGGGGACTGCTCTTTGGCAGCCTCAGGAAGTCTCTGGTTTGTGTGGATCGTTCTGCCTCTCAGAGATGTGCTGAATGGAGTTTTGCTGTGGTAAGTGTCTCCATGCTGTAGCTGGTTTATTCCTTAATTAATGCAGGAGCAAGAAGAGCCTCTAATTGCCCAAGAGTCAAAGCCCTCTTGAGTTCACCCCATCCCTTCTGCTGTCAGGGGTGGAGCTCATGGTGTTCAGAGAGGAGACTCTTTTCCAGGCTAATCCAATGCAGTTGAGCATGGACCCAGGTGTAACTGGGATAGTGTAGGACTGACAGCAGTTTGGGAGGAAGCTCTCCATCAGCTGCTGGCCTCCATCCTCCTAAGGGTGCTCCTCCTAAAGAAGGTGCCCCTTGGGCTGCCAGGCAGATGTGAGGGATTGCTCCCTCCTAACCCCACTCACTTCTGGGGCTCAGCATCCTGTCTCCTGGAGCCATCAGCCTGCCATGCAGTGTGAGGTGCACCCCTTTGCATTAGCCAGTTACCTAGATGATGCTTTTCACAAGTTTGTTGGGGTTTGGGGATGCTTAGAGTGGATCCAGAAGAATTTGTGTGATAATTAGAATGAGATGAGGTGGGATGTTGGACCTGCAGGAAACCACATTAGAGTTCATTAGCAGTGGTGCAAAATTCAGGCTTGGAGAAGCCAGAATTAAATCAAATTAGCTACAAAAGGGAGATTTAGATGAGATAGAAGGAAGAAATTCTTCACTGGGAGGGTGGTGAGAGCCTGTGCCAGGTTGCCCAGAGAGGTGGGAGATGTCCCATCCCTGGAACCATCCCAGCTCAGGTTGTCTGGGGCTGTGAGTAGCCTGCTCTGGTTGGAGATGTGGTGTGGCCTCCCCAATGCCCAGCCCAGGAGGCCAATCCCTGCCCTAGCCCTGCTGCCACAGCAGTGCTGCTCCAAGCCAGGATGCTCTTGGCCTCCTTGCCCCCCTGGGCTCACTGCTGCCTCACCTCCAGCTGCTCTTCAGCAGCACTCCCAGGTCCTTTACAAGCTTTCCAGCTTCTCTGCCCCAAGCCTGGAGCATTCATGGGACTAAATGCTGCAGGAAAATTGAGGAGGGAGCAAAATCAATGTTTTGGTGTTTTCTCAGTGTGTGACAATCTCCACTGCCTCCAGAGTGATCCCACCAGTGTCCCTCACTCCTCAGCCTGGAATCCACTAGCAGCTGAGGAGGTTACTCCACGTTGTGGGAGTCTTCCAGGGGTTCCAGTGGTAAAATATGAAGCCCATGTGTGTTATTGTAGTACAGAAATGTGCAATTATGTCTTGATCACAGCTCAGGGATTACACCTTTTTAATGAAGTGAACATTGTCAGTGTGGGAAGCAATGAAAATGAACAGGAAAAAAAGAGTTACAGAAGTGAAAATTTAATATATATGATAATAGACATAAATCTATTAGAAAAAGGAAAGCAGAATTAATTACATTGCAGTGCCCAGAGGGGGAGTAAAAATGGTAAAGAATTAAGAAATAAAAAATTCATGCTGTAATTAGAATTTGGCATGCTAAAATTAGAGAAGGTGTTTGCTGATAACATCCAGAACCTGCTCCAACAGCAAGCCATGGTGGGAGCAGGGCAAGTTAATTATGCTCCAGAGCCTGAAGGTATGAAACCTACACCCCAGCTTGCAGAGAGGATGAAAGATGAGTGAGGTTTGGAGCTCCAACTTTTTAATTCTTCCACTTTTCATATCAAGTTACAATTTAAACAAAAGGAAAGAGAGCAGCAGAGCAGTGCAGTGTTTATTTTGACATGTAATGAGTAACAAAAGAGGAGCTGGAGCTAAGCTCAGCAACACTTTCACCCTTTGTCTGTCTGCAGCACTGGATAACAAACAGAGAATCACAGAATCATTGTGAGTGGAATTCTAGAATCACCAGAGCTGGAAGGGACCTTAAAGATCATCTAGTTCCAACCCCCTGCCTGCCAGGGACACCTCCCACTAGAGTAGGTTGCCCACAGCCCCCAAACCTTGGTGCAGGAACCTGTACTCCAGCAGAGCCCCTGCTGACAGCTGCAGAGTGGCTCTGCTCCTGCAGCTGCTAAATCCTGCCCAGGGGTTTGCTTTGGAGGAGCCTGGATCTGTGTGAGTGTGGCCAGGGCTGGTCCTGAGAATTTCCTCATCTCAGGTCAGTTCTGAGCTGGAGAGACTGGAAACTGTCTGGTGGAACAGGACCTGGGGATGCTGCTGAGGAGCAGCTGGAGGTGAGGCAGCAGTGAGCCCAGGTGGCCAAGGAGGCCAAGAGCATCCTGGCTTGGAGCAGCACTGGTGTGGCAGCAGGGCTAGGGCAGGGATTGGCCTCCTGGGCTGGGCACTGGGGAGGCCACAGCTCCAATCCTGGGCTCAGCTTTGGACTCCTCACTCCAAGAAGGACACTGAGGTGCTGGAGCGTGTCCACAGAAGGGCAGGGAAGGTGGGGAAGGGTCTAGAGCACAAGTGTTGTGAGGAGCAGCTGAGGGAACTGGGCTTGGTTAGGCGGAAGAAGAGGAGGCTCAGGGGAGACCTTCTGGCTCTCTGCAGCTCCCTGAGAGGAGGCTGGAGCCAGGTGGGAGTTGGGCTCTGCTCCTAAGGAACAAGTGATAGGAGAAGAGGAAACAGCCTCAAGTTGCACCAGGGGAGGTTCAGGCTGGACATGAGGAACAGTTTCTTCCTGGAAAGGGTTGTCCATGCCTGGCCCAGGCTGCCCAGGGCAGTGGTGGAGTCCCCATCCCTGGAGGGGTTTCCAAGCCCTGGAGCTGTGGTGCTGAGGCACATGGTTTAGTGCTGGGTCAAGGATTGGACTTGGTGACCTTAAAGGTCTCTTTCAATTAGCACAGTTCTTTGGCTCTGTGTGATGGAGCCATGCTGTGCCAGGTCACTGCCCTGCCCAGTCAGGGTGCAGCCCTTCAGCTCCACTTGTTTCTGGTTAAAATCTAATCTCTCTGCTGTGCTTCCATCACCTACAAAAAAAAAAAAGGTCATTTTTGTATTGAAGTTTAGAAGTTCTGCAGCCATTGTTCAGTGTGTCCCTTCAGGTTCTGTCCCCTTGCAGTCAGGGGTTTATCATCCCTTGCCCTGTCTGCAAGCACACATCAGCTTTGTGCAGTGTTCCTCGGAGGCTGGTGGTGGGGAAAGACAGATGACACAATGGTTATGTTCTTCTGTAGTTTCCCTCTTCCACCAGGATATTCTTGATCATTTCTGCTGCCCCTCTTCCCCCTTGTCAGTCACAGAGACAGAAGAAGCATTCCCAGTGGAGCCTGGACACCTTCTCACCCTGCTGCAGGTGCTGAAGCTTCCAGCAGCCTCCACTCTGCTCAGATCTAATGCCTGTGAAATCTCCATTGTTGCCCAAGTGTCTGTTCCTTGCTGGCTGTGCCCTTTTCAGAAGCCACTGTCTTCATCTCCCTGGGTCTGTGCTCTGCCTCCTTTCAAAGGAATCTTTCTCTCACAGTGTATTTTTCCTGTTTCCTCCTTAGCTTTAGGTAGGGTGAAGAAGTGGGAGCCTGTGATGGGAGAGGGAAGGGCTGGCACCCTGTTCCCTTTCACACTTCAGACAGGGCTCTCCTTCTGTTCTGCTGCAGCTGTTCTGTGCCAGCCCATGGTGACAGACTCTGCCATGCCTTCCTGAGGCTGCCTGAGCCTGAAGGCTTTGAAGCACACCACAGGAGAAGGAGGTGATGGCTGTGAAAGCAGTTTCTGTTGTCCACAGCCAGGATTTAACCATGGATGGTCGTTGAGCAGACTCAGCATGCAAATCTGGGAGCCTGTAGTGACAGGACAAGAGGAAACAGCCTCAAGTTGCACCAGGGAAGGTGTAGGTTGGACATGAGGAACAAATTCTTCCTAGAAAGGGTTGTCCAGGGCAGTGGTGGAGTCACCATCCCTGGAGAGGGTGAATGGCATTGGACTTGATGATCTTACAGATCTTTTCCAACCTCAATGATTCTGTGATTCTGTGACCTTGGAGCTCTTCTCCAGCCTTCATCATTCTGTGATCTTGGAGCTCTTCTCTCACCTTAATGATTCTCTGATCTTAGAGGTCTTCCCCAAGCTTCATGATTTCCATGATTCTGTGATCTTGGAGATCTCTTCCAAACTTGACAATTCTATGGCTCTGTGATCTCTTCAGTAGGCAACAGCAATGGGTGGCTGGGCTCTGTGATTTCCAAGCAACTTCTTGGCTCACAGGGCTAGGGCATTTCTGGAGCTGAGCAAGCTCTTGGTGCCTCATGGCAGTTCACCTCCAGGGATAAATAAACATTGACCAAGCAAGGCCAGAGCCTCAGTGTCCTCTCTCTGAAGCTCAGACTCATGATTTCCATTTCAGAGGGTGTTCTCCCTCCTCTAGGCTGCTCCTCCAGAGCAGGCTGGTTCCACCAGAGGGTAGCAGGAGTCCTGCACACACCAGGAGCTTCTGTCCAAACAGAGACACTGTTTGTCTCTGAGCTACCTTTTGTCCCTGGGAGTGTCCAGGGGCCAGGGCCAAGGCTGCTTGTGTCTCTGGTCGCATCTGATACCCATAGCTGAACTCTCTCTCTTCCAAGCAGGCAGTGAGGAGCCTTTGCCTGTGATCTTTAGGTGGGCTCTCCCATCTCCTGAACCATCTGTTCCTCTGTGGCTGCTGCTCTGAAGCAGGATGGGCTGGAGGGAGGAGAGGGAGTGGGAGAAGATAAAAGAGAAAGATGAAACCATTGATGAAAGTTTCATCAAAGCCCTGTTGGTGATGCTGAAGGGAATGCAGCCTCACCTGGACACAAACTTCATTCATAAACAAGGCTGCATTATTTCCCAGCCCTCTTTCTGAAAGACTTTGTCAGCAGCTTGGCAACTTACACAGCCCCAGCTCCTGGTTTGCTGTCTTCTGTGCCTAATCAAAGCCCTCTCTCTGGCTGTTGGTGTGGCTCCCCTCCTCTGGAAGTCTTCTGCATGGGATTGAGGTTTGAGCAGGAGAGGGGGAAGAAGCAGAGTAATAAACAGTACCATTAGTGCTGGCATCCCTGCTCCCTGCAGAACTGCAGGCTGCTCAGGCATGGCAGGCTCTGAAACACTCCTGAAAAGGGAACTAAAAGCCTGAGCTCAAACAGCTTCAGTAGAGCTCCTCGAATGGTTCTGAAAGCTAGGGAGGGCTGCTAGCATCGTTAATGGAGCCTGGGTTTGGTTAATGGCTCAGGAAGGGGATCTGGTTCCCATCCTTTCACACCACCTGAAAAGAGAGTGATTAGCTTTGGATGGGGAAGAAGCAGTGGTTGTGTTTGCTCCCAGGGAGTAGAATCAGATAATGTCTGGGTGTGGGGGCATCTCCCTGAGCCCTGCAGCAATGTCAGGGCCTCCAGGAGCCCTCCTCCTCACCACAGAGCCACTGCAGCAAGGGAAGGATCTCCAGGGCCAGGGGAAGTGTGCTGGGTGGTGGCAGAGGAGAATGTGGGGGAGAATAGCACAGAATCAGGGATGATTCATGTTGGAAGAGACCTCTGAGGTCATCAAGCCCAACCAGCAACCTAGCACCACCATGCCACTGAGCCATGGCCCTCAGCACCACAGCTCCCATGCTTTTTAAGCCCCTCCAGGGATGGTGACTGCAGCACTGCCCTGGGCAGCCTGGGCCAGGGCCTAAGAGAGTCCAAAGTAAGGATGCAAACAGAAGGTGAAAGAAAGGAATATATGATAGAGTCATAGAAAGGTTAGGGCTGGGAGGGACCTTCCAAGGTCACCCAGTCCAACCCCCTGCAGCCAGCAGGGACATCTGCAACCAGAGCAGGTTGCTCACAGCCACAGACAACCTGAGCTGGAATCTTCTGTTCACAGTAGTCATGTGGCAGTGATTGAAGAACAACTCAAGGCACAAATACTGTCCAGGACTCTGGGAGAACCTTCCTGTGGTCTTTTGGTACTTAAAGGGCCTGGAAGAAAGCTGGGGACAGACTTGTTAGCAGGAGCTCTTGGGACAGGACAAGGGCTGATGGTTTGAAACTGAAAGAGGAGATTTAGACTAGAGAGAAGGAAGAAAGTTTTGAGTCTGAGGGAGGTGAGAGCCTGTGCCAGGTCACCCAGAGAGGTGGGAGATGTCCCATCCCTGGAAGCATCCCAGCTCAGGTTGTTTGGGGCTGTGAGCAACCTGCTCTGGTTGCAGGTGACCTCTGGGGATCACCCAGCCCAACCCCTGCTAAAGCAGGGCACCCACAGCAGCTTGCCCAATACCACAGAATCCCAGAATGGTCTTGACTGGAAGAGACCTTGCAGTCATCAGTTCCAGCTGTTAACCCAGCACTGCCAGGTCACCACTGACCCATCTCATGTCTCACCTGGCTTCCCTGACTCCAGCTCCTGTTGCCCTGCTGAGCCTGTCTCTGGGAGTGCTTCCCAGACTGTGTCCTGGGGAACATTTGTCATTCCCTAAACTCCTGTTCTCTTCTTGCTGGAAAGAACTCAGGCAGCAGTTGTCAGGCCAGGCTTGGTTTGGTTTCCAAAAGCTGAAGCAAGAAGAACTTTCTCATTCTGTTTGATTAGAAGTAATAAATATGAATGTGTCCTACCCTAAATATTTGATGGGGGAGAGCTGATGTTCTAATGCTCACATTAATGGCTAATCCTGTTTAGCCCAGCAGCCATTTCCCTCTTCTGATGGGGCTGGCACTACTGGGAGGGCTAACACCAGCCTCTGCTGAAACCCTGGTCAGCTGAAGCCTCTGCTGCCTGCAGACCAAGCTGGGGAGTGACTGAGGCTGGATCTGCTGCACTGCAGCTGAGGGCCCTGCTTTCACCCTTTCTGTCCTAACCCTTCTTGTCTTCCATCTGGGCTGCCCAGCCAGGGAGGGACTCTGCAGTGCTTCTGGTGCTAAAGCTCCAGCTGCTGTGTCCATCCTGCTGGATCCATCCTGGCATCACCAGAGCTTGTGCTCCAGGACAGAACCTGGCTCTGGGTGCCAGCAGAGCAAGCCAGCATCCCAGGTGAGGTCTGTGTGTTACCAGTGAGTGAAGGAAGGGTAAAATCTTGGCTTTGGTCAGGATGTTGAATGTGAAAGATGTTGAGGGAGGACCCTGAGACCTGGCTGATCCCTCTTGTGCCAGTGGGGAGCAGGAGGTCACCTGGGAGGGTGTGTGGTGGCTGGTGGGTCAGCACTGCTGGCAGGGGCTGGGTTCTCCCATGGCTTATAGGTGCTGGGAGCACTGTGTTTCTCCCTCAGCCTCCTTGGCTAGCTTCCCAAAGCTGCTGAGAAGACTCCAGGCTTGGAGGTGCCCATCTTAACAGCCTTCCCACTTGTCTTAACCTAGACTAGGGCTCTGTTCTGATTTGTGTGTCAGGAAGAGGTCTCTGAGTATCAGAGGTCAGCATCCCCTTTCCCTGGGTAGCTGAGCTCTTCTCCTCTGCTCCCTGTGGCCTGGCTTCTGTGTGGGTTGATGAGCAGGCAGTGCTGTGGTGCCCATGGCTCTGAGTGTCTGCTGACACCCCTGTTGGGCAGCTGCTGGTGCTTCTGCAAGGCTGGGCACTTGGGTTCTTTGTCCTTTCAGACTTCTTCCACATCAAGGCTGCTTCCCACAGAAGAAAGAACAAGAAATTGCTCCTGAAAGAAGCAAGCAGGGGAAAGAACTTCAAAGTAGAGAGCATTGCTCTGGCTCTAGACAGGCACAAGACATTCTGAGGTGGAATCTGCTGTTAAATCTGCTTGGGTTTCCCCAGGAGAAGACATTTGTCTGTGTGACAGTGAGGCTGAGCAGTTTCCTACCCCATGCCAGTGGAACAGCCAACCAAAGGCAGCAGCTTTAATGGGCAGACTTGGTGCTTGGTGCTTTCAGATCTCCCCATGGCTGCAGCAGACAAACAGAGCTGGTTGTGAAGTGTACCCAAGGGAAAGTTTCCTCTCAGGAAACTTTGCTAAAGACTTTTCTCCTTCAAAGGGGAGCTGGAAGCTCAACTGAAGTTGAGAGATGACACAAGCTCTCCTTAGGAGTTGGCCTTCAAGGCTTTTGTTGTTTCCAGCAGTGGTTTGTAAGACTCTTTGCCTAGTCTGAAGCCTGCCATGAATTAATCTCCATGCACTGTAGCTAGAGTGGAATGGGGAAATTAATCTAATAGCTAATCACAAGCCCTCTGGGTGTAGGGAAGGACTCAGCAGGTACAACTGCAGAGCTGTTTCTCCTCTCTCTTGTCAGCCCTGAAAGAGTCACAGAACTGGTGCTTGAGCAGAAGGTCCCACCAGTGCAAAACCATAGACTGAGGTCTCCAAGGACATGCCCTTGTGTGCAGGAGTTGGCAGAAGACTTGTGCTCTGGAGCCTTCACCAGCTTCCATGTTCTGGTCCAAAGGAGGTAGGAAACCAAGTGTGCAAACCATAAAGAGGTTTGTGGATCACAAATTCTCTTTCTTTTCCTTCCCAAATGGAGTTCAGTCTCACTTCCATCTCTCCAGGTGGAGATCAGCTTGGTCCAGCAGCTGCTTTGAAGGTTGATGGGGCAGTGCTTTTGGCCTCCCTAGTTTTGGGTTGGTATATCTGGGTTTCAGGAGCTTCCTGGATCACTGTCCATGGCTGCTTGGCTTGGTTCCTCTCACTGACACCAGCACAGCTCTGCTGTCATCATGCTGATGCCCAGCTGGAGGTGCAGAGGAGAAGATTTCACTACTTCTCCTTGACTCACTCAACCAGCTCCTCCTCCCTAGCTTGTCTAGCCAAGGGTTGCCACTGTCCAGTGGATGAGTGGCATCAAGCTGCTGGAGGACACTGGAGTCAGCCCTCAGCTGGTGTCACCCCTGAGGACACTCCAGGGGAAGGTGCTTGGATTTCTCCTAGCTCCTCTGTGACCATGAGGCTGCTGCCTCTCCCTGGTAGACTTAGACTTCCTGAGAAAGGTAAGAAAATTGACAGTCTGATAGCAAAGCACAGCCTTTGGAGGGCTCTAAGCAGATGTACTTGCTGCATAAATGAATTTGAAACCACCTTTAATAAGCCAACTGTGTTCAGAATGTGAACTAGAGAAATTGCTTTGGATCAGAGTCAGTCCTGGCCATTTCCAGCAGGACACAGCCTGTGCTGCTTGCAGAGGAACCTCACTCCTAAAAGACAATTAACCTTCCAGGCTGGGTCTGGATCTCATCATTTCCATACAATGGGATGGAGGAGTAATGTGATTAGTGGCATCAAGAGCTCCTCAGAAACTCTCCTCCTGTAGCTGGCAGCATTTGGCAGGGATGGGAGGTGTGAAGGACTGCAGGTGCTCAGAGGAAGCCCCCAGTGACCTCCCCTTTCAGGGGCAGTTGGGGACTGAGCAGGGGTTTGAAATGTCAGGATGTTAGGGTGAAATAAAGAACAAAATGTGGTGTTTGGAACAGCTGAGACATCAGCGTGTTTCTCCCTTGGGTAAGTCAGAGGGAACTTTCCTGGGGCCTGCTGTGGAGATCTGGGAGCTGGGGCATTGCTGCCCCATCACTGGGCACTGGGAGAGGTGGTGCAGGCATCATCCAACCCTGCAGCCAGGAGCTGCTGACCCACCTGGCCTTAACTCATAGTGCCATGGGATCATTAAGGTTGGAAAAGACCTCTAAGGCCAAGCCCAACTGTAGACCCAGCACCCTCCTGCCACTAAACCATGTCACAGGTGCCATGTCCACACCTTTTTGGAGCCCCTCCAGGGATGGTGACTCCACCACTGCCCTGGGCAGCCTGGGCCAGGCCTGGACAACCCTTTCCATGATGAAATTGTTCCTCATGTCCAACCTAAACCTCCTCTGGTTTAAGTTGAGGCTGTTTCCTCTTGTCCTAGCACTTGTTCCTTGGGAGAAGAACCCAACTCCCACCTGGCTCCAGCCTCCTCTCAGGGAAACAGCCTCAACTTAAACCAGAGGAGGTTTAGGTTGGACATGAGGAACAATTTCTTCCTGGAAAGGGTTGTGGAGCCCTGTCCCAGGCTGCCCAGGGCAGTGGTGGAGTCCCCATCCCTGGAGGGGTTTCCAAGCCCTGGAGCTGTGGTGTTGAGGCCATGGTTCAATGGTGCCCTGGCAGTGCTGGGTAAGGGTTGGACTCCATAATGATCTCAAAGGTCTCTTCCAACCCAAATGATTCCATGATTCTATCCCTCTGTTTAGTGAAGCACCTGGAGAGCTTGCACAAAACCCATGACTTTCCTTTCCTGGTTGTCACTTTTACTGCAGCAGCATTCAGTTTGGGTGGAAATGACTTGGAATCTCTTGTACAGAGGAGATTTGGGAGGAAGGAGAAGGTTGGGTCAGCTGTGGTTTCAGCTGAGACATGCAGTGGAGAGTCCTGACTCCTGGGTTTAGCACAAGGGAGGTTGTTATCCTCTGGCAGCTGCCAGAGCTGAGTGACTCTGGTCATTATGTTGGAGAGAAGAGAAATGCTTTTAGCAAACTTAATTAGGGAGCTGCAAACTATGGGTTGTTCTTTTACAGAATTAACTCATTGAGAGTGGGACTAGAAATGATATCTGAAGAGACTGCAGCTTGCTTTGGAGCATTAATCATTGGTTTACTGATCCAAAATTAATATGGTTTGCATTTTGCAGTCTGGCTAGGAAACCCTGAGCCATGCACCAAGGGAACCTTGCAGAGCTGCTCCAGGGCAGCTCAAGGGAGAGGGACAGAAGGTGACCAGGAGAGGATGTAGAGTTTCAGGTTTGTGCTTGGAAGGCTTGGAGAGTCCATGCTGGGCAAGGATTTCTCCTTTGCTCTCCACCAGAACATTGTCTTCTCCCAGCCTCTCGTGCTGGATCTCCCCTTCCTCTGCAGTGAGGACATCAACCAGCAGTGAGGTCACACCTCAAGAGTTTCTTTCTTCTGGATGCTAGCCCATCTCAAGGGCAAGGTGTTTGGGGCTCTGAGTAACCTGATCTACTTGAAGATGTCCCTGCTGAGTGCAGGGCTGTGGACTCTTCCAATCTCTGTGACTCTGTGAGGGTAGATTTAGATTAGATGTAAGGAAGAAATTCTTTACACCCTGAGGGAGGTGAGAGCCTGTCCCAGGCTGCCCAGAGAGGTGGGAGATGTCCCATCCCTGGAACCATCCCAGCTCAGGTTGTCTGGGCCTGTGAGCAACCTGCTCTGGTTTCAGATGTCCCTGCTGACTGCAGGGGTTTGGACTAGATGACCTCTAAAGGTCTCTCCCAACCCAAACCATCCTGAGATTCTATGGCAGGGTCCTTGGTGGCTTGTTTTAAACTCCCAGGAGATGGCAGCTGCTGTTGATGCCTCCTTGCTGTTGGGTGTTCAAGAATCCAAGCTCCAAACAGAAACAGGTGGTGCAAGAAGCTATCCCTGGCCCCCAGCCATGCCCCCCTAGGAGGTGAAGTCAAGGCCCTTTGTTGGTGGGCATTGCCAGCTGAACACAGCCTGAGGACTGGATGTCAAGGCACTGACTGGGAGGATGAGATGAGTAAAGAAAGGAAAGGATATGGTGTTTATCCTTGGCTGGGGAGATAGATCTGTTTGCAGGAGTGTGACTAGTTAAGAAATGAATGAGTTAAGAGCTCAAAAGAGGCTCAAAATGAGTTAAGAGCTCCAAAGAGGCTCTGTGGGAAGTGTTCCTGCAGGAAATGGGTGCCATGCCTTCAGGAGAGCTTTACCTCTCTGCCCCTGGCAATGGGTACAGGTTAGGGCAGGAGCAGGACCTGCAGTAGGCAGTGGCACTGAAAGGCTACCCTGAGCCTGCCTGTGGTGCTGGGAGGAGCCTGGCTGGCTCCAGGGAGAAGTTCTCTGCAAACAGAGGCTTGTGCTCTTCTCTTTACTGCAGCTGCTTCATCTCAGGTCTCCTCTTAACTGCCTGGAGCCAACCCAGGCTCCTGCAGAGCTTCCTTGCCCAGCACACTGGAAGGCTTTCAGGGGAAAGTGCAGTGGTTACTGTGCCTTTAAGCAACGTGAGCTGCAGGGCTGTGAGGCAGAGACATGTGTGATCACAGGAGCACTTCTGTGCTGGGGTGAGCGGGATGATTTTCCTCTTGAAGTGAGCAGCTCTGAGGGGGAGCTGGAGCTTTCATGTGGCAGCAGCAGGCACTTGAAAGTGATTGTGCCACGCAGGGTTGGGAGGAAAACAAGCACTGCTGTCAGCAGCTCCTCCAGAGGGGAGGCTCTGCAAAGCCCTCTCTCCCCACTCCCTCCCAGTTCAGCCCCAGTGCTTGCTGGCTGGGTGCTGTCCTCCCCCAAGGACCCCAGCCCCACCTCTCCAAGTGCTCTTTCCTGCAGCCATCCACATGAGTTGGGTCTAAACCTCCCCAGGGCAGGATGATTCCCAGAGTCAGCACAGAATGGTTTGGGCTGGAAGGGACCTTAAAGATCATCTAGCTCCAACCCCCTGCCATGGGCAGGGATGCCACCCACTAGATCAGGTTCCCCAGGGCCACATCCAGCCTGGCCTTGAACACCTCCAGCTTCTCTGGGCAACCTGTTGAGTGCAGAAGCTCTCCAGTTAGACTTTGTGGTCACAAGTCAGCTTGAATCAGTGGCAAAAGGGTTCCAGGTCTGCAGAAATGCTCCTGTTTATGCCACCACTCAGAGCCTCCAGTGCCAGAAATGGGTTTTCCAGCCAGAAATGACTGGACACCACTGCTGTAGGGCAAAGAGGAGTGTGAGGATGTGGAGGCTCAGCTCAGTTCCTGCCCTAGCCATCATCTCCTGCATGATACATCTCATCCCCTGGTCTCTGAGACACATACCTGAGTGTTGCAGGACTCAGCTTTGGGCCTCTCCTGCTTCCAGTGGAAGGAAACATGTTTTGCTCTGGATTCCTGGTATTTATTTATGCCAAGTGGAGCAGCTCAAAGGAGAGGAGAAGTTCTCTCCTCTAACACAGCCTGGCACTGGTTTGCTGCACTGCACATTTGTTGTCCATGGTGAGCAGGCAGAGTGATTCTTCACCCATGAGGCAGTGGCCAGGAACCTTTTGAGGGGAGGATGAACCTGGTTATTCATAAGAGACAACCCCTCCTGGTTTTGAGGAACAGGCAGAGAGTCTGTCCAGTCTGGACAGTGCCTCTGAAGAGAGATGAGGAGCAGCTGGTGAGCATCCAACAGCATCAGCTCCCAGCAGCTTGCTCCAAGCCTAGGCCATCTGAAGGGGCAAGCAAGGCATCAGACAGCTGTGATTTAACAATTCATTTTACAAAGGGGTTGTTGTGTCCCATGGAAACTGTCTCAGAGGTGCTCTTTTTGATGTTGGAATGTTCCAGCACCCACCTGGGGCTGCTGTAGAGCTGGAAGGTGCTAAGAATGATGAGGAGCAGTAGCTGAGAGGCAGGCAGTGCTTGTGGCAGAGGGAAATGGATGTGATTTTGGGAGGAGTGGGGTTTATTTCCCCTCATGGAACTTGGAAACAGATGGCCCTAGAAATGCTATTGCAGTTCAGCAGTTGATATCCTTCGCTGGCTGAGGGTCCTTGCTTTGCAGGCAGCTCCTAATGGATCATCTCAGCAATGGCTGCAGGTTTCTTCCTGACTTCTCATTACACAAAGAGCAAACAGATGAGTTGGGCTGGGAGCTAGAGCTGTGTTTATTCCAGATGAAGGGCAGCACAGCCTGAGATCATCAGTCTCTGCAAGACACAACAGAGAACAGAAAGGGCTGGGATGCCTTGCTCTGTGTTGCAGTGGCTGGAGAGGTCAGGGTGGGTTTCTTTGCCACCTCTCTCAGCTCAGAGGAGTCTTGGGAGCCCAGAACTGGTCCCAGTATGGTCAGGTGGAGTGTGCCATCTGCCCACCCTTGTGTCCACCTTCCCATCAGCTGCACCACAGGGTTTGTTCCCTCATCTTTAGGCAATTAGGCTTTGTTGGACACAGAGGAAAAACATCTGCCATTTCTCTCCAGATTAGCTGCTTCTCCTGCTGGGCTTTAAACACCTTCAGCTGCTATTTTCTCTTTCCAGCTTCCCACCCTGGCTAAATTATTGAGGAATCTGTCAGATAGTTTCACACATGTGTTTGGCCTTAATTAAGGGAAGAGGAGTCTTTTAATTGATTTTAATATTATATTACAAGTCCAAAGCATTGCCAACAGCCTGTCACAGGAAGTCTAGCACCAGAGTAGCTGAGGCCCTCTGCTTCATTGTCTGTTGTTTTCAGCCTGGCTCTCAGAGGAGAGGAGATGTCTGGTTGCTCCCAGTTAGCAGATGTTGAATCTTCTGGAGCTTTCAGCTGAGAAGGATCCAGTGTTGGCTGGTGGGGAGGTGTGCGTGGGGAAAGAGTTCCTCTGCTCACAGCATCAGCTGATCTGAGTTCTGTTCTTCTGCAGCTCTGAGATCCTCTGCTGCTCATCTCACTGCCAAAGGAATGTCTGATAGTTTAGGGCTGAAGGCAACAACTAGCCTTTGCTTCATAAGGAGACAAAATCCAGTGCCAGCCTTTCTGAGGCTCAGTTGTGCTTTCCCCAGCAGCAGAGCTACCCAGATGACCTGGGGTAGATCAGCTAGTCCAACCCCCTGCAGGCAGCAGGGACATCTGCAACTAGAGCAGGTTGCTCAGAGCCCCAAACCACCTGACCTGCATGGGGAATAAGCCCATGGAGAGAGAAACTTCAACAGTAGATCTTGAGAGCATCAGATGTTACTCAGTTCCTTGTGTTTGTGGTTTCAGAGAACCCAGATAATTCTCTGTCATGGCCAAGAGAAGTCTGGAACAAAACTCAGCTGCAGGGTTTGGCTTCCCTTTGGAGCAGAGCTCAGGAGAAGAAGAAATAGGAGGTGAGAAATACTGAAGGCAGTAAATGAGCCCACAGCAGTCTCAGTGAGGTCCTCCTGCAGTGAGCACAGCTCCAGCAGGGGTGGATTTGCCTCCCTTAGCTGAAGGGAGACACTTCTTGCCCGGAGCAGAGTGGGGAGGTGCTGTGAGGTGCCTGTCCTCTGCTGGCTGGTGCTCCCACCACCTGCAGACTGGATGCAGGCACCAGCAGCAGGCCATGGGCTGTCAGAGGATGATCTTTGCCTGACTGAGAAGCATTTCCTTCTTGTCACCTTGCAGTGCAGGCAGGGTGTGTGCAGTCAGAAGGGTTCTGTAGTGTGGTGCTGTTGGTGAGGCATTACTGTTACCAGCAGCATCTCAATCAGTGCAGGCTGATGTTTCAAAGGAACCTGAAAACTCATGTGTCCAATTCCTCCTGATGTTGTATGGGAGGAGCTGCTAATCCTCTGGCCTCCTCAAACACCCCAAACATCACCAAGTGCCTGCTGAGACTGACAGCAGCTTCCTCAGGTGCAGAAGGCACTGCAGGACACATGGGACAGGCTGAGAGCTGGGGGACAGGAACCTCCTGGAGTCCAACAAGGGCAAGTGAAAGGTCCTGCACCTGGGGAGGAATAACCTGATGGAGCAGGACAGGTTAGGGGTTGAGCTGATGGAAAGCAGCTCCACAAGGAAGGATCTGGAAGTGCTGGTGGACAACCAGTTCTTCTCCCTGCACCTAAGGCACGTTTGTAGGTGGCCATCTCACAAGAGTAGGGCAGCCAGGCCCCTGTGAAAGGTCTTACCCTGCAATGGCATCACCCCATGAGGAGAAGGGCTGGGAGCTCTGCTCTAGTTCTGATTTCTTGGTGTTGGGGCAGGCAGTGGAGAAAAGCTTTCAATGCCACAGGCCTTCTTTGGGCTGCTGGGAAAGATTTAAAGGTTATTGAAACAGTTCTGGCAAGGATGCTATGAGACAGAGAATTCATTTTGGACCTGTAAAACTCAGAACTGCCTGATTAACATTTGTTGATTACAATATAACATGATTACAGCTTCTAGACAACACTGCAGTATATTCCAGGGAACAGCAGGAGCCCATAAATGAACACCTGGCAATCAGGAACCAAATCCCACAAGGATAAAAGCTATGTCACTGGATCCCGATGCAGAGCTCACAGGAATCAAGGGAGATGAAGCTTTTGTTTTCCATGAGCTTGGGACAGGCTTTGCATGACCTCCTCAGGTCAGGGTTTAGCTCCTGCCCCTCTCAGGCTGCTCTGTGGCAGTGCTTTTGTTCAGCTGGAGCTCTGCTGACAGCAGCATAAGCAGCAGACATTAACAAGACAACAAATGATTTGCCAGCACTGTGGAGACTTCAATGAAGTTGGAATTTCCAGAACAGCATCTTTTGGTCCCAAAGAATGGGTGTAGCAAATGCATTTGCCTTGGGCCTGGGTACTCATCTCTCTGGCATCTCCTAATGAACAGCAAGTGGCTGTTAGTCTAACAGCTAGGGTACAGCTGTTCTCACAGGGCTGGGAACAGACTGACAGCAAGCTCAGAGGGTCACAGAATGATAGAACAGTGGAGGCTGGAAGGGACCTCTGGGGATCATCCAGTCCAACCCCCTGCTAAAGCAGGGGCACCCACAGCAGCTTGCCCAGGATCACCTCCAGCTGGGCTTGGAATCTCTCCCCACAAGGAGACTCCACAGCCTCTCTGCAAAGCCTGGGCCAGGGCTCCAACACCCTCACAACAAACAAGTCTCTCCTGCTCAGCTGCAACCTCCTGGCTTCCAGTTGGTGCCCAGTGCCCCTTGGGCTGGCCCTGGGCACCACTGAGCAGAGTCTGGCCACAGCCTCTTGCCTTCTGTCCTTGAGCTCTTGCTGAGCCTTGATCAGCTCCCCTGTGGGGCTGCTCTTCTCCAGGCTAAGCAGCCCCAGGGCTCTCAGCCTTTCCTCCTGCCACAGATGCTGCAGTGCCCTCAGCATCTTCCTAGCCTCTGCTGGACTCTCTCCAGCAGTTCCTTGTCTCTCTGGAACTGGGGAGCCCAGAACTGGAGCCAGGACTCCTTCTGTGGAAAGATTCCAAGCCCAGCTGGAGGTGACCCTGGACAAGCTGCTGTGGGTGCCCCTGCTTTAGCAGGGGTTGGAGTAGATGATCCCCAGAGGTCCCTTCCAGCCCCTGCCATGCTGGGGTTGGTGGATTCTGGGATCTGGTGGTGGTTGCTTAAACTTTACTGCACAGTTTATAGCAGACAACACAATTCTCCTCCTTCAGCCTCAAAGCCTGATTCAAATGCTGCTTCCCAGTGACATGAATGAATCAGTGACCAACTTCATCTTCCTGTGAGGAAACCCTGCAAGTCCTGAGTTGTCTGAAACCTTAATGAGTTGTTCAATAACCAAGAGATATTTTGGTTGGCAGGGGATGTTTCTGTCACTGATAGAGGGAAAACAACTCTCCCAGCCCCTGCAACAGAAACCAAGATGCGTTCAAAGTCCACCAGAAAAAGTCAAATATTTTCCATTACCCTCTGCAGCTCTTTCAAAGCAGCAGAATTTTTTCATGGCTTTCTCTTCACTGAAAATGTTCTTTAGAAGTGGGAGCAGTTGTTAGAATCCCATCTGAGAGGAAGGAAGAAATGTGAGCCTGAAGAGGAGCATGGAAGGGAGGGGATAGGAGAAAAAAAAGGTGAAATAAGATGCCCTATTCATTACTTTTCTTGACACCTTTTCCCTCTTCTCATCCTAAGTGTGGGCTGTGAGGTGCAGCTGTCTTGTGCTGACAGCTCTGGGCACAAGCTCTTTAGGGAAGTCCTCACCTCTTGAAGAGAATCATTAGGCTCAGAGGGTGAGCATTTCCCTTTTGGGTCTCTCTTGAGCAATGACTCTGAAACACAGAGACCCAACAGCTTCCTACAGGCCCTGGTGCTGCAGCAGAGATGCAGGAAATTGCTTCCCTCATATCTCCAGCCAGTGATTTTACTGAAATGGAACAAAAATGGTTTGCTGCTTCCCCATCCTCTATAGGAGCTGTGGCACAGAGACAGAAACTCTCACTGGGTAATGATCCAGAGACTCCAGAAGAAGCCAACTCCCTTCCTGCTGCAATCCTAGGGGGTAAGGTGGGAACCCAATAGGCAACTGAGTTGCACATGAAGCCATGGGAGAGGTGAGCTCCTGAACAGGCTTTGGGAAACCTCAGTGTGTTTGGGATTTTTACCTTTGGGTTCTCATCTATGTAGGTGAAAGCAGATGTTCCCAGTGCTGAACTGGCAGGTTCACATCACAGACTCATAGGCTGGTTTGGGTGGGAAGGGACCTTCCAAGGTCACCTAGTCCAACCCCCTGCAGCCAGCAGGGACATCTCCAACCAGAGCAGGTTGCTCCCAGCCCCAGACACCCTGAGCTGGGATGGTCCCAGGGATGGGACATCTCCCACCTCTCTGGGTGACCTGGCACCGGCTCTCACCACCCTCAGCATAAAACATTTCTTCCTTCTCTCTAGTCTAACTCTCTCTCTTTCAGTTCAAAACCATCAGCCCTTGTCCTATCCCAACAGGCCAGCTTCAGATTAAGAAGCTGAGGTTGTTCCTTTCCTGATCTGAAAGGACATGAGGAACAATTTCATCATGGAAAGGGTTGTCCAGACCTGGCCCAGGCTGCCCAGGGCAGTGGTGGAGTCACCATCCCTGGGGTGTTTCAGAGCCCTGGAGCTGTGGTGCTGAGGCCATGGGTTAGTGGTGCCCTGGCAGTGCTGGGGAACAGTTTGGCCTGGTGCTGTTAAGGTCTCTTCCACCCATAACGATTCTGTGTTCCTATGGATGTTTGTGCAGTGTTACCCATAGCCACAGCAGTTATTTAGGAACAACAGTGTCTGATCTGCAGCAGCATCCAGCATCTGCAGAACAGATGCCACCTGGCTGAAGATGCTGGGTTCCTGTAGCTCCCAGCAAGAGGGACACTGAGCTCCACTGGTTGCTCCTGCATCCCTCTGCACCACAGCTTGGGGCCACAGCTCCTGTCTGAGGGGAGAAACTGGGACAGCACAGGGACATGTGAGAAGTCACCAAGACCAGGTGCTTTGCTCTCACCTGAGACTTCTGGAATAGAAGAACTGCTGCTGAGGTGAGGGAGCTGCAGTATGGCTGGAGGTGAGGAGCATGTTATGGTTTATGGCAGCTGGGGGAGAAACAGAGACAAGGCTGCTGAGGGGAAGGCAAGCCTGAGGGGAGAAGCCAGACAAAGTGGATCCTTGGCAAAGGCAGCCTGAGGAGCTAAAAACAAAGGGAGTTGTCCCTTCTGAGTGTAGACATCTGGTCACTGGAACATGGGTAATCTTCTGCTCCAGTGTTTAATCATGTTAATGCTACATGAGTTGTTATCTATTATTAAACCTCCCAGAGCTTTGAAGCAGCAGGCAGAGAGAAGAGCTCAGCAGAGTCACAAATGGGTCCAGGGGAAGCATTGCTGGGCAAGGACCAGGAACACCAGCTGTGTTATGGTGGAAGCTGCATTGCACCCATGGAGTAACTACCTTCCCATGGCTACCAATGAGACAGAACCTCTGAAAAGCATATGTCTCCCAACTGGAATCCAGGGATTCCCATTAGTCCCCAGAAAAGCCAATTCCATTGCAGCCATGAAGGCAATCTCACAAATGACCCAGCTGTAATGGCATTAATTGTGCTGCTCAGGAACTTGGAAACCACATTAGTCTCATTTAATTCAACTTCAAGGAACACAAAGAGAATTGAGTTCTCTAAACATGCTCAGCTCTCTTCTCCAAAATGCCCTTTTGAGTACAATTAATGTTACACAGCAGATGACAACTGCAAGAAGAAATTGCCCTGAAGGAGGTGGAGGAAGCAAGCAAAGGTAGCTGAGGCTTCTCCTGGTGTTCATCTGGGCTGATGGAGTGACTCCTCTCCAGAGGGCTTCAGCAGGGTACAGTTACATTGCATTTGGAAGCTTCCTGGGCATGTCCTGGGAGATTTAATGGTCTGAGGTGTCCTGGTTCCCCCAAAAGGGCAGGGGAACTTCTGCTGCCATTCTTCCATGCTCTCCATATGGGCTGATGTGGTTCTGCTGCAAAGGGGATGATGAAGCCAGCAGTGAGACACTGGGGGGAACATGTCTAACCACAGCTAACCCCTGCAGGTTCTTGGGAGAGATGCAGTCTAGAACAGGTCAGGGCATGGGTGTGCAGGATCCTCAGCACTGAGTCCAGATGTTGTGTTTCTCTGGAAGATCTTTGCTGAGAGAGAGGAGGAGGATTTGGAAATGTATTACTATAGTCAGCCCAGGTGGGCTTGGATCAGCACTAGGGTGGCAGCAGGGCTAGGGCAGGGATTGGCCTCCTGGGCTGGGCACTGGGGAGGCCACAGCTCCAATCCTGGGCTCAGTTTTGGGCTCCTCACTCCAAGAAGGACATTGAGGTGCTGGAGTGTGTCCAGAGAAGGGCAAGGAAGGTGGGGAAGGGTCTAGAGCACAAGTGTTGTGAGGAGCAGCTGAGGGAACTGGGCTTGGTTAGCCTGTCCCTGTGCTCTAGGCTCTAGACCTTTGCTCCTCTTTGGGGAATGGAAATACATCCACTTGGGAACTTGGGATCCAAATGTGATTTGTAATGCTTCTCCTCAAAGCCTTCAACATCTCAGGAACGTTTATGACACAGGAGTTATCTGGCAAGGGCTTCCAGGACTGTCCAGAGGATCACTTCCCACAGCTGTCTCCAGAGCACATTGAACACAGGGAAAGTTCAGCATGGTCCTGACTTCAGATTCCAGCAGGAGCAGAGCATGTGGGTATCAAGGGCTCCTGAGGGAGCAGAGCAGTGTTGATGGTTTGGTGGAGAGCTTCACTGGGAGCTCTTGAGATGCCTATGGTTGGTAAGTGGGATGCATGAGGATGTCCTCAGGGGTGCTGGGCTGTGGCAGGGAGGGAAGCTGACCCCTCACTGTCCACCTGCTCAAGGGTGAAGTTGTTTTTTTTACTGCAGATGGTTTTTTTGTGAGTCCCTCCCTCTAAGAAGGACATGGAGGTGCTGAGGTGTGTCCAGAGAAGGGCAGCAAACCTCCCATGGACATCTCCCACCTCTCTGGCCAACCTAACGATGCTTCACCATGGCTACAGTGCCTGGGGGTGTCAGCTGTGCTGGGGTCACTTGTGGTGCAGATCAGCTGCTGTTGCCACAGTTGAAGGTTTGCTTGGGGCTCCTTGATGGTCAGGTTGGTTTTTGAGCAGTTAGTGGCTTGCTTTCCAAGCCAGGAACCCTCTGAGACCTTCAGACACTGACCTTGTGCTGGCATCTCCACCCCTGCAAAGCCCATGCTCCCACAGCAGGGCTCTCCTGGCACCATTAGGCTGGGAGCCCTCCTGCTATTTATTTTCCTTCTCTTCTCAATGTGTCCTTTTTTTAACTCTCCCTCTTCTCATCTGGGCTGGATTAGAAATGCTCTGTTTGCTCTTCAATTAAAGTAGCCTCTCAGACACTGCAAAGTTCAAAGAGTTTTAGGGTTTGCCTTAAATGTGTCTTTCTGGATCCCATGGGCTTTGCAGGCTCTGGTTTCAGAGTGGTTGCTAATGAGATTTGTGCCTTTGCTTTGTGCTTTCCAAAAGAAGATCAGAAATCCTTCCACTGGCATTTAATGCCCTTCATTCAGGCACCTCAAGAGCTATCTGCTGGCTGTCACATGGAGGCTTGGCCTGATGATGGGTCTGGGAAGTCAGGGCTTGCAGGACACCAGGGAAACTCAGCAGCAGCCTGCTAATTAACTGGAAGTATTGGATTTTGCTTTCTTTAACTCAATGACTGTTATCCTTTCCATCCCCTGAAGAACTTCTCCATGGCAAAGCTCCACTAAGATGTAGAGGGTGGTAACAAAGTTGGCAGCTAGGTTCCATTCACAGCCTTGGGGTGATGGTGATGCTCTCATGGTAAGCCTCTTCCCAATCTGCCATGGCCTTGCTGTTCACTTCAGAGATGTCTGCAGGGTTGGAAGATTCACATGCCAAAACTGTGGGGTGGGATCACAAATCCTGGCTGAGACAGAATCACAGAATCATGGAGTTGTTTTGGATGGAAGAGATCTTTAAGATCATCAAGTCCAAGCATTAACACAAGGCTATCAGGGGCTTCTCCAGCCCCTGGCACAGCAGAGATGAGCCCAGGCATGGCCTTGGGCTTTCAGAGGAGCAAGGAGATAGTTGGGTTTGTGACTGGTGTTCAGCCAAGACAGGAAAAGAAGTCTTCCAGCTGCAAAAGGGTAAAACTGTGTTTTCATTCTTCCTTCCAAACAGCTCTTCACACTCCTTTCATCTCCTGGCTGATCTCCATTTCCCAGTTCAGACCAGTTGAGCACAGGTAACAGACACAACATAGCTCCAAGTCTTTGCCAGGGTTTCTCCTTCCCCCCCAGCTGCTTTGAGCTGTAATTGGGACATGCAAGCCCCTGCCTCCCCACTGACCATTGAATTGCAAAGCAGAGCCCCTGGCAGTCCCAGCTGTTCTGCTGCTGGGCAGTCTGCGGTTGCATCTCTTGAGGGACACAGTTGCTTTGCTCACTCTGGAACAGGAGGTCACCACCTTCTCCACTCTCCTTTCAAGGTTGACAGTGATTTAAACTCACTATATTTTTACAACCCACTCCTAATCCAGGGTATAAATCATCCTGAAGGACATTTCTCCCTGCCTGTCATCTCTCAGGAAGATGCCATTAAAGCTCTGCTCAGAACAAGGTGCAGTTCACAAACCTGTTGCTGATGGCTTCACCATCCATTCCATTTTCATTAGCTGCAGAGAGAGGCAGAGGCAGGAGGGACAGGAGGGAGTCCTCCCAGTAGATGATCATTGCTTTCCCCTCATTTGAGAGCATCTCACTGTTTTTTCTTCATTAGAAAAGGACATCTGCATTCTAAGAGCACCTTGTCATTTAACAGAGACCAAGCAGATTGAGCTTGCTGGATGTGGATGTAGGAAATGTGCCCAGGTGGCCAAGAAGGCCAAGAGCATCCTGGCTTGGATCAGCACCAGTGTGGCAGCAGGGCTAGGGCAGGGATTGTCCTCCTGGAATGGGCACTGGGGAGGCCACAGCTCCAATCCTGGGCTCAGCTTTGGGCTCCTCACTCCAAGAAGGACATTGAGGTGCTGGAGTGTGGCCAGAGAAGGGCAAGGAAGGTGGGGAAGGGTCTAGAGCACAAGTGTTGTGAGGAGCAGCTGAGGGAACTGGGCTTGGTTAGGCTGGAGAAGAGGAGGCTCAGGGGAGACCTTCTCACTCTCTGCAGCTCCCTGAGAGGAGGCTGGAGCCAGGTGGGTCTTGGGCTCTGCTCCCAAGGAACAAGTGATGAGACAAGAGGAAACAGCCTCAAGTTGCCCTATTGGGCACAGCATTGCTGCTCCAAGCCAGGATGCTCTTGGCCTCCTTGCCTACCTGGGCACTCTGCTGCCTCATCTCCAGCCACTGCTGACCAACACCCCCAGGTCCTTTTCCTCTGGCAGTTTCCAGCTTCTCTGCCCCAATCCTGGAGCATTCCTGGATTTGCTGTTACCCAAGTGCAGGACCCAGCACTTGGCCTTGTTGAACCTCACCTTGGCCCAGGGATCCAACCTGTCCAGATCCCTCTTGAGAGGGATCCACATGGACCAGAATGTTTTGCTCTTTCTCCTCCCTCTCTGGGGGCAGAACAGGTGCCAGTGTCCATGCCATCAGAGCTCTTTCCATCAGCCCATTTCTGGTGACAGAGAAGAACTTTGGGGCCATTATCCAAACTTCTTTATCACAGTTTACATGCAAGAAGAGTAGAGGAGTCCATAGTACAGTGTAGAGTTACAAATGAAGTTCCTATAGAGGATAATTAGCTAATTGCAGTTAATTACTTTGGAAACGTGGTGCCCAGACCAAACAGTATCAGAAGGAAATGGTTTTTGTCACTTCATCTCTAACAGGGTAATGAGGCCCCAACTATTTTCCTACAACGCAGTCTTTGTTTGCTTTACAGGCTGATACCTGCTGATAAGATGCTTTCCTTTCAAGTGATAAATTATCTTAATTAACTTTAATTGTTTGCAGACAATTTCATGCAAATTGAGACATTTCCTGAGCGGAAGTGGAGGCTGAGCTGGGGCTGGGGAGGTGCCTGAGGAGCAGTAAACTTCTCTCAGAGCAGGGAGTCTGTCAGTCTTAAAACCAAGAATGAGCATCCTGGGGTGAGGTGGGACACCTGAGAGTAACTGCTGTCAGGGCCTTTCCTCAGCCTGCTCCCCAGGGAGAGCAGGGGCTGCTCACCACTGGAGTCCTGCTCCAGCCCCTCCTGGCTTACAGGAGCCACTAGCAGTGTGGATTATCTTCCTGGTAGATTTATTTCCCCAACTGCCAAATTGCTAGAGCATGTTTTTGGTGGTGGTTTGCTCTTTGAGTGTAGATCAGGCCATGGCTTCTGCTGGAGATCTGCTCACTGACAATGACTCCCACCCTAAAAATGGAAACATGAGACCACGAGTACTTGGAGGGCAAAACCACCCTGAAAGTGAGTGTGTCTGAGATCAATCTGATCTTTTCACCAAATCCCAGCATGTTGGGGGCTGGAAGGGACCTCTGGGGATCATCCAGTCCAACCCCTGCTAAAGCAGGGGCACCCACAGCAGCTTGCCCAGGGTCACCTCCAGCTGGGCTTGCAATCTCTCCACACAAGGAGACTCCACAGCCTCTCTGGGCAGCCTGGGCCAGGGCTCCAACACCCTCACACCAAACAAGCTTCTCCTCCTGCTCAGCTGCAACCTCCTGGCTTCCAGTTTGTGCCCAGTGCCCCTTGGGCTGTCCCTGGGCACCACTGAGCAGAGTCTGGCCCCAGCCTCTTGATCCTTGAGACCCTTTAGCTCTTGCTGAGCCTTGATCAGCTCCCCTGTGGGGCTGCTCTTCTGCAGGCTAAGCAGCCCCAGGGCTCTCAGGCTTTCCTCCTGCCACAGATGCTGCAGTGCCCTCAGCATCTTCCTGGGCTCTGCTGGACTCTCTCCAGCAGTTCCTTGTCCCTCTGGAACTGGGGAGCCCAGAGCTGGAACCAGGACTGCCGATGTAACCTCCCTTAGGACAGAGTACAGGTGAAGGAGAACCTCCCTGGACCTTCTGGTCACCCTTCTCTTAATGCCCCCACCTGGAACTCCTTCCCAGCAGACTGGGTGTCCTGGACATGCCATGTGAGGTCCCAAGTGCTGGGAGAGTGCTGAGCACTCTGTGGCACTCAGGGGTGCTCAGCTGAGCCTGCCCAGCAGCAGACAGGCCTGGAGCAGTGCCCTGGCAGTGCAGGGAGCTCTGCTCCCATCCCACCCCAGCTGTTCTCCATTCCCATCAGGGAGGCTATATAAGGGTGTGGGGCTGGGGTGGCTCCTGTTCAGAGGTGTGGGAGCTGGGAGTGCTGTGAGAGCAGCTCTGCTGGAGCTGGTAAGTGCTTTGTGCTTTTATTTTTATTTGCTTTTTCCTTCTAGCTGAGATTTCTCCAGCCTTTTCTGTGGCATTTCAGCTTTCCCCATGTGTTTATGTGCTGGGGAAGGATGAATGGTTGGATTTAATGAGGGGAGGCTGAGCTCTTGCAGGACTTGCTCCTTGCTGTTGTGGGTATTATGTGTTGATGTTTTTAGTGGCAGATTAAATGCCATTTGGGTATTAGAGTTCTTCTTTCCCTGGAATTAAAGAGAGGCACCTAGGAACATTATACTTAGTGCTTTCTTTTTTTAATGGAGGATCTCAAAATGTTAATCAGATGAGGCTGCAGCTACAGCAGCCCTGGGACTGGCTGCTCTCTTCAGGAGATAAGTCTTCTTCTAATAATAACTTCAGCAGAGTGAAAATGTGTTTGCAGTTGGTAATTCAGGAGGAGAATGCAATGTTAAGATGGGGGAAGGCTTCTCTTTCCAGGCTGCTAAAGAAGAAGGGTACAGACTGGTTCTGAGGAATGGCACCCTGGTGGAGCTGGGCCTGGGCTGGTGGTTGAGGGCTTTGCCCCTTGGGGCTGTGCAGAAGAGAGTGAGCTGGCCAAGTGTTAGTGCACTGGGGTGAAAGGATCCCTGAGGGTCTGCCTTCACTGCAGACCCAGCTGCAGCAGGTGAGCTGCATGGGGACTCTGATGGAGGCAGCAGTTGTTAGCTTCCCCTTTGGGCAGTGGCTTGCCATAGATCCACCAGCAAACCCCTGTGAGGTGCCAGCAGCACAGCAGAGAGGCTCTCCTGTAACCTGGGAAGGGAGGAGCTCCTAGGTCCAAGCCTAGGAGTCAGATGGCTGGTTCTTGGGGGCCTCACAGGCAGCCTGGTGAGTTCTGAGAGCAGCAGCAAGACCCCAGGTTGTTTCTGAACAGACCCAGCTGAGCTCTGGTGGGTGGGGTATGGCCAGTGATCATGCTGAGTGGATCCACCTGCTTGCTGGCCCCTTTCATCGTGACCTTGTGTCTCCTCTGACCTGTTCTCCTGCCCCTGAGGGCTGGGATGGAGGAGGTGGCAGTCACCTGGTGAGCTCTGAGGTTGGACCATCAGCAGCTACCTGCATGGTGCCAGCCCAGGGAAGGAAGAAAATGGAGTTTTATCTTTTCCCATCCTCCTTCCTCTCCAAGGAAGATCAGAAGGAGCTTGGACAACTGGCTTATAGTTGGGGGCCAGCTCTTTGTGGCTGTGGTGGTGATGATGCTTGGAGTGGTGATCAGCCAGTGCCTTCTGTTAATGGCTTGTCCTCAACACCAAAAGCACCTTAAACAAATGACAGTGAACTCTAAACCTTGTCAATAAATCTCCTCCTGTGAGGCCAGGCTGAGAGAGTTGGGGTTGTTGAGCCTGGGGAAGAGAAGGCTCCAGGGAGACCTGACTGCAGCCTTGCAGGAATTACAGGGCCTAGAAGAAAGCTGGGGACAGACTTGTTAGCAGGAGCTGTTGGGAAAGGACAAGGAGTGATGGTTTGAAACTGAAAGGGAGAGATTTAGGCTAGAGAGAAGGAAGAAATGTTTCCCCTGAGGGTGGTGAGAGCCTGTGCCAGGTCACCCAGACAGGTGGGAGATGTCCCATCCCTGGAACTATCCCAGCTCAGGTTTTTGGGGGCTGTGAGTAACCTGCTCTGGTTGCAGATGTCCCTGCTGGCTGCAGGGGTTTGGACTAGGTGACCTCTAAGTGACCCAAAGCAGTCTCTGATTCTGCAAAGCTTTACTTTTTTGGTGCCAAATGTTAGCATTGGTCAGGAAACCTCAGGGCAAGGATGCTTCCCATGCTTGTCCCATGCAGCTGTTGATTGTCCTTGGCTGACCTCTGAGTGGTGATGTTGGGGATAAAGGAGCAAGGGTGAAGTGCCCCAGCTCCTTGTTCTCCATGGTGAGGATCCTTCCTTTGCCTCCTGCTTCACAGGGGGCTTGGACATGGCAGGATTGTAGAGGAGTTCAGACTGGAAGTGACTTCCAAAGGCTCTCTGGCCCCAGGCTGTCCTGGGGAAGGAGCTGCTGTGAGAATATCCAGGTGTGGCTTTCCCTGGCTGCTAGCTGGAATGGAACCCAGGAGCAAAACAAGCTTTGTGCTCCTGATGGGCTTTGTGTTTATTGAAGTCAGCCACTTAATTGCCTTTGTTTTCCAACTTACTGAGGAAAATATTAGATTGCTGTGAAACTAAATTACATCTCCTGAAGAGGCTAAGTGAGACTGAAAGCCATTCAGAGAGGTCTTGGTTTAGTCAGTACCCAGAACCTGAACACTCCTTGATCTCCAAAGCCTTCACTCACTGGGCTTTGGCTTCTCAGGAACTCCAGGGCTGCCTGCAGTGCTTTGTTTAGTCCAAAGCTGCTGGAGAATCAAGCCTCACTGGTGGGCATCAGATACCTTTCAGCTGGCAATCCCCAAGTGTGTTTTACTCTCCTGCCCACTGGCTTTGCCTCATGGCCTGGTTGCCACCAGGAGTGAGCCAGAACATCCAGAGATAGTGAGGAACATGTCTGAGCTCTCTGTGTGTCTCTTCCCAGCACAGAGACCCTTGCTGGTCCCTCCCCACACACCATCAGCTCCTACACAACTGAATGAGACCTGTGAAGGCTGAAGGTGGTTTTTCCCCACCAGACATTTCCTCCCTGTCCTGTTCTGTGTGCATTTGAGATGACATTAAATGGATGCTCTTTAATTCCTGCCATTGCCAACTTTTCCCCTTATTATTTCAAGTGAAAGCAAAAGATTTCTTTTGACCTGTGATCTTTTCTTGTAGCAATTACCTTTGTGACCTTTTCTTGGGGCTTAAAGATTGAAACCAATAACAGTTCCTCCATCCTTGTATTTTGTAATCTCTACTTAGGATTCAGGAAGCAGAAACAATGTACTATGATTTATTTGCTGAGCAGTTAGTGTGCTGGGGATGCTGATTTTGGGGCTGTTCTCTCCCCTTTTCTTGACCCAGTGTCTAACCAAGTCTGTTCCCCAGGCTCTCTAAAGGAGCTCATTGCCATGGGATGCAGCTCTCCTGACTGAGAGGAGCATGGCCAGTCCTAGTGGAAGTGAAATGGGATGTGCTTTTAAACAAAGCTCATTTTATGAGCTAAGACTGAAGTTGAAAGAACTTTATTATCTTCAGGTTTTTGTTTGGGTAGAATAAACAGCATTGTTCTAGCCCTCAGCTCTCTACAGCTCCCTGAGAGGAGGCTGGAGCCAGGTGGAGGTTGGGCTCTTCTGCCAAGGAACAAGTGATAGGACAAGAGGAAACAGCCTCAGGTTGTGCCAGGGGAGGTTTAGGGTGGCCATGAGGAACAATTTCTTCCTGGGAAGTGTTGTCCAGGCTGCCCAGGGCAGTGCTGGAGTCACCATCCCTGCAGGGGTTCAAATGGCACTTGGTGACATGATTTAGTGGCCTGGGTGTGTTGGGTCAATGTTTGGGCTTCATAATCTTAGAGTCCTCTTCTAACCTAAACAATTCCATGGTTATAACTTCCAGAGGGCAGTAGCCAGCTGGGACAGCTGGGATGGGGGCTGCAGACCAGCTCTTTGTGTGTCATTACTGCTTCACAGGCTTTAAAGTAAGTGCAGCTAGTTAAGGAGCATCTTCTGGTCATCTCCTTGTTGGTCAGATGTGTTTACTACTCTAGGTCCATGCTCTGGAGGTCTGCAAGCCACCATCCTTCACTGCTGTGGTCCATTGCATGGCTGGGGCTGGGTAGCTCTTAATTTGGTGGCAGTTCCTGCTGTGCTGCTTTAGCTGTCACCCAGGGGACTCTGCTGGAGGTGTAGCAGTATCCCAAAAGCAAGAAGCAAATGAAATGTAGCAGAATGAAGTCAATAAAGAGCCCAGAAGTGCTCAATTGAGAGATTTGTGGTTGCCCATCAGCCACTGGAGTTCAGGAGCATCAGTGGGAGATGGAGGTTGATGTGTCCTGGGGTGCAGGGGGGGCAGAGCCAGCTCTGTGCATGTGCCTGGTCACTGCTGGGCAAGAGCAAGGATGGCTTTGTGATGGCTGGAAGGGGCTGCTGTGGAAACACCCAGATGTTACTGGTGGAAGCTTTCCTGTAGCTGGTGAAATGTCCCCTCTGGAGCAGGGCACAGAGGCAGTGTTACCTGCATAGAGCACTGAAGTGCAGTTCATTTCCTTCCCTGCTTGGAGTTTTGCTTTTCCAGTTGCCCCAGGGGAGGTTCAGGTTGGATTTGAGGAACAAATTCATCATGGAAAGGGTTGTCCAGGCCTGGCCCAGGCTGCCCAGGGCAGTGGTGGAGTCCCCATCCCTGGAGGGGTTTCAGAGCCTTGGAGCTGTGGTGCTGAGGGCTGCGGGTTAGTGGTGCCCTGGTAGTGCTGGGGGAGGGTTGGAGTCAGTCTGAAAGGTCTCTCCCACCCATGACAGTTCCCCACCATCTCCACTGAGAACCAGTAGAGGAATTTCTTGAAGCCCTCTAATGACTCTTGGAAGTTGTGTGAGGTTAATGCCTTGTTCTTCTGCCCATCCAGATAGTTTATAGCTAAACAAAAACTCCTGGAGCAATTTCCCTCTGCCAGGATGGGTTTTGTACTGATTTGGAATCCAAGGACCTTACCATAATTGCTTATTCAAATAAGGACCCAGTTGCATATAAAATATTTATATTAATTGGGGAATTAATTGCTTATCTAGCAATGCTAAAATAACTGTTTCATGAATCTCAAAGATGAGAACAACCTCTCTGAGGACTGCTAAAACGTGGAGAGCACATGGTCTGTAAGCTTTGGTTAAATTTTAAAGCCTCTGTTTAAGAACTGAAGGAAAAGAAAACCCCAAAGCCACAGAACTATTGTAGCACAAAAAGCCTTTTCTGCAGGAAATAAGAATGCTTGGGAAGAAGCTCAGCTGCTGTAAAAGCCTGCTGGAACTGGAGGAGGACTTCAGAAGAACAAAGTATGTTGGAGGCCTAATTGCAGAGCTGCTCAGGGGACATCTCACAACACAAGAAGAAGAGCAGGTGGCTGCAGAGCTGCAGAAACATAGCTTCCATGTTTACTTTCTGGGTGTGCAAACAACTTTATTTGGAGGCTGGGAATGTTACCAAGGCTGCAAGTGGTGGCAGGAGCCACCACCATGCTCTTAAACTCATCTCAGATGTCCCTGCTGCCTGCAGGGGGTTGGCCAGGGTGACCTTTAAAGGTCACATCCCACCCAAAGCAATCTGTGATTTGATGAAACCTTTGCTACCTTCAAGGGGAGGACAGAAAACTACACTCCTCTAAATCACTGGTGGTTAATGTTCACTGCATGTTGGTGTGGGGCATGTCCACCCATGCAGCATGAGGAGAGGATGCTTCCCAACCCACTGACCCCTGGTTCTCAGGGCTGCTGATCTCTGCAGTGATGCTTGCTGTGGGCTGGAGGATGGAAATGGTCTTCATGCTTCAGGTGCAAAGTGCCTGCTGCTGGCTTGGTACCAGCCTGTCAGTGGTCAGGGCAGGGCTGGGCAGCAGAGCAGGGCCAGATGCTCTCTCTGAAGCCCTCTGCCTTCCCAAAGGGAAGAGAAAGGGAAGAAAGGAGAGAGACTGATGGCTTGGGAAAGGAAACTGAAACAGCTTGGATAGAAAGAAGAACGTGCAATGCCAGAGATCCAGAGAGATCCAAAGCAATCTCCAAGCCAAGGCCTGATGGCAAGGGCAGCACTGGCACCACTGATGCTGGGGCAGCACTGGGCAAGGCCCAGACTGGACTCAGGGCCAGAGGGCAACTGGAGTCAGGAGCTGGGGTCAGGAACACATGGCTGAGGCTGGAAGGCAGAAGGGACAGAGTCCTCCTGGGACACTGGCCACGGAAGGAGAGGCTTGAGCCTGGGGATCCCTCAGCTCTCTCCTGAAGATGCCAGCCATGGGCTGGAATCCCTTGGTGGGCAGTTGAGGCTCACCTCTCCTGTCCCCTCCTCCCCACAGCTGCCACCTCTGACTCCCTGCAGCCCAAGCTGGGGCAGAAGCTGCAGCAGTGCCCTTGCTCTGCAGAGGAGCAAGCCTAAGGCAGAGGCTTTGTGCAGCCCAAGCCTTGGCAGGAACTGTGCCCATGGAGTGTTGTCCCTGCCGGCAGCAGAGCCTGTGTGGGAGAAGCTGCTGGGAGCTGCAGCAAGTGCAGCCCTGAGAAGAGCCAGAGCTGAGAACTCCAATCCCTGAGCACAACCAGCTCTGCTCTGACTCACAGCAGGGCAGCCACTGCTCACCACTAACCAGGGCAGTGCTGGCTGGGATCGAGATGTGCCTAGGCTAGACTTTGACAAATGACCAGGCTCACTTTGAATGTCAGAGGCAGAGTTTATTCACTTGTTTTCCTCCTATTGAAGGCATTCCATGCAATGAGGTGCTTTGTTTTATTTAAGGCATTGCTGGGTAATGTCTAGCTTGTAAATGACTTCTTTAAAAGCAATATTTACCAGAGGTCCTTCAGCTTTATTGGTTAAGATCCCTTTTAGGCTGCCCATGGAGACACTGCAGTGTGCTGATGGCAGAGCAGAGAGGATTCATAAAGCAGAGCTGCTGGCAGGTTTAGCATTTGGTTATAAACAGAGAAGAATCCTTGGGCTGCTAGGGGTAATGGGGTGGGAGTAAATTAAACTCTGCCTGTTCCTGGGGGGTGTGGGCATCTCCTGCCCAATTTTCTGCTGGAACTTGCACAGCATTAACAAGCTTGACAGGGTTTTTTTCAGGTTCTTTGGATGTTTTCACACCTAGTGGTGGGGCTGTGAGGCTGGAGGGGGCTGGAGATAGGTTTGCATTTGGGGAAGGATGTAGAGAAGTGTTGCTGCCACTCCAGGCTTCTCAAGAGGCATGGCTCAGCAAGGCTCTGCCCTTCTCTTCAAGGGAAGCCTAGGGAGGGAGAGGCTGTTTGCATGGCAGGCAGTGATAGGACAGGAGGTGATGGTTTGGAGCTGAAAGAGGAGAGTTGGAGATGTTAGGAAGCAGTTCTTTACTCAGGAGGAGGTGAAGCACTGGCACAGGTTGCCCAGAGAGGTTGTGGCTGCTCCATCCCTGGAGGTGTTGCAGGCCAGGTTCAGCTAAAGGTCAAGTGACTGAGCAGCATTGGTTGGGTTCTAACCCAAACCAGGACACGGTGGTCAGAGGGCTGAGGATTCTTTGGGCTGAAAGGGAACCAGAAGAAGGTGCTGGAAAGGGGCATCAGCACTGCACAGCTCCACAGGCAGGACTCTGCAGGTCACAGGCTCCAGCTGGGAGTCCCCAGGGAGCTCTTGAGGACCCCAGTGTCCTCCCCAGACCGGGCTGTCCCAGGCAGAGTCTGGGTCTGGAAGAGCATCCCTGGCAAGGGTGGCCCAAGCCATGGAGAAACCTGTGTGCAGGAAAACCTGGGGAACATCTTCAGCCTGATGAGACATGGGAGGGATCTGAGGGACACCTACAGGGCAGGGACTTGGTTGTCTCTGAGGTAAGGCTGTCAAAATGCTTTGTTCAGGAGATGGAATGAGCATCATCTGCAACTGGAGGGAAAGCAAAGCTTTTCCCACTCTTTTCAGTAGCAAACAAACCCTGGAGATCTGAGGCACATGGGTTCTGTTCTCAAGGGAAAGAGGAAGCATTTGGTTATTGCTGGAAGCTTGTGTAAGTCTGAGAAGTGTGAGCAAGTTTGTCAACAAGCAGGAAACCAAAGCCAAGCTTCATTCCAGCCAAAAGCTGCCTTGAAATGCAGAGTCAGGAGCTCCCTGGTGCAGTTTGCTTACTGCTCAGAGGAAGAGGACAAATACAAGATTAATTCTTTCAGTTATTTTTTCACACTCCTCTGAACATAAGTTGATTGTAATTGTATTTACTGGGCTTGGCTGTGAAAGATAAGGATAATAACCTTCCTGCCTGGTGGGAGGCAGCCTCCACAGCTACACCTCTTGATATGGTAACAGCAGTGTCACATTAGGAAAATCAGTCTGATAGTAATTAAGGACAAGGAAAATATTATCAATGAGTGACTTCTTGGTCTGTTCTGAGAGCTGGAAGTGGTGTTGTATTTCCAATGTGATGGCAGTCTTGTGGGTCAGAGCTGCCCAGGACAGTTGTGTTGGTTGGGTTGCTCTTCTCTCCATGACCATAGCCTGAGAATCTTCCTGCCCCTTCCTGTTTTCATTGGCCTCCCCACCTCTTTCATTGACTTCTCTCAGTGTTGTATCTCAGGAGGCTCTAAGCCATCAGTAAGAGATGTTGGGAAGTTCTCACAGCACTGGCTGGGTTGGAGAATTGGATGGAAACTCTGGTTTTTGACTCTGTGCTGCTGTGAGCCAGAGCAGAGCTGGTTGTGCTCAGGACTTGGAGTTCTCAGCTCTGGCTCTTCTCAGGGCTGCACTTGCTGCAGCTCCCAGCAGCTTCTCCCACACAGGCTCTGCTGCCGGCAGGGACAACACTCCATGGGCACAGTTCCTGCCAAGGCTTGGGCTGCACAAAGCCTCTGCCTTAGGCTTGCTCCTCTGCAGAGCAAGGGCACTGCTGCAGCTTCTGCCCCAGCTTGGGCTGCAGGGAGTCAGAGGTGGCAGCTGTGGGGAGGAGGGGACAGGAGAGGTGACCCTCAAGTGCCCACCAAGGGATTGCAGCCCATGGCTGGCATCTTCAGGAGAGAGCTGAGGGATCCCCAGGCTCAAGCCTCTCCTTCCCTGGCCAGTGTCCCAGGAGGACTCTGTCCCTTCTGCCTTCCACCCTCAGCCATGTGTTCCTGAACCCAGCTCCTGGATCAGCCATCAGCCAGTGCTGGGTTAATGACTGGACTCAATCTTAAAGGTTTTTTCCAACCCAAATGATTCTGTAATCAACAGGTAAAGGTAAAATGACCTTGCATGGGCTTGTCCTCTTCACTGGAGCCACCAGGCAGTCATGAGCATCTTCCAGAGTGGTGAGGCTGAAAGCTCACAAGATAGAGCTTTGGAAAGTAAGACCCATAATGAAATGCACTTGAGGAAGAACAGCTTCATCAACATGAGGAGAGCTCTTGAGGAGTGCAATAATCACCTTGACTGCTCAGCAGGGTTCAGGAGAGGGTTGGCTGCTTAACTCCCTTTATGCAGGGTAGAAGTTACTTGATTAAGAGGTGGGTTTGCAGAGAGTTTTATGGAGAGTCCAAGTTCAAACATCTCCAGTCTGTATCCTCTGGAGGAGGCAGGGAGCATCACAGTGTGGCTGCTTGGAAAGCTTGGATGGGGGAGGATTGGGGAAAGCCCTGGTGTGGTCCCACTGAGGCTGTGGAAGTGCTGAGGATTTGGAGCCTGGGATGTTTCTGCCTTGCTGTGTCCCTCCTCCTCTCCTGGGGTAGAAGGCAAGAGGTTTGTCTGCATGCAAACCAATCCTGGTTTCCTTTTAAAACTGCTTTTTCCTGGCTGGGATACAGCCAAGGTTTGCAATGGGAACGTAGAGCAGGGCACTGTGGGAGGTAGATTTTTGGGAAGGGGAGGAGAAAAAGAGAAGTTAACTGTCATTTGAAACAGCAAAAAGGCAGAGGAATGTTGCATGCCAGAAAATCAGTGTTGACATTAGCTAAGAACCTTCCACTTTCTGTCAGGAAGCCAGTAATGAAGTATAAAGAGCAGGAAGCTTCAGCAAACTCCTGCCTCCTCCTGCTCTTTAGAAAAGGTAGTGAACTTTAATTCAACTTCTTCAAGAGGTGCCAGGGCAGCATTCTTGCCTAGCCTGCCTGAGCAGGAGGTGGTGGTGGCTGTCCAAAAATCAACACTCTCTCCAGGCTTGACCTTTTCAAATCCAAGCTTTATTCTCCCTTAGCCCCAGGTTCATTTCTGTGTGAAAGAGCACTTGGAGTTAGGCTTTTGCTTCCTCTCCCCAGGTTGATATCTAGTGATAGAGGTTGCATAGCTAATGAAGTGTCAGTAGTGCTCCCAGGAGCTGTCTTGGGGAAAGCAAAGCAGATCCTCAAAGGGAAAAATCCAGTGTTGGGTACAGTGCTGTCAGATGGACTTGATGCTGTTAGATCACTGAGTGGAGAGAGGAGAGCCATGGCCAAGCCATGTGGGCTCTTTGTCTTCACAAATGAAGAACTTTGCTCTGGATGTTCCCTTAGATCAGAGTTTGTTTTGCTTTTGGCTAAAATGAAAAGAAATAATGAAATAATAGGGCTGCTGCCTCTCCAGAATCCATATGCTGCATGTTCTTGGGGGAATGCAGGATCTTCATCTATGCTGATTAAAATTGCATCAGTCACTTGGTTAATTTGACTCAACAGGAACTGTAGGAACATGTGCCAGCAATGAGGACCTCACTCAGCACTGATGAGGCCACAGCTCCAATCCTGGGGTCAGCTTTGGGCTCCTCACTCCAAGAAGCACACTGAGGTGCTGGAGTGTGTCCAGAGAAGGGNATGGGTTAGTGGTGCTGGGTTGTGGTTTGCACTTGATCTTAAAGACCTCCTCCCACCTTTATGATCCTGTTACTGGAGTGTGTGCCATAGTCCAGCTCTGTGCCCTGTGACAGTCAGAGTGACTCTAGAGCAGGAGGCAGTGCTATAACCAGAGCAGCAGAGCAAAGAGGAGGTGCTGGAGATCACCAAGGGCACTGCTGCAGCTTCTGCCCCAGCTTGGGCTGCAGGGAGTCAGAGGTGGCAGCTGTGGGGAGGAGGGGACAGGAGAGGTGACCCTCAAGTGCCCACCAAGGGATTGCAGCCCATGGCTGGCATCTTCAGGAGAGAGCTGAGGGATCCCCAGGCTCAAGCCTCTCCTTCCCTGGCCAGTGTCCCAGGAGGACTCTGTCCCTTCTGCCTTCCACTCTCAGCCATGTGTTCCTGACCCCAGCTCCTGACTGCACTTGCCCTCTGGCCCTGAGTCCAGTCAGGGCCTTGCCCAGTGCTGCCCCAGCATCAGTGGTGCCAGTGCTGCCCTTGCCATCAGGCCTTGGGTTCAATATTAGTTTTGTATCTTTTCATACAGTTTTCTTTTCCTATTTTTGTGCTCTCCTGTGGTAAAACCTCCCCACATATCAGTATCCATTCAAACTAAAATTCAAGGTTCTATAGAGGGAAAGAAAATGAAAAGAATTTGAAGCTTTTTCTTCCAGTCCTGCCTGGCTCCTCCTTTCTCTCCCCCCAAATTCTTGTGTGTTTTTTTTCCCCTGTAAAATGAATTTAGTTTCCAAATCTCTTTAATTTCTCTCTGCACTACAATCTGTAATTACATTTTTCAACTTGAAAGGGCTTTTTTTTCTCTTGTTAGGGCAATTATTTCCCCTCACAGTGTGGAAGGAAAGCAACAAAACAGACAACTGTAGCCTTTAAAAATCTCTATCTGCTGATCTCCAGAAGCTCAATTACTAATGAACCTGAAAGTTCAGAGTAAATAATAAAAATTGATTTGTTAATTCATGCCTGGAGATGGATTTGCTTTGCTTGGAACCTGACACATAAATCTGAAGGCTTTTCAACTCTTTTTGTTGTTATTGCTTCTTGTATTATGCATTTTAAGGGAGAACTAAATCTTTCAAAGCACTTTACATTATTAAGCTTGAGATTTTAAGTCATAATGTGGGAAGATCTCTAAGGGATTTGGAGATGCAGTGGTTTTGCAGCTGGAGCTGCAGCATTTTGTAGCTTCAAAACCTAAATTTGAGGCTGAAAATGGCAAAAAAACCTCCTGTTGTGCTGCATTACTGGGGGCAGTATTTGCTTTTAGGGTGTCAGAGCACCCAGGCTTTGCAGAGAGGCTGTGGAGTCTCCTTGTGTGGAGAGATTCCAAGCCCAGCTGGAGGTGACCCTGGGCAAGCTGCTGTGGGTGACCCTGCTGGAGCAGGGGTTGGACTGGATGATCCCAAGAGATCCCTTCCAGCCCCTAGCAGTCTGGGACTCCATAGTGATGAGATGGCTTCCTGCTGGTGGCTCTGTCTTTGGTGCAAGGAGCAGTGGATGTGCAGGGGTTTGGTTCTTACACACACAAATATTTGTGAAGGGACCTGATGCTTTCTGGAACTGCATGCAGGTAGTGGAGTTTTCTCCACAGCTTCCACTGTCTAGTGAGGCCACAGCTGCAGTCCTGGGTCCAGCTCTGGGCTCCCCAGTTCCAGAGAGCCAAGGAACTGCTGGAGAGAGTCCAGCAGAGGCTAGGAAGATGCTGAAGGCACTGGAGCATCTGTGGCAGGAGGAAAGGCTGAGAGCCCTGGGGCTGCTGAGCCTGCAGAAGAGCAGCCCCAGAGGGGAGCTGCTCAATGCTCAGCAAGAGCTCAAGACCAGAAGGCAAGAGGCTGTGGCCAGACTCTGCTCAGTGGTGCCCAGGGACAGCCCAAGGGGCACTGGGCACAAACTGGAATCAGTTGGTTTGTTTGGTTTCTCTCTCAGCTAATTGCATTTTGTGCTGCTGCAGCTCCTTTATGGAAGATGCTGTGGAAGGAAATTCTCTACTGATAGAAAGCTCTTAGGGGATGGAGGGCTCCTGGAGCAGCTTTCCATGAGGATCTCCAGGTGTGTTTCCAGGCTGCTGGGCTCTGGGTGGTTCAAAAGCTTGGAGTGGGAACCTTGAGGATGTTTTAGTGGCTAGACTCTGGCCTGAGCCTGGCAAGATCCCCTTTGTGATCCAAGAGTCAGTGGTTGCTGCAGCCCTGTGGGAGAAGGTTTTGGGGACTAATTTTCTTCATTTTAAGTGAGTTTGGTTTTTAATTAAACTTTCTAAGTTCTTGTCCAGACTTTGACTAGAAGTTAGTGGCCTGGGTGCTCCTGAATAGTTAATTCTGACTTCTCCCTGGACTAGAAGATGTCAGGTTTCTGTCAGTGTGTGTTTTTTAACCTCCTTCTGAGGAATTAAAATGGGTTTTTTTACAAGCTTCAGTTCTTTTGGCTACTTTGGGTATTGGAACACTCTTAAGTTTGTGTTTTTCTCTGGCTTTGCTGCTCTGCTCCTTTGGATCACAGTCAGAGTTCTCTTGTGTTCCTGGGACCTGCTTTGACCTGGAAACTATGTTCTTATGAGTGATGCTTTGTTTCTTTTTCCCAGCCCTATTTTGAGGTTAGTTTTTAGGTTTTTTATTTCAGTTTTGTGTCTCTAGACAGAAGGAAAAGGTCACTGTCATGTGTTCAGCTCAATTTTACTCCTGTCCTTGGTAGGATGCTGAAATCCAACAGACTGCTGAAAGTCTTGAGGTCATTTCTCTAGCCTGAGTGAAGCACCAAGGGGAAGCTCCTTCTGGGCTGGGCTCAGCATCTGCATCTTCAGCAAGTAAGATGTGAAGAGAAAGCACTTGGGGTTGGGTGAAATGTTGAGCTGAAATCTGTAGTCTGGTAAGGAAGCAGAAGACAGATGGTCTCAGGCTTTCCTTGCCAACCTCCCCCAGCCAGCAGGAGACAACAGGATTGGGGATCTTCTGCCAAAAGCCAGAGCCTTTATTTTTATCTAGGCTTATAAAAAATGAAGAGTTTGGAGCAGTTTCATGTGGTGATTATGTGTTTATTAATGAGGAAGGAAATGAAACCCAAGCTCCTGAGATCCTGTAGAACACTTGTTGGTGAAGGAGAAGCCAAAGCCCAAGCCAGTCTTGGTAATAAACCCAATAGAGGCTGTGTGGAAATGAAGGGCAGGACAAAATGTGAATGGCTTGAGTTTGGGAAATGACTGTGCTGTTAAAAGGGGAGTGGGGAGAGGAGGTAAATGAGGAGTGGAAGCCTGTGTAGTAGCAGAACATAAAGGAAAATGAGAAAGGGAAGCAGGAGGTTGGATGATCAACTCATTCCGTATTAATGGTGGCAACAAAAGCCTAACTGCCTTTCAAAGGCTGTGCTGTGCCATTACAGCAATCAAGCATGAACAATGTTTAGCATCCAGCAACTGCTGTCAATTTTTCATCTTCCTGGGGGCTTCTGACAATCATTTTGCCAGAGGCAGGAAATTGTTCATTGGCAAACATTAATCAGAGGAGTGTAAGGCAAAGCTGAGCTGCTGTCATGCTGGGATTTGGGAGGGTAGGGTGGGCTGACTGTGCTGCTAATGAGCTCTTTGGGATGGCTGGGGACATGGGCTGAAGGCTCTGTCAGTCCTTGGGCCCTGCTGACCTCTGATGGGAAGGCTTTTGGAGGACACACAGCTCCTGCTGGGTGCCATGCTTCCAGTGGAGCAGCTGGCTTGGAGTGGCATTGCTGCTGGAACTGCTGGGCTCCAGGGATCTTATGGGAGCATGGGCAGAGAGTGGTCCAGGAGTTCAGAGCTGGAGCTGTGACTCTGGAGGTGGCCTCAAGGGAAGGTCTGGCTGTGCAGAAAATCCCTTTCCTCAAATGGCTGAGAGTGATAGAGTGGTTTGGGTGGAAGGGAACCTTCCAAGGTCACCTAGTCCAACTCCCTGCAGCCAGCAGGGACATCTGCAACCAGAGCAGGTTGCTCACAGCCCCAAACAACCTGACCTGGGATGGGACATCTCCCACCTCTCTGGGCAACCTGGCACAGGCTCTCACCACCCTCAGTATTAAACATTTCTTTGTTACATTTAGTCTAAATCTCTCCCTTTTAGTTTCAAACCATCAGCCCTTGGCCTGTCCCAACAGCCCCTGCTAACCTCTGTCTCCAGGGGTTGGTGTGTGTAGGAGCTGGAGCAGAGGTCTGTGGTCAGAGTCCCATGGCAGGGTGGAGCCTTGCTGCCCACTCCCAGCCCCTCACCCCTCTGGGCTGCCTGCCTCAATTTCCAGTTGTAAACTGGGCAAAGATCTCTGGTTCTTGGAGAGATTGTGGAGTCTCCTTGTGTGGAGAGATTCCAAGCCCAGCTGGAGGTGACCCTGGGCAAGCTGCTGTGGGTGCCCTTGCTTTAGCAGGGGTTGGGCTGGATGATCCCCAGAGGTCCCTTCCAATCCATGCTGGGGTTCTAGGGGTTGTCTTGTTCCTGAATTCTCCCCATGATGTATAAATCCTTTATCAACAGTGGGAGTTACTTACTGATGGTTTA
The DNA here is from genome assembly GCA_013399015.1 of Galbula dea. Taxonomy (NCBI): domain Eukaryota; kingdom Metazoa; phylum Chordata; class Aves; order Piciformes; family Galbulidae; genus Galbula; species Galbula dea. The sequence goes on from VWZX01006533.1 coordinate 43,565, forward strand.
ATGAGCTATGGCCCAGAATGTTCCAAACTGCAGCCTCCAAACCCATTGCTAATTAGGCACTGGAGCCACTAATCTAATTTTAGCCAGCAACTGAATTTATTCCTGGCAGAATAGACTGTACTTTAAATCTCATTCAAGAGCCACTGAGATCCTCTTCACAAATTAAAAATATGAAATTAAAAATAGATTGAGTTTGTTTCTGCATCATTAAAGTCATCCTGAGCACAGGGGAATCGAGCCCCATGGCTTTGTGGTCTCCACTGGAGGCTGCTTGCTGCTGGAAGCATGATCCCAGCCCTCTCCCCTTCTCCATGGCTGGCAAACTCAGCTGGAAATGCTGCAGCAGCCTGGGTGGATGTGGGCCATGGGATGGCAAGAGGAGGAGGGGAGGCACCAGGTAGATGTAGGGATGGGTTCAGGTATCTTGAGAGAGGAGGATTTAAGTGACTAGCAATAAGCCAGTGCAGAGATAGGGGCTGCAGGATGGGAATCTGGATGCTAACTGATCTGCTAATAGAAGGAAAGGGAAAGAAATATTCCTCTCAACCCTGGACTTGATGAGTTCCTGGGCTGAAGGAACCTTCTCTGCACATGTTGGCAGCCAGGCTGGCAGGGATGGGGTGACTGCTAGAGGGTTTGTGTCAGGGGAAGCAGCAGGGCTCTGAGGGGTTGTGTGTGAGCATCCTGTGCTGATGTACCCGAGGAACAGCAGCTAGATGGCAGAGTCATCTCACCCTGCAGAGAGTCACCACAGACCCTCCTGCAGTCTGAGCATCCCTGGAAAGGGGAGTGGGGGACACCCTGCCCCAGCCTGGCACCTCCCCAGCACTTCAAGGGGAAGGATTCAGCTTCTGCTCAAGGTCAGGAGGGGTCTGAGGAGCACTGAGCCTCCCCTGGGCTTTGGCTTTGGTCCTGGGTCCCTCTGGTGTGAGCCATGATTGGGCTCCTGGCTCAAAAGTGTGTTGTGATAATGAAGGCAATTCAAACAAACCCAAAAATGGCAGGCTTAAAAAATTCTGAGGAGGGCAGAGTTGGTCTGGTGTGCTGACAGGATTGGTCCCTGCAAGGAGAGAAGGGAATTGCAGCCCAGCTGCTTTGGTTGGGGAAGGAAAGCCAAGACTGGGCACTCCAGCACTGGAGCTGATGGCAGGTGATGGGGGGGGGAGGTGGACAGGCACCACCATGGGCTTAGAAATATAACATAGAGACAAACCAATGTTGTGTGTTCCTGTTTAGGGCTTTTATTCACTGGGAAAGCAAAATATTGCAGGAGCAGAAATTTCTTCTACTTTTTTTTCCCCAGTGCCAGTCAGTCACTGCTGTCTAGGTGACACCTGCCACCATGCCTGGCTTTGGTGGGCAGGGAAGGAGCCAGCATCCACCCAGCAGCACTCCCTGACCCCAGATGCCTCCACATTTACTCCTTTTTTATTTAGGATATTTTACTAGAAGAGCTGCTACCCCCCTGCCCTGCCCCACCATGCTGTCATCCTCCTCTCTCCTGCTGCCACCTGACCCCTCAGATGTCTCCTCCTTTCCTGGTAAGGGAGCATTAAAGAGATCTGCTCTGGCCACTCTGTGGCTTCTCTTTGCTTCTGCTGGACTCTCACCAGGTTAAAAGCTCATGCAGTTTGTTCCTTGGGCTTTTGGAGCTCAGAGGTTGGGGGAAACAAGAAGAATGAAATAAATCTCCCTCTTGTCCCTGTTTCAATTCCCAGAAGACTTTGTTTGGCTTTCAGTGGTTTCTAGGCACAGCATGTGGGAAAGGTTGTGTCCTGACCAGCATTGGGTGCAGGCCCCCAGTAGCCTTGTGCAGAAGCTGCTCCTCAGGCTTCACAGATCCTGAGCACTTGGGACAAAAATAAAAGATGCTTTTGTTTTCTTTCTTATAGACATTAATATCAACACCAACATCTAACCTGATTCCCATCACCTAGGTTTGGAGAGATCTTGGTCTTCAAGGAGAGGTGGAGGAGCAAAGATCTCTGTTGGCTGTGCTGGTGTGAGCCAGAGCAGAGCTGCTGTGCTCAGGGATTGGAGTTCTCAGCTCAGGCTCTTCTCAGGGCTGCACTTGCTGCAGCTCCCAGCAGCTTCTCCCACACAGGCTCTGCTGCCGGCAGGGACAACACTCCATGGGCACAGTTCCTGCCAAGGCTTGGGCTGCACAAAGCCTCTGCCTTAGGCTTGCTCCTCTGCAGAGCAAGGGCACTGCTGCAGCTTCTGCCCCAGCTTGGGCTGCAGGGAGTCAGAGGTGGCAGCTGTGGGGAGGAGGGGACAGGAGAGGTGACCCTCAACTGCCCACCAAGGGATTGCAGCCCATGGCTGGCATCTTCAGGAGAGAGCTGAGAGATCCCCAGGCTCAAGCCTCTCCTTCTGTGGCCAGTGTCCCAGGAGGACTCTGTCCCTTCTGCCTTCCAGCCTCAGCCATGTGTTCCTGCACCCAGCTCCTGAATCCAGTTGCTTTCTGGCCCTGAGTCCAGCCTGGGCCTTGCCCAGTGCTGCCCCAGCATCAGTGGTGCCAGTGCTGCCCTTGCCCTCAGGCCTTGGCTTGGAGATTGCTTTGGATCTCTCTGGATCTCTGGCATTGCACGTTCTTTTTTCTATCCAAGCTGTTTCAGTTTCCTTTCCCAAGCCATCAGTCTCTCTTCCTTCTTCCCTTTCTCTTCCCTTTGGGAAGGCAGAGGGCTTCAGAGAGAGCATCTGGCCCTGCTCTGCTGCCCAGCCCTGCCCTGCCCACTGACAATCTCATAAACTGAAGAATGATTTGCAGCTTTCACTCCTTTAATCCAGTGTTTTTCTGTCCTGTGATGACTAAAGCACTGACACTGTCATTTTTTCCCCTCCCCTGCATTCTTGTGAGCCTCCAGAGTAACCAAAGGTTCAGATGTGTGTTGTCCAGCTGGGTTTGGGTTTTACCCAGGCTTGAGCAGTCTCTGTACCTCCTCTAGATGATGGTTTCAGAATGGGGCTAATGGGAGTCAATTATTGAAACATCTTGGCACTAGGGAGTGCTCTGGGGATTTATCATCTGAGCACTTCATTAAATATCTTCCTTTGGGGGTGATAATCTGACACAAACTGCCTCCTCTTTTCACCCCCTGACTGCAGTGGAGTCCCCAAAGTTGTGCCTTGAGATTTGCTGCAATACTTGGGACTGGAGATGTCAGTGAAGCTTGGGAATGGTTCATGGGTTCCTTGGCTCTCCCACAGGCTCAACAGAGCTGCTTCCAGGCAGGGCAGAAGTAGCTTGGACAGAGAAGGAGACTGGTGATTTATTATTGCAGAAGACAACCCCAGAAAGACAGTCTAGAAAAAGATAATTAATTAACTAGTGCAAAAGACCAGCCTCTGTTAATAACTAATAATTGCCTGTTATTGCTAGAGCATTATACAGAGTGGTCTTTTGCACTAATTAATTATTAGTTCTGGAGTTTGTATTATTGCAAAAGGCTACCCTAGGTGATAATGAGTAATTAGCTGCTTCTAGAGTATCATTGCAAAAGACCACCCTAGGTAATAATCTTTCATTTCTAGAGTATTTATTGCAAAGGACTAGCCCAGGTATTAATTATTACCTCTTGTCTCTAGACTCTTTATTACTGCAGCCCTCCCCTAGATGCTACTTCGTCATTATCCTTTAGTTTTAAAGTATTTATTATTGCAGGAGGCCACCTTAGATGATGATAATTATTAGTTCTGGAGTACTTCATGTTGCAAAAGACCAGCCCATATAATAATGAATAATTACCTATTTCCAGAAGACTACTCCAGATAATAATTAATTATTATCTTATTTCTAGAGCATTTACTATTGCAGAAGACCACCCCAGTTCTTCTGTTATTGGGTGTCAATGTGACCACAGTTTCTCCTGGACCCACTCTCATTTTGGCTCCCTTGGTAGCTACCTCAGAGTCATAAATGATGGTGTTCTCCTGTGTGGTCTCAGTTCACCAACCATGCCAATCTCAGGAGTCTGAACCGTGGGCTATGATCTGATCACTCCTTCCCTAAAGGTCACTGAGATCCAGGTCCCACTTCTTCCAGCTGGTAGCCTGCCCTTTCCAGGGAGGAATCCAAAGCAGTTCCTCCTGCCCTCTGGAGCTGCTGAGGAGCAGGTGGTGTCACCTACCAGAGATCAGAAGAGCACCCCAGCAAACAGGGAACCCTGAGTTTCTCCTTCACCAGGGTCCAGTAAGTCTTTGCGGACCTCTTCCCCACCAGGTCACTCCTGCAGCATGTTCTGCTGCTCTCTTCTTTCCACCTTCTCCAGGTCTTCTTTTGCACTGAGAATGAGAGTAATTAGCACTGAACACTTCTGATGAATGCTTGTCCAACTCTGCTCATGCACACTGAGACCTCTTCCAGAAAGGACATCAATTGCCTATGGCTTTGAGTTGTTATTTGGACTTCTCCACAGTAGCTTGCTTGAGAGGAGAGATGTTCTACCCACGGGGGGTCTTCTGGCTGCTTCAAGCAGCTGGGACATCCTGGTGACTAATAATTGGTTCTGCAGAGGACAGGATATTTGGCCAGAAAAAGTAAGACTATAAATAGGCAAAAAGCACATGGAAGGGAGAAAGGAATCGGTTAGCTGGGGTTTGAAAGCTAGGGACTCTTCAGCAGAACAGCTGGGTCCCATAAGTCTGGGAAGAATGAGGGCAAGAGGGATCTGTGTGTGTGGCATGCAGCAGAGGAGAAGACCAGGGTTTGCATGAGAGAGGATTTCCTGGAGCTTGGGAAGTGTCCATTTTCAGAACACAAAGGTTGGAGCAGACATCTAAGATCAGAGAGTCCAACCATCAACCTAGCACATCCATGCCACTAAACCAACCTACACCTTCAGTGAAACCAGCATCTGGGATGAGTTAGCCAAAGGTCCACCTCAGCAGGGTGTGGAATGAGATGTGAAACTCCCATCACCAAAGAGTTGGTCAGGGTCAAGTCATGTTGATCCAGACCTTGTTGGGAGTCTTGATAACTTAGTGGCATCACCACACTTCCCTGGTTGGTTGCTTGCATTTTGTGACCTGGGGAGGTGAGGATCCCACCCCTGCTGGGCAAGAGCTTATTAACTTCTGTGTCTTAACCTCACTAAGAAGGTGCTTTTGAACACCAAATGTCAGGCAAAAGCCTCCTCTCTGTAGCTTCTCTGAGAGGTGAGAGCAGCCTTGATGTCATCAGCATGTTCCATCTCGAGCTCCTTTGGCAGAAAGATGCTGCTGGTAATTGTGGCAGTGTCTAAATTCTCCCCAGCTGAAGCCTGCAGGGGAGACTTGGCCCAAATGCTCCAGGTGCTAAGGATGGAGATGGCCATGGCTGACCAGAGAGAACACCCATTGCTGGTGGCCCTTATCTAAGGGTGCTTCCAGGCCATCTTGGTCTGAAGGCTTCAGGAGAGGCTCAACCCAAGCAGTCTGTAGGAAACTTGGAGCTGTTGCCAGCTTTCTGTCTCTTGATGTATCCAAGTGTACTCTAGAGGCTTCAGCACAAACCATGCTGCTTTCACCATGCTTTAGCTTCCTGGATCTGAGGTAGATGACCCAGATCCTGCACATCTGGGGATGTTTCTGGAACATCTGTTGGTCATATCTCCCCATTGCTCAGGTGGCATCCTAACAACAGCTTTCTGAATTGGTTTGCGTTTTTATGGCCATATAGATGGGGTTTTTTTTCCCCCAGGTCAACTTTAAAATCCCTTGAGGGATGAAGCTTCATCATTTAGGTGCTTCCCAAATCAACATGACCTTCCTGTAACTGTCAGGAGCCAGTTCCAGAGCAGTCTTACCTACCAGGAGCATCTTGTCTAGGGTCAGTATCTGGGCACCTGCAGGATTCATTTTTCTCTTTCTAAGCATTCCACTACTTCTGGGTACTCATTGGGTTGAGTAGAAACATCTAGAAGCTTAAGAGGGCTCCAACTTAGTTTTATATTTGGTTGGTAATAAGCTCAACTCCATAGCTAGCAGATGCATGTTCTAGACAGAGGAGATGGACTTCATAAGCACAGAGTCTGTTACAAAACCTAATTCTCCTAACAAGCAGATGGGTGGATTTTGTGTCCTATTGATCTCAGAATTACCTGACTGATGCCCAAAATCAATCACAGACCTACTGAGCACTCACCAGACAGGATCCTTTTTATTAAGCCTGCCTGTGATTGATAGTTCTGCCATTAGTGTTAATGTAGACTTAAAACATCAATACTTGATTCTAACACCTTCCAAGTGGGATTGATTCTTCCTTATCTCAGCTCCTTGTGCATGGACACCCCTCAGACATTGCCTGGTGCTCACATGGAGGCATTTGCTGGAGCCAAGCTCCAACACAGCAAAGCTGTTGGTTTGTGTTGAAGTTCTCATGCTGGGGCAGCACCTTCTGTACCCATGAGAACAAAACATGGACCCTACCTCTTAGGTGGCTTCTTAACAGGAGACCTCCTTGCTATCTACAGCTCCCTGAGAGGAGGTTGGAGCCAGGTAGGGCTTGGGCTCTTCTCCCAAGGAGCAAGAGCTAGGACAAGAGGAAACAGCCTCAGGTTGCACCAGGGCAGGTTCAGATAAGATGTTGGCAAGAATTTCTTATCCAGGAGGTGTGTTTTTCTGGTCTATGCACACATCTGCTGCTCTTCCCTCCTGGTTTTCCTTTCCAGCACTCATGGTTGTCTTTCAGACTTGACTACCAAGAAAGAGAGGTGGAAAGGCTCCTGCTGTTGCATGGGCTGACCTAAAATCCTGTCTCACAGCTTGTGCTCTTAGCTGCTTTTCACACAGCCCTGGCCAACTTAGCTGTTGTCAAGGGGAAGGCATTAGCATGAAGATCTCACTCCTTGGAGGAGCAAAGAGCTCTGTTCCCAGTGCTTCAGCCTGGAAGATATTTCTAGGGGTGGCAAGAGGCAACCTAAGATGTACTGGGCTTTTTGTGCACACAGTGGGAGTGAATTCAGGTGTTCCTTCAGACACCAGAGATGAACCCCTGCTCTGTGGCAGGGTGGGTCACAGCTGTGTGCTGTGGAACCATGGCAGGGTTGGGTGGGCAGTGGTCTTGGACTTTGGTGATCTCAGAAGTCTTTTCCAGCCAGAATGATTCTATAATTCATCACTTACTGATTTATTCTTTGGAAGTTGCTGGTAGGATGGTGTGAGACCCAAGCACCTGAGGTGTGGTATCTCTGATTCCTTGTGATGCAAAGCATGTGTCCCATCAGGTGGTGAGAGCAAGGACAGGCAGCCCTGCTTGCTCCAGAAAGAGAGAGGTGACTGATCTGAAGCTGGTTCTTGAGATAGCCACAAGTGATTCATGCACAGGAAACCTCTGTGTGTGTGTGTGTGGTGTGTAGGTGTGTGTGTGTGAGGGGTCTCAAAGCCCTGGAGATGTGGACTGTCAAGGTCCAAAGATATGGGACATGTCCCAAGGAAAGGCTGCATTGTTGGTGTTGATGAGGTGCTGGCACCATCTGTAAGCCTGGGCTCCACAGATGAATGCTGAACACAGACCAGCTACAAATTCTCTTTTTAGTTCTGGCTGGGATACCCTCAAAATCTGCAGCTTTGCTGCAGGTTGGGATGGGATCTGACCTTCTGACAGAGGCCCAGAGACCTCTCTGGGGCTTGGGGGCTGGAAGGAGCATGCTTTGCTTCAGAGCAGTTAGGGATCTCCAAAGCATGCTTCCAGACCATGTTAATTGGGGAAAAGGGATAATGGAATCTTCAGACCCCATTTCATGCTGTTTCCTGGGCTGTGCCTCTCTGAGGCTGGCATGGCTCCTGGGGTCTTCTGCTGACACCCAGCTATGTGGTGGGTGAATGGCTGAGGTGGGTCTGGAGCTCGGTGCTGACTGATGCTCCTCTGCTTAATCAAAATCAACTCAGGTCCCCAGGCATCTCTACTGGCTGTTGTGGGCTTGAGGTTATCCTCTTATGCTAGAAACTCTTCAGAGTAGAGATTTTTCTCTTGGTGGTTGCCTGAAGGTGGGCAAAGAAGGACTTGAAGCTTGAAGGTCATCTTGAATGCACTTGCTTATTGCTGGCAGCCTGGGGTGAGGTCTCAGAGTCATGAGAAGGAGAAAGATCTGTGTGCTGTAATGTCCTGAGCTGGTGCTGAGCCCTCTGACAGCTGGGAAGAAGGTGGCTCAAATCCTCTGTCTTCTTCCTGGCTACCTTTTAGGAGGTTCTGGAGCTTTAAACACTCAAGGAAAGCAGGTGGAAGTCTCTCAGCCTTGGACTGTGATCACACTTTGGCTTTCTTCATATGCAGCATTTCACTCTAAACCCCAGAGAAGATCCAAGTGAGGCTGGTTAGATGTTGAGGTGCTGAGTGGGGGAGGAAACTCTCATCTGAAAGCCATTACTTGGACAATGTGAGAGGCATCATTGGTGCTGCTTAATGATGCACATGAGGCTTAAAATACTCAGAGATCTGTTCAGTAACAGGAAAATCAGATTCTTTTGAACCCATGCAATTTTCCATCCAGTGTTTGGGGCATCAGAAGTGTTTCATGTGTCATTTATTTACAATAAATTAAGAATCTCTAGGAGGGATTTCACTGCTGGAAAAATTCTATTAGGAATAGAAAATGATTTTGATTGCTGCTTTTGTCTGTGGCTGTTCCTGCTGCACACTGTGCTTGGGCACTGGGTGATGCAGAGTAGAACTGGCTTGGCAGAGAGTACTCACAGATGATTATTTTTTCCCCTTTAGAAGTGTTTACAGTGAGGGAAAAATCAACTAAATTAAGTACTAACATCTCTGTCCTCTCATGGCACTCAGAATCAGTGTCTGGGTAGCAGGCAGTGGTGGAGCTGAGTTGTTCTTTGTTTGCTACAGGGGTCAGGTTTGGGCTCCTCACTCCAAGAAGGACATTGAGGTGCTGGAGTGTGGCCAGAGAAGGGCAGGGAAGCTGGGGAAGGGTCTAGAGCACAAGTGTGGTGAGGAGCAGCTGAGGGAACTGGGCTTGGTTAGCCTGGAGAAGAGGAGGCTCAGGGGAGACCTTCTGACTCTCTGCAGCTCCCTGAGAGGAGGCTGTAGCCAGGTGGGGTTGGGCTCTTCTCCCAAGGAACAAGTGGTAGGGCAAGAGGAAACAGCCTCAGGTTGTGCTAGAGAAGGTTTAGGTTGGACATGGGGAGGTTGCTTAGGGTTAATATGTGATCAATGTTTTGGAGCTTAGAAAATAAAGATCTTGGCCAAAACAGCAACAAAGCAAGAAAAAACCCCCAACAAATTAAAAGTAGCCACACAAACCCAAACCCAGAAATATACCAAAACCCACACAAACTCCCCCAAAACAGGCAAATCCCTGAGAAACCAACCCCTGGAAGGTGTCTGAAGGATGGAAAACTGCTGAATTTTAGGAGATCTATTAAAAAATAACTATTTTAGACTTCAGAGGTAAGTGAGTGCCTGAAATAGGTAATGTAAATAACTTGGAATCACTCAGAAATTTGAGAATTGAATAATTGATGGAAGGATGAGAGTCTAATGGTGTAGAAAAAGGGTGGAATTATTAATGCTGCTAATGATGGGGAAGGAAAAAAACCCCTGCTAAAAGCTAAAGCATCAATAGGTAATGGGCTGAGGTTAGGAAGTGCATCCAGTGGAATATGAGGGATGTTAAAAAAGAAATGGGATTGCTTGAGGTGTGTAACCATTGCCATGGTCAACTTTACTTAAGTTGCAGAAGGCAACTGCTGACAACTTTTCTCCTCTGTGCCTCAGCAGAGCTGCTTCCTTCTGCAGATCCCTCCTAGCCCAGTGCAGGAGGGGCTGCCATGGATCTTCAGATGGGCAAAGTGCCCTGTTGAGAACTTGGGGACATCAAGAGAGTTCAATATCCTGATATGGTTGGAAATGCTTATGCTGGAAGGTACTAGGAGAAGGAGCCTTGGGTGTTGGGTGCCCAGGAGAATTAGATGGCCACCAAAGTGTTGCCTCATCTGTTGTTTTGCAAGGTGCTGGTGATGGTCTCCTCTCCCAAGGCACAAGTGATAGGACAAGAGGAAACAGACTCAGGTTGTGCCAGGAGAGGTTCAGGTTGGTCATAAGGACCAATTTCTTCCTGGAAAGAAGGCTGCCCAGGGCAGTGGTGGAGTCACCATCCCTGGAGGGGTCTCAAAGCCCTGGAGATGTGGTGCTGAGGGCCATGGGTTAGTGGTGACCTGGCAGTGCTGGTTAGGGGTTGGACTCCATGATCTGAAAGGTCTCTTCCAACCTAAATGATTCCACACTTTGTTGGAGGAACTGGCTCTAGTGTCAGGACCATGGAGCTGGTGCAGCCATTAGCACATCCAAGCCCCCAGGATGTTATTCTTGGGCTCATGGATAAAGAAATCCTACAAGCACCAGCACTGAATGTATTTGATGCTCCCAGTGTGAAGCTGCAGGCTCAGAATACATCAACTCCTGGACAGTTCTGGTGTGGTTTGTAACTCCCTGACCATGTTCCTCCTAGCTTCTCATGGGTATGTGGTTCTAGAGCCAAAGCTTTCAGCTGCTGTGAAGATGTGAGGTGGTCAATCCTGTCTGCTGGCAGAGGTCCCCTCCCCTGCCAACACCTGGCAGCAGCCTTCCCATTTCAACTCCCCCTTTCTGCAGGACATAAAGTCCTGTTTAGAGGTTTGCTTCTCATTTGCAGGGGTTCAGTGGCCTGGATCATGGCAGTATCTTGCTCAAATAAAACATGAAGCTGCTACTACTGTTGTCTTTGGGGACAGCATATGAAAATGATCAATCCTCTTCTGTCAGGAGGTGAGGAGCTATCACAGTAATCAACTTGATAAAAGAATGCATCCACCACTCCCCAGCCTGAAATAAATCACTGATCTATTGTATTATTGTTGTTATTAAGCTGTAAGGTCCAACAAGCACTTTATCACCACTAAGGAGGTGTCCTGCAAGGTTTCTGGCTCCAGTGTACCTTGGAATCTTCTCAAAGTGTTGAAGAGAGATTAGTGATGGCTGTATGGGCTGAGAGATCTTCTTGGTGCTGATCAATAGCTAGAGTCTGGGGCCAGACTCTGCTCAGTGGTGCCCAGAGACAGCCTAAGGGGCACTGGGCACAAACTGGAAGCCAGGAGGTTGCAGCTGAGCAGGAGGAGAAGCTTGTTTGGTGTGAGGGTGTTGGAGCCCTGGCCCAGGCTTTGCAGAGAGGCTGTGGAGTCTCCTTGTGTGGAGAGATTGCAAGCCCAGCTGGAGGTGCCCCTGCTCTAGCAGGGGTTGGACTGGGTGATCCCCAGGGGTCCCTTCCAGCCCCCACCATGCTGGGATTCTATGAAAAACTGCTCCTGAAAAACCAGAAGCATAGTTCAATGATTAATTATTTCCTCAGCTACCTTCATCATGCCATGGCACTTGCAAGGCTTGTTAGTGCAAAGGCCAAGTTTGCTGTTCACCCAGTGAGAAGGGTCTGGCAAGCTAATTAATTTGGAAGCAATGTGTAATGACCTGCCTTAGGATGACTGAAAGCATGGGGGAGCAGGGGAAAATCAGTGATCTTCCAGTGTGCTGTCTGACAGCCTGGTCTCACATGTGAAATACTTCACATTTATTTCTGGCTCTCCCCAAAAACCCCATAGTTCCTGGCAGTTTCTCTTCCCCCATGTATACAGACAAAGCAGATTTAGAAGTGTCCTAGGTAATGCACTCTGATCTGGATCCAGAACCCCCACATCCCAGCATGGTGTCATGGCATGATGAAGGTAGCTGACTCTGTGTGTGAGAGCTGTGATGAAATGGAAAAGAAGAACCCAAACCCAACAGAACAACAGCTGGCAGTGGTGGTTAACAGCTGGACTTGATCTTCAAGTTCTCTTCCAACCAAAACCATTCAGTTAGGTTTGCTCAGAAATGAGTTTTCACCTTGTTAGAAGCTAGTGGTGAAAGCAAAGGAAATCTATCTGTGATAGAAGGATGCTTTGGAGAGGGAGGATGTGAATGACAAGATCTTTGTGGGCTTTGTGTGTTTGGGGTGGAGATGAGTCCTTCTAAACAACTGAATCTGTTGCTTCTTCTACCAATGGGACAAGAGGAAACAGCCTCAGGTTGTGCCGAGGGAGGCTCAGGTTGGAGATGAGGAACAATTTCTTCCCAGGAAGAGTTGTCAGGCATTGGCCCAGGCTGCCCAGGGCAGTGGTGGAGTCACCATCCCTGGAGGGGTTCAGACAACTCCTAGATGTGTCACTTGGTGACATGGTTTAGTGATGATGTTGGGTCAAGGGTTGGACTTGATGATCTTGGAGGCCTTTTCCAACCTTAATGATTCCCTTCTGGAAGCACAAAGAACAAACAGCTTCTAAGGTTTATTTTATGTTTAGTTAAAGTTTCAGTGTTTAATTTGCTGAGATAAAAGCAGGCACTGAAAAGAGACATGGAAAGCAGCAGGAGGACACAGAGGGCACCTCTCATGTTGCAGTGGCTCTTGACTCTGGCAGCCCAGAGCAGCACATGGCTTTATTGCTGTTCCTTCCCAGTCCAGTGTGGGCTTTTAGAGGAGAGCATTTAGATTCCTCTCCTTGGCAGCCTGTGTCTCTCCTTGATATTAGCTCTGTCATAGCAGCCTTCAAAACTGCTCCTGGAGGATCAAGCTTTTATTTAGGTGATTATGTCTTTTGTAGCAAAGGAGAGGATTAAAATGCCAGATGGTTTTCCTGGGCCACCTATTGCTCAGTGTCTGCAAAGATGACAGGAAAATTGTCCTCCCTGAGAGAGAGGGGAGTTCTGGTGGTGCATTATGAAATATTCTCCCTGTAATTATCCAGCCTGCAAATGGTTTTCCCTCTGCTCATGTGGACTCTGATAGCCCTGGTAGGTTAACTGCTGCCTTGTTGTTCTCTCTCAATTGCAATCCTAACTGGTTTGGGATCTCTAGCGTTTGGAGATGGAAGTTCTGCACCTAAATTGTTGGGTCTAGTTTTGTTTTTTTGTAGAACAAAAATGGCTGCATCTCAGATTCAGTCTAATGGCTGTGGTTTGAAAAGCCAAGATGTGGCTTTCTTTGAAAGCCAGAAGTTCTTTATTTCAGGCTTTCCAAAATGAAACATCAGATTATCCTGGGATTTGGCTGCAGCTCTCACCTCAGCTTTGTTTGAAGATATTCTGAGCTCAAATCCCTGAATCCCAGAGTATTTGGGATTGGAAGGGACCTCTGGGGATCATCCAGTCCAACCCCCAGGGGCACCCACAGCAGCTTGCCCAGGATCACCTCCAGCTGGGCTTGGAATCTCTCCACACAAGGAGACTCCACAGCCTCTCTGCAAAGCCTGGGCCAGGGCTCCAACACCCTCACAACAAACAAGCTTCTCCTCCTGCTCAGCTGCAACCTCCTGGCTTCCAGTTTGTGCCCAGTGCCCCTTGGGCTGTCCCTGGGCACCACTGAGCAGAGTCTGGCCCCAGCCTCTTGTCCCCACCTTTTAGATATTTAAAAGCTTGTTGAGAAACTCCTGGAAGTTTGGCTTTTTAGCTGTCAGCATTCAGCCTAGAGATCTGACTCTTGGAGTTCTGTTGCTCTATTAAGCTGCTCCACAGGACTTGTTTTAATGCAAAGTAAGAAAAATGAGCAAGAATTTGGGAAAATGATGAAATTCTTCAACATGCAACCACCATGCTGAGTCATGCAGTTTGATTTAGTTGAGTTATTTAAGTGATGTAAAATGATCTGCATCTCAATATGGGGGAAAAGAGGAGCAAATCTCTAGATTGATTTGCTTAATGCTGTGCAGTGTCTAAAGTAAAGGAAAAGACTGAAAATTGAGGAGGGGAAACAAGGTCAATCTGCTGTGGGCAACTTCAGAGAAGATGCTCTACAGAGCTCTAGGATGACAAGGACTATCTCAGACTGCAGCAGAGTAGGAGGAGATGGTGAGCAGAGTAGCTCTGAAGCTGATGGAGATGGGACACTTCACCCTCTGCCTCTTGAAGTTGCAGAGGATTTCTGTTTCCCTTTGGATCAAGCTGATAATGAGGGTATGGCTCCAGCCACATTGTCTTGGAGACAATGCAGGTGGAACTATATTAAAAGGGGGAAAAGCTGACTGTCTGCTGGTGTTGAGAAAATAATACTGTGTTCCCTGAGAAATGTCATCTGGCAACACTTGGAAATGAAAGGCTTGTGATCTGATGTCAGATCAACTGATGTTAGTTATTACCAGGGTCTGTCTTCAAATCTCTTTCATTAGGGGGTTAGCAGAATGTCCTCCTTGACTGAAATTAAGCCAGCAGAGAGGGGTGGGTAGAGCTTGCATGGCTGCAGCTCCTGACTGTGCTCCCCTCAAGTGTGTGTGGGGGAAATAGGAAAGAAAGGGAAGAGGGTGGGGAGGATGTAGCTGTGGGCAGGGACATGGAAGCACATCTGCCACTGTGGCTGCTGATGCCACCCTTCCAAGGAAGGATGTCCTGGCTTGGGTTCTGCAAGGGATGAGAGCTCTGTGTTGTGTAGGAGATGGAGGCACCTTGTGCACAGCTTGGCCTCTCACACAACCCCAGCAAGGAAGGGCTTGGAAGGGACCTCTAGAGGTCTAGTCCAATCCCCCTGCTAAAGCAGGGTCTGTAAGACAAGCCCATCTCATGAATTCCCAGCCACTCTCACAGCTGAGGCTTCCCTTGAAGACCAGGAGATGCTGTCCACTTGTCCTTCAGCTGGTTGAGACCCTGGCTGGATAACCATGCTGTGGTGCTCAGCTTAGTGCTTAGGCTGGGAAAGAAACCATTCTGGCATCTGAGGTGCTGCTGATGTGAATGACTAATTTTCCTAGAAAGGTTTGAGTGGGCTGAGGATAATTCTGTCTAATAATTAGTATTTGAGAGTTGTCTCCATGTTTCACAGCTCTCCTGAATTGGCTGTAATCCATCACTCTAATTGCCTTTTCGTGGTCACTTGGATTTATAGGCTTGTCTCTGTCATACTTCAAGGCTTCTAGGTACAGCCTTTCTTCTCTACATTAGGAGTTTATATTTTTTTTTGGGGGG
>VWZX01006533.1:58554-100388 GCA_013399015.1 Galbula dea
GGGGTTTGAAAGGTCACCATGTCCCTTTCCCCAAAGGTCACCAGTTTTTATCAGTTACAGAGCATTAGACTAGAAACATGAGGCACTTTTCCTACATTTCAATGGTCTGTTCATCCTGGTACATGGAGCTCAGCTAGGATTAAGGTGAAGAGCTGCTGTGGCTGGCCAGAAGCTGATCCTCTAACAGAATCATTAAGGTTGGATGAGTCTAAGATCATCAAGTCCAAGTCTCAGTCTATCACCACCATGCCACTAAACCATGGCCCTAAGCACAGATTCATGGAGGTTGGAAGAGACCCAAAGATCATCAAGTCCAACCATCAACCTGATACCACAAGTACCACATTTAAATGCTACAAAACATCTCTTTGGCTGCTGTAGAGCTGCTGCAGTTTGGCTCCAGCCATGTGTTTTCTAAGGGGGGCACCAAAAAGCATTTGAGTGATCATAGCATGGATTTAAAGAGGAAGAGGAGGGAAGATTTGCAGCATGGCTCATTGCTTTGCTCTGTCTGAAATTGCACTGCTGGAGAAGATCTCCAAGAGAAGTGGCTGAGCAGCTCCAGGCCTCACATGGACTTTCTTGAAGGGATTTAGTGCTGGCTTATAAATGTTGGCTTCTCTTGCCCACTGTAGTGGTAAGAGCCACCCAGATGTGAATGAATTCAACCATTGCAGAGGGGGATTGAGTTGGGGAGAGAACAATGAAAAAAACTTAGGAGCTTGTCACTGAGCAGCAGCACTTGGCCTCTTAGAATGGAGCATGGTGGGTGAGGACAAGTTTAAACTATTGCTGCAGATGCAGTAGAAGCACCCTTGGCCTTGTGGGGAAAGCCCTGAAAGGCTGAGAGCCCTGGGGCTGCTGAGCCTGGAGAAGAGCAGCCCCACAGGGGAGCTGCTCAAGGCTCAGCAAGAGCTCAAGGACAGAAGGCAAGAGGCTGGGGCCAGACTCTGCTCAGTGGTGCCCAGAGACAGCCCAAGGGACACTGGGCACCAACTGGAAGCCAGGAGGTTGCAGCTGAGCAGGAGGAGAAGCTTGTTTGTTGTGAGGGTGCTGGAGCCCTGGCCCAGGCTGCCCAGAGAGGCTGTGGAGTCTCCTTGTGTGGAGAGATTGCAAGCCCAGCTGGAGGTGACCCTGGGCAAGCTGCTGTGGGTGATCCTGCTTTAGCAGGGGTTGGACTGGGTGATCCCCAGAGCTCCCTTCCACCCCCTGCCATGCTGGGATCATGGGATAAACTAACAGTGCTGACAGCAGAGCAATCCTCCTGTACTATCATAGAATGGTTTGGGTGGGCAGGGACCTTAAAGATTATCTAGCTGCAACCCCCCTTCCATGGGCAAGGAGACCACCCACTAGATCAGGTTGTCCAACCTTGTTGTATTTCTCTTGGCTTTTGTCTAATGGGTGTGAGCTTCAAGATCACTGGAGCCTTACATTTTACTGCTTGCTGTCTTAGGGTTTTTTTCTTTTTTGCTGGGGGTTTGTTTGATTTTGGTTCTGTTCTTATTTTAACTGTAATCCTACTTCACTAGCCACACCAAGAATTAGCTTCTCAGCCTGTGCTGACTTAATGTGCAACTCATTTATTTTCTGTCTACAGTAGAGGCACGAGTGCAATCAATAGTACAAGTGTAGCCTGGTTCAAATGTATTGCTGTCAGAAGAGCAAGGAAGACTAAACCTCATAAATGTTTAATATTTCACTGTAAATGTTTAAATAATGGATGATTATGGGAAAGGCTACACTGTAAAATTGCTTTTCCATGTACCTGAGTTTAGTAGAGATGTTTCTTGTCTGTACACAATTGGGAGAGGTAAAACTAAACAATCTCAAGGAGCTCATTGTAGTCTCAATTCAGAATTTCAGCTGTCAAAAGATTCCCTAAAATCCTTTTCACTGATGTGTTTTAGGTTGAGGGTTTTTGACATTTTAAAGCAAAACTCTTCCTGCTTTTCAGTTAACCTCATTTTTCATTTCAAGAGTGTTAATCCCTGGGTAGATGATTACACACATAGGACTATTTAGGGACAGCTGATCCCTGCTGTCCTCCATGGTGTCTGTCTCTTGGAATGCCTAAGGTGATGAGAGAAAGGTGGTTGACTGAAAACTCTTCCCTAGGACTATCAGGGAGGTTTGGTTTGCAGGATGACAAGCTATGAGGCTGGGAGAGCTTCACTGCCAGTTAAGGACAAGGAAAAACTGAATTTCCACTTTCTGCCTCTGCCATCAGCT
Source organism: Galbula dea (assembly GCA_013399015.1). Taxonomy (NCBI): domain Eukaryota; kingdom Metazoa; phylum Chordata; class Aves; order Piciformes; family Galbulidae; genus Galbula; species Galbula dea. The sequence continues at coordinate 60,787 of VWZX01006533.1, forward strand.
GAGCTGTGGCCTCTCCTGGCAGTGGAAGCAGCAGGAGTGAGCATCCTCTGAGGCAGCTGTTGGTGTGACTCAGACCTTCCTGAGGTGCTCAAGTGACAGTCAAACCTATCATGAAGGGGAATCACATTGTCCCAAGGTGGCTCTTCCAGCATTTTACTACCTTTTAGTTAGAAAGTTCTTGCAGTTACTCCCTCTAAATCTTGTATGAATCTTTTCCCAATTACTTCTAATCTGCAGGCCAGGGACCATGGAGAAGAGCTGCTGACCCTCCTCCTAACCAGGGTGATTTACATGTCAGGAGTCTATTTCCCTTCAGTGTTTTCCTCTGTTGCTTTTCCACTCTTGCCTCAGAAGTTACATTCTGTAAATGTTTCCTTTTCCTCTGCTTGACACTTTCTAATGAGCTCAGACTTTGTCTAATGACTGGACCATGTGCTCTAGACCTGCACAAAACTGAGTCCTTGCCTCCAGGGTTTGCTTTCCAGCAGCCCCATTATCAAAGTTTGCTGGGATATTTCCTTCTTTCTGATCTCTCCCCACACTTTGGCACTGTGGCCAGCTAAAGGTTCTCAATCTCATTTCTCTTCTATATTTTAGTTTTGCTCAACTCTAGAGCTTCTGTACTTGTAGAATTCCACCCAGTCACTATTTCCTTCTCTCAACTCTCAATGCAACTGAGGTTTTGTCCCTGATCTCCAAAGGTGGAGCCCCAGAGGGGAGCTGATCAAGGCTCAGAAAGAGCTAAAGGGTCTCAAGGGTCAAGAGGCTGGGGCCAGACTCTGCTCAGTGGTGCCCAGGGACAGCCCAAAGGGCACTGGGCACAATCTGGAAGGCAGGAGGTTGCAGCTGAGCAGGAGGAGAAGCTTGTTTGGTGTGAGGGTGTTGGAGCCCTGGCCCAGGCTGCCCAGAGAGACTGTAGAGTCTCCTTATGCGGAGAGATTGCAAGCCCAGCTGGAGGTGACCCTGGGCAAGCTGCTGTGGGTGCCCCTGCTTTTAGCATGGAGAAATGGGCTGCCAGGAACCCCCTGAGGTTCAGCAGAGGTAAATGAGAAGTCCTGGGGAGGCATAACCCACCCCTGCACCAGGGCAGACTGGAGTCTGGCCAGCTGGAAGGCAGCTCTGCAGAGAAGGACCCCAGAGTCCTGCTGGGTGAGTTCTCAGAGTTGCACCCTGGTGGGATGAGATGCAGGAGGCATAAGTTTCAAGAAGGGAAGTGCTAATTAGCTATTAGGAGACTAAAATCTGCCACAGCACTGGAGAAGCTCAGGAGAGGCTCACAGATAACATTTGATCTCCAGCCTCAGAGATCAAACCTGAACTGGTCAAAGGCCTGAGCAACCTGAGCTGATTTTGAAGTCAGATCCAACTTCAAAGGTGGCCTTGCTTTGAGTGAGAGCTGAACCAGAGACCTCTGTAGGTCTCTTCTGACCTGAATGCCTTGATGCTGTGAGGTGTCCATGCTAGAGGGCTTAGAGCCACATGTGCTGATTCAGCTTCACTGCAAGGTGGTTGGATGTTTCCTTCCAGTAAATGCATCCTTCCTAAACAGCAGAGACTCAGATACACTTGCATCTGCTTTAGCATCTCTTCTCCTACCCTCTTGGGAGCATCTAAGGGAGATACTTCTCCAGCTGTGAGATCTATTGACTTGGTTTCTCAGTGCTGACTTGGTGCAGAAGCTGCTGCTGATGTGGAGAGGTTCATCCTACTTGAGTTTCCAGACCCTGTGCAGAAGAGCAGTAGAGCTGAGGGTGCTGCTGGAGCTGAAGACACTGTGCTTGCTGTTTGTTGGCACAACTGGTGAGGCTGGTTGCTGCACCTTTTCTGTTGTCACCTGAACAGCTGCAAGGTGACCAGTAACAGTGTAGGAGTTGTCCATGAAGAGTAAGGCTGGGAAGGGAAGATGCTGCCCAGCAGCACCTTACTGAGGTAGTGATGAAAGTGTTACCAAGGAATTTTCTACTTAGATCACCTCCATGGGACAGCTTTTGGGTTCTTTGTTGCCAGAGTCTTTTCTTCTGGCAGCTGTGAAGGGCTCTGGGTGCCTGAGGTGGTCATGAGAAAGGGTCAAGGCAGTCAGGTCTGAGGAGCCATGGTTTTGGGAAAAGGTACCTTCCTTGAGGAAGGAGATGTAGCAGTGCTAGCAGGAGATGTAGCTTGATGTATCACAGCTCAAGGAGTTGCCCATGTGGGGCCAGAGCTGATGGAAGAGGTCTTAGGATGGTTGGAAGGAAAACAATAAGAGAAAGAAATCACCCTGACAGCCAAACCTGGAGTTGCCCTCACCTCAGCCCCCCAAGAGGTGTCTGACAGCAGAAGGGTTTCCCAGAGCTGTGGCCATGGTGGGGTGGGGAGGATGGGCAATGTGGCACTGTGTGGGCTCTACCTGAGGAGAGAGACTCAGTTTTACCCATTGACATGTTTGGTTGGGTCAGGTCCTTCATGATGTGGTCCAGGCTTTAGAGAGTAAGGTGATTCTCCTAGTTTCTAGATCATCTAGGTACAGAAGCTGAGCTACGCTTCAGGGACTTCACTGGAAGGTTTGTCCAGGCCTGGCCCAGGCTGCCCAGGGCAATGGTGGAGTCACCATCCCTGGAGGGGTTTCAGAGCCCTGGAGATGTGGTGCTGAGGGCCATGGGTTAGTGGTGACCTGGCAGTGCTGGGTAATGGTTGGACCCCATGATCTGAAAGATCCTTTCTGACCTAAATGGTTCTAGGATTCTATGACTGCAGACCCAAGTGCAGATGCCTTCCTTTCACAGGGGGAAGGACACCTGGACTTCCACACTTCCTCAGGAAAGCATCTGTTAAGTGTGGAGTATTTCAGCCCTGGGCTCCAGCACCTCCACCCTGCTGAAGCCTCAATGTCCTCCAGCCTTTGTCAGAGCATGCTGAAGGCTCTTCTGCTGCAGTCTTCCTGGGCAGTCACTTAGTGATGGAGCTGATGCTTTATGCAGTTAAGTTCTTGAGAGCCTGGCTGAGCATCATTTCAAAGCAGCAGCAGAACCTCCCTGCTTATGCAGGCAGCAGAACCATCTCCCCAGGTCACTTGTCTAACCCAACAGGGAGCTTGAGGATTTTCAGGGCTTCAGAGCCTACTTCTAAATCCATTGCACAGCCAGTGGAGTCTTTGCCTTGCCTTTGTTTGACTGCAAATGATACATGGCTGGAATTGTCTTTAATTTCATTGATTGTTTTGGGCCTTATGTGTTCTGCAAGATGGGCTCAAGTATGTTGGGGGTTCATCAGCAGGACAAGATAAGACATGTGATTGTGGTGTTCTATGGAATTTGGGGGTGTACATATGCCTGTATCTGTCCATCAGGGTGACTAGTGGTAAGCTACAGGAAAAAAAGGAGCAGCCCCAGCATCCCAGGCAAGAAAAAATACATGAGATATTTATTAGGCTTCATGATTTATGGAATCCTTCAGGAAGAGGGAAGGACCACCTACAGCCTAAGAGTCATTAGGGGTCATTTGAGAGCTTAATTTTAAGGAGGAAGCTATAAATAGCTTGACAAGGGCAAGATGGATGGAGCTGGTCTCCACAGATTTCATCCAGAGCTTCATCTCCTGTGCTGGTGTCCTCACTGGAATGAGCTGGCTCACTCCTTGGGTTTTCTACCTCAGCCTGTTTAGGTAGGAGCCTGTTTAGGTAAACCTTGGAGAGTCTGCTGTGTATGGAGCCTGCTTAGAGTGAGAGTGGGCATGGGCAAAGTCAAAACCCTTCAAGCTTGGTGATTGATTCCTAGCACGTCCTTTGCTGGTGTGTGGTCATCTAGCCCATCTCAGAGATGAGAGCATAGAAGGAGCTTTACAGACATGGACAGAGGCATGGTAGATGGAGAAGGTGTGGGTGGGGAAGTGAGGACATCCATGCCCAGCCTGGTGGTGCTCAGGTTTGAAAGCTGAAGGAGTCAGCCAGGGTTGTCTGATGAACCTTGTCCTTGTACCACATGGGCTGGAGATGACTCCTCAGGGCAGCAGCTTCACGTGGAGCAGCTCCTACCAGAGATGTCTGAGCTCAGCTGAAGAGCTCTAAGTGATGATGAACTTACTGTGCTGGCAGGGCAGTTGCTGTAATGCTTCAAGGTCTCCTGGATTAGGCTGGTGACTGTTCTGAGGGCCAGTGTGTGTTTAGCCTGTGATGAGCAGCTCTTGCCTATGAAACTGGAGATGAAAGAGGAGGAAAGGCAGTGTCTGGGCTGTGGGGACAGAGAGGAACAGAATTACAGTTCTGCTTTCTGCTCTATTTTTCTTCAGTGCTGCCTTGAGGATTCTAATTGCTTGTATTTTAATGATTTCTGGAGAGTTTATGATTTATTTTTATTAACCAATGACAACAAAGTATCAGCTGAGTCTGCAAATCATTATAAAGAACACCCCCAAACTTGCCTTAATTGAGTTGCAGTTGTTGACTCTGTTCAAGCTTGCTTTAATGGGGAAGTTCTGTTTTTCAGGGAGGTTCCATAAAGATAATGCAGTTACCAAATAGGAAACCCTGCCCCACTCTGCATGCATTAAAGTTCATTAATGGGAAATTAATTTGTATAATATGCTCTCTTTTGAAAGATGAAACATTACAGAGCCACAGCATGGCAGGGGCTGGAAGGGACCTCTGGGGATCATCCAGTCCAACCCCTGCTAAAACAGGGGCACCCACAGCAGCTTGCCCAGGGTCACCTCCAGCTGGCCTTGGAACCTCTCCACACAAGGAGACTCCACAGCCTCTCTGGGCAGCCTGGGCCAGGGCTCCAATACCCTCACACCAAACAAGCTTCTCCTCCTGCTCAGCTGCAACCTCCTGGCTTCCCGTTGGTGCCCAGTGTCCCTTGGGCTGTCCCTGGGCACCACTGAGCAGAAACTGGTGGACTTGGCAGTTAATGGTTGGGCTTGGTGATCTGAAAGGTCTCTTCCAAACCAAATGATTCTGTGAAATTGCTAATATTTCTAAGAAGCAGTCATGAGCTGTTAGATGAACAGCCTTTCTTGTACACTCCTCTTCCTCCTGCTGTCCTCATTGACAACACAGCACAGCTCTCCTTTCTTTGGCTCTTTTTGAGGTGTCCATGTCTTTTGTGTGTCTGGCCCTCTTTGTGTCTTCAGGACTCTGAAGTAGCAATGCCCCCAGGCAATTCCTCCTTAGGAAGCAGTCAGAACTTCCTCTAGTGTCTCTAACCCAGACACTTTCTCATCAGAGCCATCCAACCCTCACCAGCTGCTGTCAGAGCAGAGTCTTGCAGCTCTTTGTAAGGTCAGGCAGGGAGGGAGTTCCCACCAGTCACATCCAAGGAGTTTTACCCCAAAATCTCTTCTAAAAGAAGCACAGTCATCCCTTCACTATCCCATCCACCTCTGCTGAGAGCCAGGTGGATCTAAGACCTCTCCCACACCTCCAGCTTCAGTCCCAAATCTTGAAGCACTAAACAAAAAGCCCATTTATTTCATTTGGTAACTGTGTTTTCTGCCAGTGAAGACTCCAGCCTATCCCAGGAGCTGTGTGGGCTGCACAGAGACACCTCAGCCCTTTAGGAAGGAGAAATATTTGGCTGTGCACCCTACAGTGGTGTTTTTATTCTGGTCCTTAGGGTGTTCCCTTAATTTGCTGCTTATTTATGGGAGGCCTCCTCTTGAGTGAGTATTAATCTCTTTTTAATTGTGGTGTCTGCAATGATTTAATGTTTTGCCAGTGATTTCTAAGACATCAAGTTTGTAGAAGTTAAAATAAATGTGATTCACAGGAAATGGAAAAGGTTTTGCAGTTTCCAAGCATCTCAGCTCTTCTGGCTTTCTGCCCAGCCCTAAAGCCTATCTTCTGAAAACAAATAGGAGGAGAACTTCTACTTCTGGTTTCCTTCTGAAGCAGAGGTCATTTCAAGTCAAGTCTGGCATAATTTTTCCTCATCTGAGTTAATTTTTCATGTTCAGTTTGAAGGTGCTGAAAAAGGAAAGAAAATAACCCCAGAAGCAGCCTAGTCCTGGAGAGTTCAAAGGGTCTCAGTGAAGGTGTGACAATATCTGGGAAGGGTTCAAGAGAAACAGCAGAGGAGGATGGGGAATAGGATCAGAAAAGGACCTGCTGTGAGTCATAAAGCTCAACCTTGCCACTCTAGGCAGCCACAGCAGAGATGTCTCATAAACTAGTCCAAGCTTGAACCTGATGGAGGCTGGGACCTCAGCTCCTTGGTCCCAAGATACAGCATGTACCCTAAAAAGAGAGCAAGGGGCCTTGTTTGTAGGATTACTGCTGTATTTTGCATGAAGGTGATGTCACCAAGGCAACATCATTCTTCCCTTCACCCCCAGCCTGGCTGCTTTCTTCCCTCTCTCTCTTCTCTATGTGGTTGCCCTTCCCTTTCAGTGGTCCCCATCAGCTCCACACATCCACTCAGCCTGCTTTAGTCTAACTTCCACTCTCCTCTATCACTGAAAACCCAGCTTTGACCCTCCACACACCCTGGAGTCCCTGTCTCCATCTCTCCCACCCATCCCCACCACCATTGCTACCATCATTCCCCATCCCCTGCAGCTCTTCCCTCTCTTCTCCCCCGCTCCCAACCAGAGCTCTGCAGGATATCACCTGGGTCTGAAGTGTCACTTGCTGCTTCTGCAAGGACTGAGCTTTTTCTTTCTCCTTGCTTTATGAAATATGGAGGAAAGCTGTGCTTCTGTATTGTGTGCTCATAACAGAGATGAGTAAATCAATCCCTCTGAGAGGTCAGGGATGTTTGGAAGATAAAAAGAAAATCACAGTGGAGTTGTTTCTGTCTTTAGAGTGTGTCCCACATCAAGGCATTTGCCTTTCTCATGACTTGATGCATGGCTTTGTGGAATCCTCTAGTGCTGAGCAATAAAAGCTAGAACCATGTTTTCACACAGGAATTCAGAAGTTTGAGACAAAAAGTTCAGTTATTATTCAGAAACACTTCTTTAAAGTAGAAGGAGGTCAGTAAAGGCTAGATATGCCACACTGGAGAGAGTATGGACATCACCCTCACGAGCTGGGAAGAGCTACAGAGATCTTGAGAAGACTTAGATGATCAGAGAATGCTTTGGGTTGGAAGAGGTGTGAGGCACTGGGCACCAACTGGAAGCCAGAAGGTTGCAGCTGAGCAGGAGGAGAAGCTTGTTTGGTGTTGAGGGTGTTGGAGCCCTGGCCCAGGCTGCCCAGAGAGGCTGTGGAGTCTCCTTGTGTGGAGAGATTCCAAGGCCAGCTGGAGGTGATCCTGGGCAAGCTGCTGTGGGGGCCCCTGCTTGAGCAGGGGTTGGACTGGATGATCCCCAGAGGTCCCTTCCAGCCCCTAGCATTCTGTGATTTGATATTTGAGATGCAGCCTTTCTCCATGCTGCTACTGAAGAGATGCAGAAATGCCTTTGTTCCACAGCTGAATTTTTACCTCATGTGATAGGATGTGACCAGGAACATCTCTGACTTCTCAGAAGCACCATCCTTCTGCCTTAGGCAGGAGGACACATCACATCCCACCCATACCAGAAAATACATGCAGTCACTTCTAAAGTCAGGGTGCAGATGGCTGCTTGCACTCCTGGAGCTTCTCCCTCTGAAGCTGTGACCCAGGAGACAGTGGGAGTGATCTCTACACCAACCAAGGGCAGAGGGAGCAGGAGTTGGCCTCTCTTCCTTGTTGGGTTCCTTCCAAGTCATTCTCTAATTCTATGAACTGTGTCCTGGCAGAGCCCAGAGGAGCTGCTGGTCACCTTGCAGGGTTGAGGGTCACCAAGGGCTGGGGCTGCACCAGACAAACCTGGTAGACCTTGAACAAGAGCATTTTGTCATGGGCACTTGTCAGCTCCTCTCCATCCTCCCAGTGCTCTGGAAACCCTTCCAGGCTTGGCTCTGGACACCCTTCCAGGCTTGGTTCTCTTCTTCCTCCAAGTTTAGTTTTCCTCTGACTAAGTGAATATATTTTAGGAGCTCAATGCAATCTATTTTTCGTGGTTGTTTTCCTGTAGCTACAGCAACTGGGAAGAGATTAACCTCCAGACTGTGAGCAGAGTGAAATGTTTCTTCCCAGTGCAAAAGGCTGCTTGGAAATGATGCAGCAATTACCTAAAGCTTGTTAGAATGAGGGGATCCTTTACTCTCCCTCCCTGATTAATGCCTCAGCTTTTAGACTCTTATCCATCTCTCCACGTCCCCTATTGTCCTCTCCTCCAGACAGAAGCTTCATCCAAACACCACTTTAATTACTTTTCATAATTAGTCAGCAGCAAGATCTTTGATGAAATGCTTCTTAGGCTTGGTGACATCTCTGCTGCTTTCCCCCCACCCCTCACCTATTATCAACACCTTCTCATTAACTTTTTCAAGTCCAATTGAGTTTCATCACTCCTCCAGTAGCACTCTCTGCTCATTCTGCTGGTGGCATGACAGTCTGGGTGACATCCCAAAGGACCATGTGGTTCCCTGGAGAAGGTGTTTTAGAGAATGGAGACATACAGAACCTGGTTTTAATTGTTATTTTTCAAGGAGAATTTTCCTACTCTCCTGAAAATCAAAGAAATGGGTGCTTAATTGTTAGAAATGCTAATTGCAGGTGGCTGAAGTAGAATCATAAAGGTCTTCTCTAACCAAAAGTATTCTAAGATCATCAAGTCTGGCTGTTAACCAGCACTGCCAGGTCACCACTAACCCATGGCCCTCAGCACCACATCTCCAGGGCTTGGAAACCCCTCCAGGGGTGGTGACTCCACCACTGCCCTGGGCAGCCTGGGCCAGGCCTCCACAACCCTTTTGGAGAAGAGACTTTTTAGGAGGGCCTGTTGTGACAGCATGAAGGGTGATGGTTTGAAGCTGAAAGGGAAACAGGATAAAAGGAAGATACTTTTTTTTTGCAATGAGAGTGGTGAGACCATGGTGGAGTGAGTCCAGAGCAGGGCCAGGAGATGACCAGAGGACTGGAGCACCTCTGCTATGAGGACAGACTGAGAGAGTTGGGGTTGTTCAGTCTGGAGAAGAGAAGGCTTCAGGGAGACCTTCTGGTGGTCTTCCACTGTCTGAAGAAACCTGGGGAGGGACTTGTTAGGAGGTCAGGTAGTGATAGGACTAGGGGGAATGGATGCAAACTAGAGGAGGGGAGATTTAGATTGGATCTTAGGAGGAAGTTCTTCACTGTCAGGGTGGGGAGACACTGGCACAGGTTGCCCAGAGAGGCTGTGGAAGCTCCATCCCTGGAAGCTTTGAAGGCCAGGCTGGCTGGGGCTGTGGGCAAGCTGCTCTAGTGGGAGGTGTTTCTCCCAGGCAGGGGGTTGGAACTAGATGATCTTTAGGGTCCCTTCCAGCTCTGGTGATTCTATGGTTCTGTTATTCTTTGGTCTTGGAGCCTTGACACTGAAAATATTTTGAAGGGGAGGAAGGGAATGTGCTGGGTCCTGGTGAACTTGATAAACAAGGGGAGGATGTGAATTATGCATGTTCTGGAGCATTCACCTTCAGGAGCCAGCAGGACTTGGGTGGTGGATGATTGACAGAGAAGACCTTGAAGAGTAGCTGTGTGAGACTTATTTATTTATCTGTGCAGTCTTCCAGGAAGATTAATTATCAGACAGAAAGGCATTGAGGGATTTTTTTTGTTTTGTTTTGTTCTCATTGTGCAAGTTTTGGACCAATATAGTAACTCCTTTTGAGGAGCCCTGACTAGCTCTCCAACAAGCTCCTAAGGCACACAGAAGTGACCAGGATTACTCAACCTGGATATGCAAATGAGAAGATATTACAGCCCTCCCTGCCTTTTACCATCTTCATTAAGCACAGGGGACCAGTTGAGCCATGCAAACATTGACTCACACCCAGCCAAGACCATAAGCTGCAGCTCAACCCAACTCTCTCTATACTCACCAGGGACATCTCCAACTAGAGCAGGTTCCTCACAGCCCCAGACAACCTGAGCTGGGATGGTTCCAGGGATGGGACATCTCCCACCTCTCTGGGTGACCTGGGACAGGCTCTCACCACCCTCCTTATTTAAATTTAAGAAGTGTATTGTTGAAGTTTTGTGCATAGCTTGTCCAGAGGGATGTTTGCAGGCAGTGGAAAAGTCACTGAAGAACAATTCCAACAAGGAATGAGGTAGAAGAGACCCAGAGTGGAGCCTCTAAACCAGACTTTTGCCCTTGTGCACCAAAAGAGCAAGAAAATCCAGGAGCTGCAGAGCACTGAGGGTCAACAAACCAGCATTTGAAAGAAAATAGTATATGTTTCCTGTTGCTCTCTTGCAATAACTTCATTTTGCTTAATAAATGCAATGGTGCCTTCACCACAGGGGAGTGAGCCAGGGGAGATGCTTCACAGTAAATCAACATCTACTTCCTGGAGCTGAAGAGGAAAAATTCATGGCCCTGAGGCTTTTTGAACAAATGGATGGGGAAGGAGCATCCTGGGGCTGGGAGGGATTCTTCAGAAACCTTCTTACTGCTTTTAATGTCTCCATCTCTGGAGCAGAGGGGGATGAGGAGGATGTGACCCAGAGGATATGTGTGTGTGTGTGTGTGTGTGCGCAGAGAATGCTGGTGTTAAACAGCTGGGTGTAATGCATAGTCTTGCCTGGTGTTAGAGGTGTCTTGGACAACCAGAGCCCTTTTCACTTTGGATTTACAGAAGAGAAGAGGAAAATGCATACTGAAACTGGAATTTTGAGGAATTGAGGTTCAGTACCAAAAAGATGAGCAAGATGTGCCCAGTAAAACAGCTCTGATCTCCACTTTGTAAGGATCTCAAGTCCCTACAAGAGAGAGGACTGTGAATGACTTGAGATGCTTGGTTTTGGTGACCCTAAGAGTGAAAAATGTTAGTTAAGCATTATTTACTCTTTATTGCACTAATATCTGCCCAGCTTATCACTCTGGAAAGGACAGTGGTCCCCTGCCATGGAGCACGGTGCAGGGGGTGGTAGAGCATCCTTTGATGGTACTGCCCTTACCAACAGAGCTGTGATGGTAGCACCCTTGGACTGTGAACTTTTCTGACCAAGGTTCATCTTTTCATAGTGCATCTTTTTATATCCATGTGTTTCAGGACACTGAGTGACTTTTCATAGCTGTTAGGCTTTTTAAGATGTCCCATTTTATGTATTTTCTTTAGAGCCCTTCAGTTAAATGCTAACTTCTGCTGGCCTTGACCAACTGCCTTCTGCTTCCTCTTGAACAAAAAAAAGGGGATCCTGCCAGATGGAAAGGGAGAGGTTATTAATACTGGGATTTATGAGCTGCTTCTGGTTGTTCAGCTGCTTCTTGTGCTACATCTGGAGTCCTGGGTCCAGTTCTGGGCTCCCCAGTTCCAGAGAGACAAGGAACTGCTGGAGAGAGTCCAGCAGAGGCTAGGAAGATACTGAGGGCACTGCAGCATCTGTGGCAGGAGGAAAGGCTGAGAGCCCTGGGGCTGCTGAGCCTGGAGAAGAGCAGCCCCACCGGGGAGCTGCTCAAACCTCAGCAAGAGCTCAAGGGGCAAGAGGCTGGGGCCAGACTCTGCTCAATGTTGCCCAGGGCCAGCCCAAGGGGCACTGGGCACCAACTGAAACCCAGGAGGTTGCAGCTGAGCAGGAGGAGAAGCTTGTTTGTTGTGAGGGTGTTGGAGCCCTGGCCCAGGCTTTGCAGAGAGGCTGTGGAGTCTCCTTGTGTGGAGAGATTGCAAGGCCAGCTGGAGGTGACCCTGGGCAAGCTGCTGTGGGTGCCCCTGCTTTAGCAGGGGTTGGACTGGATGATTCCAGGTCCCTTCTAACTCCTACCAGGATTCTCTGGGGTTATCCCAGTTTCATTTCAATTGTCTAATGAAATGGTTGGGTAGTAAGTGGATGAGTTTCTGAGGAGGAAGGGTGAGTGGTGGAGCATATTGGGGAAAGGAAGAAGTACACTGGAGCAGTGTAACCTCCATCGTGCTGGTGAGGATTTGTTGTGATTCTGTGTTCCTTGGAGAGAAGCTGTGGCACTCAGTGTGAGGTTGATCCAGCTTGATGATCTCAGAGACCTTTTCCAACTCTATTGATTTGATGATGCTGTTGTCTTTTGCACTCCAATGGATATTAGCAAACAAAAAAATAGCTTTAAATGAAAAGGACTGGAGAGCTTGCTTCCAAGTGACCTAAACCAATTGATCTGGGGAGGTTTTTGATGTAGCAATTTGTTAGTTAGTGAAGCAGAGCTTGTAACACTGGAGGAATTATAGAAGACTAATCAAGGGCTAATGTGCTAATGAACTGAAGGGAAAATGTGTGTCCCCTGCAAAAATAATGATCAAGGGCAGTAAAAGGAGTCAAGTTCTTGTGGAAGATACCACGAGCGTTTGCTGTAGTCAGAGACAGGCTTGGACTCTGTACAGGAGTAACAGGATAAAATTCAACCTGTTGTGGTGCAGAAGAGATCAGACCAAATGATCTAATGATCTTCTCTAAGCTGAAAATAGGTCACTAAGTCCTGTCACTGGGGTAAAATTGCTCAACCAGCTGCAGGAACAACTATGAACCTCTCTTGGAGAAAGAGTTCTCATGTCATTCATCTGGAACTGTGGGACAGAGCCAGGGCAGGTCCTAGATGTCCCTGGGAGTCGTTATGTGCTGTTAGAAAGTGATGTGAGATTGACACCAGTGTTCCAGCCACATTTGTAGCCCTTGCCCCAGCATGGTATGGCCACTGCAGTTAAACCATTCTGGCTGTGCTTAGCTTTTGGCAGAGGAGAGATTTTTTTTTTTTTCCATGGAATCCATCCTTTTGGGGAGTGTGTCAAGGACAAAGGCTCCTGTGCTGAATCCAGCTAAAAGGAGTTGGGCTGGGAAGTCAGAGCTGCCCACTCAGCCCTCTTGGGTAGGGGTGGAATTTGTCCTTGGACACTCAGAAATTGAGTTTGAAGAGTAGGCTTGAAAATGTTATTTTGTGGAAGAGTAAAGACCTCATCATGGTCTGTAACTTCCTCCCAAGGGGAAGTGAAGGGGCAGGAGCTGAGCTCTTCTGTCTGGTGACCAGAGGTAAGAGCTGAGGGAGCAGCATGAAGCTATGCCAGGGGAGGGTTAGGCTGGATATTAGGAACAGGTTGTTCCCCCAGAGGGTGGTGGAGCACTGGAACAGGCTCCCCAGGGAAGTAGTCACAGTGCCAAACCTGACAGAACTCCATCAGCATCTGACCGATGCTCTTAGACATGTGGTGTGATTTTGGGGGTTGTCCTGTGTATAGACAGGAGCTGGGCTTGATCCTCATGAACTCCTTTCCAACTGAGGACATTCTGTGTTTCCATGATAGTAAAATGTGTATGTTACAGTGTATTCTATGGTCTTTAGTGTGCAGGCAGTGTGCAGTGGTGGCTGTGCACAGACCAACAGGCAGGGCAGAGGAAAGAGCTTGAAGGACCAGGAGCTGTTGGGGTATCCAGTGCACAATGCTGTCAGTCCACCCTTCCACTCATCTCCTGCAGGCTCTTCCCTGGCTTGGGAGGCTCACTACATATTTTTCTATGGCCAAGTGATTTTTCTAGGGTGACTTGACTTAGCTCTGCTGTGGTTTGGGACAATTCCCTGAGTGGAGATGGCCACTTCTATCCAGTTAAGATAATTCTTTTCTTTCCTCCATGTGGTCAGCAGCTCCATCAAGCTGTAAACCCACCACATGCTGGGGAACCATCAGTGACCTGTTGTTTCTGGAGCTCTTCTGAGGTAGCTTCTGGTGCTGATGCAGAAATAAGGGTTAATGTGCCATCATTGCTATGCCAAAGACCAGTTTGGGTATTGCAGCTCTGCCTGTGGCATGCTTGATGTTTCCCAGTAAGGATGCCACTGGAAATGGCCTGGCACTCCCTGTCCTTCCTGCCACATCCTGGCAACACACAAATTCCTGATCATCCCCAAATCCATCTTTTCTCTACAGCTCTCTGCTGGTTTGTGCTGGACCAGGGCAAAACTGGACAGGGGTTATGGGGCAACAAGTGATGTTTGGACATGTTGATAGCCTCTGGAGGAGTTAAGTAGAACTTCCCCAAGCAGAGACATCCTATTTCTCTCCTGAGCTGACACAGCACTTTGAAACTTTAAAACCTTGTGTTGAAGGGGGAGAGAAAACAAACAAATAAAACCAAACCCCCCTCAAAAAGCCAAAGCCCAATCCCTCCCCCCCAACCTGTTGTTAAATCTATTAAAGCTGGTTAAAAAAATGAAGGAACAGGTGATTGCACAAAGCACACTTTGGATTGCAGGAGGAGAGGGTGAAGGAGGTTAAGAATTTAGCAGGATTAAAGGAAATGATATTTAAACTCAGTTTCTGAAGCTTTAGGAACCCCAAGGACCACTGAATAAGCCTAGCTGTTAAATATTGGGATTAGAAGGAAACTGTGCCTGGATGGGGAGTTGTTTTTATTGAGGTCAACTGAAGAATTCCTTTCTCAGCAGCTCTGATGTTTGGGTTGGGTTTTTTTTTTTACTGTAAGTTGCTTGGATGGACAGATTCTGAGGATGATTCTGGGTTTAAAAGCTTTGCCCAAAGGTTATTGGCAAGCTCACAAAACCATGCAGCAATTAGCACAGAAGAGAGGAGTTGTGCTATGCAATTTCTCTGCTGAAAGTTTTGTCCACACCAGAGAACCACAACTCATGTGATGGGAACTGAGCAAGGGAGATAGATTCAGCTGTTCTTTTCCCCTTGACACATTAATGGGGTTTGCAAACATTAATAAGAGTTAGGTGTTGCTAGCACATGGGAACAATCACACCAGTTAACAATGAACCCCACAGCTCAGGCATCAGAACTCAACTGCCAAAGGAGAAATACTTCCAATGCATCCATTTCCTAAAGAGAAGGAGAAGAGTTCCTTCCAACTCCTAACATTCTGTGAAGAGTTGTCCCCTCAGTATCCCAGACAGGAGGGAAAGTCTGATATTAGATCAATGAAACAGGTTGAAACATGGCCTGGTTCCCAGTGTGTTGCTGGAGATGGCTGTAGAGGCAGGGAGGAAAGAGTCTGTCAGAGTAAAGAAAACCAAATATTTAGCTCAAAGAAAAGTGAAGATATTTTCTGGTTTGGGTTCCTGGGATATCATGGCCCAAATCACCAGCTTCCCTGAGCCTTCTCTCTGGTCTCTTCACCATACTTAAGCTTTCCTCACTCTGTGCTCACATCCTTGACCTCCCCCATTCACTGCCCCCATTATAGGAGCTCTTTGGTGGCTCTGCAGGGCTCTGGGCTCTCACATCACTGGCTCTGCATCCTCCTGGGAATCCATGACAAATAGGGGCTGGTGTCAGTGAGCTCCTTTCCTCTCAGATGCTGTTTGTTATAGCAGCAGAGAGGGGGAAAAAAACCCCAACCAACCAACCAAAAAAAGCCACCGAGGAGTGACGGGTTTAGCAGCTGCAGGCAGTGACCTTTCCAAGGCTAACTTGTTAAGAAACACCAGCTAGTGGTAATTTTTCAGCCTCTTGGACAACTCTGTGGCAAGAGAACCAGCTGCAAAGCTGGTTACTGTTACAGGTAACTGCTTCCATAAAAGAAAGCCTAAGGATTTCCCTTGAGATGGAAATAATATTGCAGTGGAAACCTTCTGAAACAGCTCTCACTTACAGGACCCTGTAAGAAAGGAACTGTCTAGTGGCTCTGGAGTATGTCCAGAGAAGGGCAAGGAAGGTGGGGAAGGGTCTAGAGCAGAAGTGTTGTGAGGAGCAGCTGAGGGAACTGGGCTTGGTTAGCCTGGAGAAGAGGAGGCTCAGGGGAGACCTTCTCACTCTCTGCAGCTCCCTGAGAGGAGGCTGGAGCCAGGTGGGGCTTGGGCTCTTCTCCCAAGGGAAAACTGATAGGAGAAGAGGAAACAGCCTCAAGTTGTGCCAAGGGAGGTTCAGGTTAGATATTTGGAAGAATTTCTTCACCCAGAGGGTTATCAGGTATTGGAAGAGGCTGCCCAGGGCAGTGGTGGAGTCACCATCCCTGGAAATGTTCAGAAAACGTGGAGATGTGGTGCTTGAGGCCATGGATTAGTGGTGAGCATGATAGTTTGGGTGGATGCTTGGACTGAATGATCTCAGAGGGCTTTTCCAACCTGAATGATTCTCTGGTCTCAGCTGCATGGTGCAGTCATGTTGGCATTGTCCCCCTTTGCCCTCACCCAAGGTTTCATTTCCCCCCCTGTCTACCCTCCCACCAGCTGAGCAGAAGCTGAAATGGGGCTGCAGGAAGATGCTGCTGCTGCCTAGGGCTGCTGAGCATCCCTTGTGTGGCCAGCAGGTTGCCAAGTGCCTATGGACCTCCTAAGCCCTAGGCAGCCTGGTTGGCTGTTGCTTTAACTTGTCTCTTGAAGGAGCAAAAAAGGGAATGGATAAGGACAGGAGATGCTTCTCTGACTGCGGCAGGATGTGGGCTGGGGACAGCAGAAGTCTGTTTCTGCTGTGGGTGTTCCTCTTGGTGCCTGCAGCAGAGCTGCAGATCCCAGCTTCCTTAACTCTTCTGCTGCACCTCAGCCTTCCATCAGCTGACTGCCCCTGGGCTGACTGAGCTCTCAATGCTGCTTCCTGTTCAGCTACAGCTGTAAAAAACCATATCCAGCTGCTCTGAGCCCTGCTCACAGAGTGACAAATGGCCACACTGAGCCTGCTCTGGGTGATGGAGGTTTCTGCATTCCCAGAGCCTGCATGCTCCTGGGGAAGGGGAATTGCCAGGAAATGTATTGCTTACAGTGCCAGGAAATGGCACAAATCTTTTGTTTTCATGGCAACTTGTAAAGAACTGCCTTCTTCCTTATGGAATCCCTGAATCCCAGCATGGCAGGGGCTAGAAGGGAGCTCTGGGGATCATCCAGTCCAACCCCTGCTAAAGCAGGGGCACCTCCATCAGCTTGCCCAGGATCACCTCCAGCTGGGCTGGGAATCTCTCCACATAAGGAGACTCCACAGCCTCTCTGGGCAGCCTGGGCCAGGGCTCCAACACCCTCAACACCAAACAAGCTTCTCCTCCTGCTCAGCTGCAACCTCCTGGCTTCCAGTTGGTGCTCAGTGCCCCTTGGGCTGTCCCTGGGCACCACTGAGCAGAGTCTGGCCCCAGCCTCTTGCCTTCTGTCCTTCAGCTCTTGCTGAGCCTTGAGCAGCTCCCCTGTGGGGCTGCTCTTCTCCAGGCTCAGCAGCCCCAGGGCTCTCAGCCTTTCCTCCTGCCACAGATGCTCCAGTGCCCTCAGCATCTTCCCAGCCTCTGCTGGACTCTCTCCAGCAGTTCCTTGTCTCTCAGGAGCTGGGGAGCCCAGAACTAGACCCAGGACTCTTCCTCCAGAACCATCAACTCTCACCTGGTTCTCTGGGAGCATCAAACACCTTGAGGCACCCAGGTCCCTGCATCAGCTTGGACACTGTGGCAGCTAACAGCTGTGCTCCTGCTGGCTCTTCACCAGCTGTGAAGTGTCACTGCCACTTAGAAATCTTCAGTGAGCTTCACACTCTGGAAGGGTTCAGTTTGGGGTCAAGTTTCCTGAAACAGCACAGAGCTATGCAAGGCAAGAAAGGACCTCATCCTCCTGCCACGGGGAGGTGAGGTCTGGATCTGACCTGCTGTGGCTGCTCAGCCATCACTGAGCATCTGCAGGCATCGTGCAGGCTCTGTCACTCAGCAGGGAGGCATCTGTGTCAGTTCAGAAGTGGATGGCACATCTTCTACCTAGAGCTTCAGCTTGCTCTTGCAGATCACCCTCACTGCTGTCCTTCCAGGCAGTGATTTGTCTGCACAGGTAAAGACCAGAGCTGGAGCTGCTGCAGTGCCAGTGAGAGTCCAGCTGATGAGCAGTAAATAGGTGGACACCTAGGGGTGCATTTTGTGCCTTAAGAAGAGTGTGGCCAGCAGGTCAGGGCTGGTTCTCCTGCTCCTCTGCCCAAGTGAGGCCACAGCTGGAGTGTGGAGATGCATGTCAGCTGTCCACCCTAAAGCAAGTCCTTTTGAAGGCTTCTCAATGGCAGGTCTGGCTGGGATTACAGTCCAGGCTGCAGCCATGGTTCTCTGCCTTTTCTTCTCATCATGGTGACATCCAGCTTACTCTTCTCTCCTGAAGGCTGAACTTGGCAGTAGCTTTTGTGCCACTGTCCCTAACTGTGGGGGCTTGGAATGTGCTTCTCTGAGGAACTGCACCTCCAGCTCCCTGGGGGAGGCTGTGCTTGGGCACAGGAGCTGGAGGTGACTTCTAATGCATGAAAGTGTGGTCTCATGAGGGCTGGTAAAGCCTGGCTCAGAATGGGAACTGTAAGCTATTCCTAGTGGCAGATCTATGGAAGTGGCTGGTTTAGGTCCTGGTCCTATGTTTAGAGGCAGAAAATGGAGTTCAAGTTAATATGTGCAAACATGTTTTTTTTCCTGGGTTGTTTCTGTCTTTTGGCTGAAGATCTCAGAAGTCAGAGGCTGAGGAAATCTGGGAGGTTTAGTAAATGACTTGGAGGAAAAGGCAGAGAAAAGAGGACATGTCTGAGCCTGGGGATGCTGAAGTTCCTTTTGTTCTCTAATGACAGAGAAGTCTGCCAGTCTTGGCTCTGCTGCAAGCTTCCCTCTCTGTAATTAAAAATCAATTAGTATGTTTAGCAATTACCTAATTAACTTACTGAAGCTATCATGTTAGATTCATATCCAAACATGCCTCTAAATTGTATGTGTTGGTAATAATGCAGATGATGCCTTTATTGCTCCTGTAAGTTTGGATTAATTGATGCACGTGAGGGTTGTGTTAATGTTGCTGATAGCTAATGCACAGTTCCTGGGGATCTCTGAGGAACCAACTAGGATCAGGAAAGCTTCCCAGGGAACAGAGTTTTGCTAGTCCTCTCTGCAGAGTAACAGTACTCTCCCAGGGAACAAGTGATAGGACAAGAGGAAACAGCCTCAGGTTGCACCAGGGGAGGTTCAGGTTGGACATGAGGAACAATTTCTTCCCCAAAAGGGTTGTCAAGGCCTGGCCCAGGCTACCCAGGACAGTGGTGGAGTCACCATCCCTGGAGGGGTTTCCAAGCCCTGGAGATGTGGTGCTGAGGGCCATGGGTCATCTGCCAGAGTTAGGTTGACAGTTGGGCAGTGGAGGCATGGCAGTTTGTGACAGGGTTTAGTGGCATGCTGTTGTTGGGTCAGTGCTTGGACTTTGATGTTCTTAGAGGTCTGTTCTAACCTACATGATCTGATGATTCTAAGGTTCTAGTGGGGCAACATTAAATCACCACCTCAGCCCTGGGAGGCATTGAATCAGCAGAGGAATCCCTGGCTGCTGACCAGGTCATAGCTACATTGTGTGTGCTGAGAGAGAGATAATAACAATAATAGTAATAAAAAATAGGGATTTTTCCAGCACTTTGCTGACAAAAGACTCTGTCAGCAGCTGTCTCCAGCCATCAGGTCAAACCCTCCCTTGCAAACACTGCAGAAGGCTTTGGGTATGGAAATGCTGTTGCCCAGGGAGCATTTGTGCAATGGACTGCAGGAGGCTGACAAATGGAGCAGATGCTTGTTGTAACTGAGTAACCTGAGCAGAACCTTCATTATAAAGCTGGATGGATCAGCCAAGCCACCCCTCAGGATGCTGTTCTTCATTATGGAGGAGAAGAGGATATATAGGAAAATCCAAAGCATGTGCATACACATGTATATTAAAAGTATATACATGCACATATATTCAACCAAAATATAGTTATTTTAAACATATATATAAATATTTCTGCATGGGGAGGGAGAGAGAAGCAGAAGGAAGAGGAGAAAGGAAGCAAGCAAGCCCATGAATCGAGATCCAGCCCAACAACTCCAGCAAGCACCTTGCTGTCACACCAACTCCTGCCAGCCTAACACTAATATGAAGTAAGAAAAATCTGGCTCTTAGTAGCATGCATGAGTGCCTCAATGACCTCAAGATGACATTAATTTGTTGTGACTTTCTTAAGGCAGGTTTCAGTTGTAGCAGATATTTTGGGGTTTAGGGGTGTGTGTTTTGGTGGGGACAAGAGCTCAGCCCTGGTGGCGTGGGCTGGTCTGAATTCTCATTAAGCCTGGCTAAAAGGGCTTTAAATTAAAGACAACTGGGTCTGTAAATACTTTGTGTCTCCATTATCCTCCCCTCCTCCTAATGGCTTTTGGCAGAGGCCTTGTCAGTGCTTGATTGTACAAACCCTTTCGGCTGCGGCGCAGTCTCCTATGAATAAATCACACACTCGGCTAAGCGCCCGGCGACGGCGAGAGGCAACAGCAGATGAAAGGAGGGATAAAGCACATTTACAGCTGCCTGTTCTCCTCTCCAGGTTCACATCCCCATCTGATTTCATTTCCTATTTGGAAAGGCACAGCTCCACTGCAGTGCCACGGTGATAGCAAAGCCCTGAGCCTTCCCACGGGCAGGAAGGAGAGAAGCGAGGTGACCTGCTCCTGGGGAGGTGACCTGCTCCTGGGGAGGTGACCTGCTCCTGGGGAGGTGTCTGCTCTTGAGGAGGTGTCTGCTCTTGAGGAGGTGTCTGCTCCTTCAGCAGGGCTGCTCAGCACCACCCTGGTGTGCCTGGGTCAGAAGGAGGAGGATTTGCAGAGGATAAATCTCTTGGGTGTGTTACTGCCACAAGTGCAAGGTGCTGGGCTCTGTGTCTGCACTGCTGCAGTGTAACCTGGGGTAAAATAGGCTACAGAGGCATTTCTGTGCTGGGCTCATTAGGGGCATCTCAGAATCCTGGTGTGATAGGGGGATGGAAGGGACCTCTGGAGATCGTCTAGTCTCAGCCTTTCCTCCTGCCAGAGATGATCCAGTGCCCTCAGCATCTTCACAGCCTCTGCTGGACTTTCTCCAGCAGTTCCTTATCTCTCTTCAACTGGGGATCAGGATGCCAGGAGGCAATGGGTCATTTCATCATCATTCCCTTTCCTTACTGACACACAATGGGAAATGGAGCTGTGCAGATCCAGTTTCTCATTCAGAAGGTAGTTTCAGATGATAGGGCCATCATAAATCCCTGTACTAAGGACTCTGTGGTGGCCATGCAGCTCCCACTCTGTGGCATGGTCCATGCCTAGCCATGGGCAGGTCCCTGTGTCACACCTCACTTTGGGTTTTCAAAGTCTCATTAGCATTTCTCATCTTTTGGAGCCTCCAGTCCAGAAGAGCCTTCACATGCAGACAGCACTCTGGTCTCTGGAGGGGAAGCCCCAGGGAAGAGGTTTTCAGCCATGGGCATGTCTTAGCAATGGGAATATCTGGTAATGCTGTAGACAGAGATGTGTTTTGTTCCCCACTCTAAGATGTCTCACTGGGACCTCTCTCTGAGCCCTGCTGAGGATGTCCACCTTGTGCATATCCATCTGGAAGGCAGACTCATTTGTTATTTTGAATGTTATTTATCATTTGCTAGACAAGGACATTGGTGGCTGCTCATCATAAAGAGGGGATGGAAGAAACTTTGGTAGCTGTGTGACACTAGTGACATCTTGCTGGAGTAAAGCAGGTTGAGTGATTCCTCTGTGAAAGGCAGTGAGAGCCTGTCCCAGGTTGCCCAGAGAGGTGGGAGATGTCCCATCCCTGGAACCATTCCAGGTCAGGTTGTCTGGGGCTGTGAGCAACCTGCTCTAGTTGCAGATGTCCCTGCTGTGACTGCAGGGGGTTGGACTAGATGACCTTGGAAGGTTCCTTCCCAGCCAAAGCAGTGTGTAATTCCATGAAAAAAGCTAGGCACAGATAGAGTGGAAGATGAGGAAGAGCAATGGAGTAATCCCAAAGGCAGAAGTACTGCTTTGGGGTGGAATTTGGACATTTAGTTTCCAACAGTCTGCTGAAGCTGTGATTCCTCCTGCACCAACTGTGTCCTTGGAGCAAACCAAGAGTGGATGGTGTCCAACATGCAGATCTCTCACACTTAGAAGCATAGCAGAGCTTTATGTAGGTGTGGTTGTTAAAGGGTTAATACCCTGAGGTGTCCCTGAGCTCTTCCCTGCCAGCATATATCAGCTTTTATGGCAACTTTCTGGAGACAACAGCAGAGCAATGCAGAGGAGTCTGCTCTCTGTGGTGGTGGTGGGGATGTAGTGCAGCATGCAGGTGGTTGCCATGCAGGTCTGTGCAGTTGCAGGCTTTTGACATCTGAGAGCAGTAAATCCATTGCTCAGTACCTGCTCTCCTGAGCCCAACAGAAGAGGAAGAGGAAGGTGAAGCACAGCCTCAGCCTAATGGTTGTATTCACTCTTGACCTTGTGTTCTCCTTGCCTTTCCCTGCCACCTCAGGTGGTGCAGAGCTGTAAGGAATTGTTCAGGACTTTGCAAGAGAACATTCTGGTTTCTTTCTGGTGTGTCATGAAAGCAGGAGGAGAAAGAAATCCAGCAAGGTAAACAGCAAAAACAAACAGAAAAACCCCCAGCAAGACCCAAACTTTGAATTAGAGCCAGAGGAGGCTCAGGGGAGACCTTACTCTCTGCAGCTCCCTGAAGGGAGGCTGGAATGAGGTGGAGGTTGGTCTCTTCTCCCAGGCTACCAGGGAGAGGACAAGGGGAAATGGCCTCAGGTTGCACCAGGGAAGGTTTAGACTAAATAGCAG
The DNA here is from genome assembly GCA_013399015.1 of Galbula dea. Classification (NCBI taxonomy): domain Eukaryota; kingdom Metazoa; phylum Chordata; class Aves; order Piciformes; family Galbulidae; genus Galbula; species Galbula dea. Next base: position 83,289 of record VWZX01006533.1, read on the forward strand.
GAAAAATTTCTTCCCAGAAAGAGTTGTTAGCCACTGGCCCAGCCTGCCCAGGGAGGTGGTGGAGTCACAGTGCCTGGAGGTCTTTAAGAAGCATCCTGATGTGGTACTTAGGGACTTGGTTTAGTCTTAGGGACATGGTTTTAGGTGGCAAAAGGGAAAGAAAGAGAAAATCATTTGTTTTCTGGCAAAGTCTGTCACCACCCAAAGGCAGCAGACTGCTAGGGGTGGTGGGAGTGGAGCTGATGATGCTGTCACTGCTGCTCACATCTTCTCTGCTACTGGCTGTGGGATGGGATTAGCTTGAAGCTCCAACCTGTCACCATGGCTTGTGCACCCCAGGGACCAGGCAAAGCCCAACCTTTTCCCCCCATGCTTGGTTTTGAAGCTCTGGATCAATGAATCCTTGCCTCTGCTGGTTTCCACTCAGATTATTTCTCAGGAGATTCCACCACAGCACTCCCCAAAAATGACATTCAACAACCTCCTGGCTTCCATCTGTGAGCATCCCAGACTGGAGAGGACCTCTCTGGAAAGGTGCTTGGCTTTGGTGTGTGTTTGTTTGTTTGTTGTTCTCCAGCCACTGCTTTCAACATGCATGAGATGCTGATAGCTTCACAAATCCTACTTGGGGTATGGCATTAATATTTGATCTTCATTGAAGCCAAGGAGTTGTCTGACTTCTGCAGAGAATAATGAAGCTTTTGTTTGTTCTTCTTGCAAGGGAGAGGGAAAAAAAAAAGGGAAGCTTTGTTTCTGCTGCTGTCAAGTGAATGCTAATGAAGGTGCTTGTTAGAGGGGAGCTTGCAGCCAAGCTTGCCAGTTGCAGAACATTTCCAGCTCTAAAGAGAGAAGGTGGTGAGGGAGGCAATCTGAGCAGCCTGCCCCCAGCTGATTGGTGCAGCTTGAGGGTTTCTGTACATGTGAACTTTCAGAGCATCACTGGGAAAGGGAAAATGCAACAGCTGTGGGACAGTGCTCCAGTGAGGGTGAGTGACGATCAAAGGCATGGAATCATTTCTGTTGGAAGAGACCTGTAAGATCATCAGGTCCAACCCTTAACCAGCACTGCCAGGTCACCACTAAACCATGGCCCTCAGCAACACATCTCCAGGGCTTGGAAATCACCCCAGGGATGGTGACTCCACCACTGCCTTGGGCAGCCTCTTCCAGGGCTTGACAACCCTTTCCTGGGGAAGAAATTGTTCCTCATGGCCAACTTCAACCTCCCCTGGTGCAACCTGAGGCTGTTTCCTCTCCTCTCCTATCACTTGTTCCTTGGGAGAAGAGCCCAACCTCCACCTGGCTCCAGCCTCCTCTCAGGGAGCTGCAGAGAGTGAGAAGGTCTCCCCTGAGCCTCCTCTTCTCCAGGCTAACCAACCCCAGTTCCCTCAGCTGCTCCTCACAATCCTTGTGCTCTAGACCCTTCCCCACCTTCCTTGCCCTTCTCTGGGCACACTCCAGCACCTCAATGTCCTTCTTGGAGTGAGGAGCCCAAAACTGAGCCCAGGATTGGAGCTGTGGCCTCATCAGTGCCCATTCCAGGAGGGCAATCCATGCCCTAGTCCTGCTGCCACACTATTCATTATATTCTGAAAATTAAGCTTTTCTCTGGCTTCTCTCACTTCAGTTTCAGTTTGCCAACCCAGTTGCTGCATTTTAACATTTCTCTGCACTTTTCCTTTCCTTTGGAGGAAAGATCTCTCACCTTGTGCTTGGCCAGAGATGAGCCTGAGGAGCAGGACACCTTGTCCTGCACCCCTGGAGCAGAAGGATGCAGCTTCTGGTTGTAACCACAGTTGGTTCCTGGGTGGGGGGAGGCAGCACAGGGGCAGTTACAAGGAGAACCTTCATGTTTACAGGTTTTTTGATGCTATGTTCTGGATCTGTTGTGCTAATGCTGGAAAGGTTTGGGCTTTAATGACTTCCTTGTTATATGAAAAAGGTGAAGGAGGAGAAAATTAGCCATAAAGACAGGTGTGGGAAGGCTTTTGGCAGGAGGGAAGGAAGGAGAGTAAATTACTGCCTACCTAATCATGATATCAGTAGTTAGCACTCTTGTGGAAATAAGGAGATCTCAAATAAGAAAGTGACTTCTGAGATGTCCTGAGCAAATGCAGTTTTCAAGGCTGGGACCTTCTCCAAAAAGCATTTTAAGAAAGTGTGTTTATATATATATATATATTTAATTGGAACAATTTTGTCTGTGGATTGGGAGGAAACCATGCAAAGTCTGCTGTTTTCCAGCAGAAACATTGCTGGTGTTAAAATGAAGCTGAGCCAATTTGCTGGAAACCTCAATTATTTTCCCTTTGTAGATTGTAAAGGCAGCTGAGAGGCTGCTCTGATGCCTGGGAAAGTCACCAGGAGACCTTGCATTAACTCTCCAGAGAGCTGGATCTCTTTGCTTCTTGGCTCTAAAGACTTTTTGTTCTTTGGGAGCCATGTGAAAATAAGATTGAGCTGGTGGTAATTTGTGCACTCTGAGCTGGAGGAGCTTGGGACTGATTTTCCACAGGTATTTTGGGGAGAGATAAGATATGGAAGGTGGAGATTTGGGTGGAAAGGAACCTAATGGAGTTCAACAAGGGCAAGTGTAGAGTCCTGCATCTGGGGAGGAATAACCTCATGGAGCAGGGCAGGTTAGGGGTTGACCTGCTGGAAAGCAGCTCTGTGGAGAAGGAGCAGGGAGTGCTGGTGGACAACAAGTCCATGAGGCAGCAATGTGCTCTTGTGGCCAAGAAGGCAAATGGTCTCCTGTGTTGCATGAAGAGTGTGACCAGCAGGGCAAGGGAGGTTCAAATTTGACTCTGGTCAATTGTTTGTTAGCTTTGGTTTGGGTTTTTTCTCTGTTTGGTTTTTTTTTGTGTTGTTTGGGGTTTTTTCTGCTCAGGATTTCTAGAGGCATTTTGTCTACACAAAACCTCAATGAAATCTGCTGCATTTTTCACTGCTTGCTCTCAGAAGCAATGACTCTGTCCCCCATGTTTTACACAAACAATTCCATTTTTTACTATGTAATGCTCCTTTTTCTATTTACCCACTGAATTTACATAAGTCACAGAATGTTAGGATCTGGAAGGGACCTCTGGAGATCATCTAGTCCAACCCCCCTGCCACAGCAGAATTCCCTACACCAGGTCACACAGAAGCATGTCCAGATGGGTTTTGAATATCTCCAGAGAAGGAGACTCCACAACCTCTCTGGGCAGTCTGTGTCAGGGCTCTGGCACCTCAACTGGGAAAACATTTGGTCTTGTCTTCACATGGAACCTCCTGTGCTTGAGCTTACAGCCATTGCCTCTTGTCCTGTCACTGGGCTTCACTGAGAAGAGCCTGACCCCATCCTCCTGACACCTACCCTTCACATATTTAAAAGCATAGATGAGGTCACCCCTTAGCCTCCTACTCACATCCTCACATCTACCTTCCATCCACCAGTACCAGTGCTTGAAATCCACTGTCACTCTCTTGAGCCATCAGAGGAGGAGGTGAACAGGCCAAGAGCTGGGGTATCTCCTGCCTTCTCCATCCTTCTCTTGAGTCCTTCCCTTCTAAACATAGAAGGCCCAAGGAGACCTTGTGCTGTCAGCCTCTCATTAAGTAAAATCTTCATCATAGGTGACACTGCAAAGGAGTTAAACCTTTCTCACAAGTGACACTGCAGAAGGAATTCCCCAAGAGTGGAAGAAGAAGCCATCTGAGGTCATCTCTTCTCCTCAGGCTTACACAGCAGCACTGGAGAACCAGCCAGATAATGGTTGATGCTGCCTTGTATTGCATTTGCTATTTGATGCTCTGGCAGCACTTTAATAGTCTTGAATGAGCATTTAATTTAGATTTAATAGGGCAGCTTCTCTGTTGTAATTAAATACCAATTGATCGTTAGGAGAGCACTTGCTAGGTGTAATATGTGAGAGAGAAACCTGGTTTGCTGCAGAATTAACTCCAAACACAACAATAAGAGTGGAATTAAATCTCTAGAAGAGAGAACTTGTAGAAAAAGTTGATCAAGTTGCTGGACATGAGAGGAATGGAATAAAAATGATGTCAAAACCTGTGGTTCATAATGATCCTAAGAGCTCTTCATTAGGCTGGTTAACTATTGATGATTTTTGACCTTTGATGTAGAGATTCCTTTGAGATGGAAATCAAACAATGGAAGTGACTGTTCCCAGCAGGCAGCCATGGATGGTATCAAGAGACAGTTCCCCTCAAACATGTACAGAAAGAATGTCAGGCATCTCATTTCATTTTAATGTGCTTTTTTTTCCCCCCCCCTGCATTAATAGCATTTATTGTATCTGCAGTTGAAAAATTCAGCCTTTTAAATATTTCATTTCATCATAATTTGCAAAAGAGGTAATTAATCCCCATTCTGTGATTCTTTCATTTGCTGTTGCCATTACTCTTAGAGAGGGTTTTTTTAATAGGGTCAAGCTCTTAAAAATGGAATAGCCATAAAACAGAGGGCACAGCTGGAGTCCTGGGTCCAGTCCTGGGCTCCCCAGTTCCAGAGAGATAAGGAACTGCTGGAGAGAGTCCAGCAGAGGCTAGCAAGATGCTAAGGGCACTGCAGCATCTGTGGCAGGAGGAAAGGCTGAGAGCCCTGGGGCTGCTGAGCCTGGAGAAGAGCAGCCCCACAGGGGAGATGCTCAAGGCTCAGCAAGAGCTCAAAGACAGAAGGCAAGAGGCTGGGGCAAGACTCTGCTCAGTGGTGCCCAGAGACAGCCCAAGGGGCACTGGGCACCAACTGGAAGCCAGGAGGTTGCATCTGAGCAGGAGGAGGTGGTTGTTTGTTGTGAGGGTGTTGGAGCCCTGGCCCAGGCTTTGCAGAGAGGCTGTGGAGTCTCCTTGTGTGGAGAGATTGCAAGCCCAGCTGGAGGTGCCCCTGCTTTAGCAGGGGGTTGGACTACATGATCCCCAGAGGTCCCTTCCAGCCCCTGCCATACCGAGGTTCTGGGAGCCTGTGATGAAGAAGCCTGAGGAGGTTGTGTTTCATGCAATGGAACAATAATCCCTGGTAGAAAGAAAATCTCTTGGGGTGCTGGTGCATGGTGCTGGAACAGTAGAAGCAGGAAGAAAAGAGAGCTGGATGCTGAGGGCAGTGTGATGGACAAAGAGGACACTAATGACAGCTCTTGTCACACCTTTGGGTGCTGTAGATTCAGGAAGAGGGATGAACCTTCCTTCCAATTCATGTATTCTCCACTGAGCACAAGAGAAGTGCAGCTTAAAGAATAGCTCACAGGAGAGGTCCACTGAGCAGAGGGGACAACCTCTTCCATCACACTGCTTGCTGTTGGCCAGACAGCCCTCTCAGATGAGTCCAGGTAGAAATGAAGCAGAACATGATAAGTTTTTCCTCTCAGCAGCCATAGCCAGAGAGGGAGAGCTCTGGCTTTACTGATGTGTTTGAGGTGGAACAAGCCCACGTTTACAGCCCACTGGAGCCAGCTTGGAGGTCCTGGCAGAAGCTGGCTTAGCTGCAAGGCTGACTTTTATTAAGAGCATGAAAAGCCAGGGAGCAGGTTGCTGGGAAGCAAATATTGCTGCCTAAGAGATGATGACACACTTCAGGCCTGGGTGAAGATAATGGATTCAGTCCATCACTGCCCAAGCTCTTGTTCCTAGCTAGCAGGGACAACACTCCATGGGCACAGTTCCTGCCAAGGCTTGGGCTGCACAAAGCCTCTGCCTTAGGCTTGCTCCTCTGCAGAGCAAGGGCACTGCTGCAGCTTCTGCCCCAGCTTGGGCTGCAGGGAGTCAGAGGTGGCAGCTGTGGGGAGGAGGGGACAGGAGAGGTGACCCTCAAGTGCCCACCAAGGGATTCCAGCCCATGGCTGGCATCTTCAGGAGAGAGCTGAGGGATCCCCAGGCTCAAGCCTCTCCTTCCCTGGCCAGTGTCCCAGGAGGACTCTGTCCATTTTGCCTTCCATCCTGATTCAGGGCTCCAACACCCTCACACCAAGCAAGCTTCTTCTCCTGCTCAGCTGCACCTCCTGGGTTCTAGTGTGTGCCCAGTGCCCCTTGGGCTGTCCCTGGGCACCACNGCCCTTCTTGACCATGAGGGTACATTGCTGTCTCATGCTGAACTTTTTGTCCACCAGCACTTCCAGTTCCTTTTCTGCAGAGCTGCCTTCCTGCAGGTCAACCCCTAACCTGTCCTGGTCCATGAGGTTATTCCAATATCCTGGCTCTTTTGTTCTATCTCTGCTGTGAGCAGTAAAGCTTCTTTATTTCTGATCCCTCTCCTGGTTAAGAGGGAAAGAGCTGCCTTCCCCTTTGCAGCACTACCTGCCAAACCCAAAGCAGTGACAGGACAGCCAAAGATGATGCAAGGCAATTGGGGTTGGAGTATCTATTTTGAGCAATTTGGCACCATCTTCCCACCAGGACCAGGAGTTCTTGTAGTTCCTATAAAGCAAGCAATACTGAAATTAAGCAGCCAGAAGGATTTGGGGTTGGGTGGGGTTTTTCCCAGCACAGTGTGGAAGGCATTTAAGTGACTAATGATTCATCCTGAAGGAGGAACCTCCATTGCTCAGTGTAAGTCATTACTTCTGATGAGTTCCAGGTCAGCCATCAGTCTCATCTCCAGTGGATCATCCATATTCATGCCTCTCCCTTCTTAGAAGAGTGATGTTCATTTGGGTTTCCTTTGACTTGTTTTCCATCTTCATTTGCCTGCTCACTGTAAGCTTCCAGTTTGGGAGGGGGGGGTGGGGAAAAAAACCCAAACCAAAGGAGTGGAAATTGCTCTTTGATAATTTTTATTGGGTCAATCAACAGTGGAGCAGCCCTGCAAGCAGTTGGGAATGTGCTGGTGTCTGTGGAGGATCATTTGCTCACAGAGAGATGAGCTAGGGCATGGAGAGTGGCCAAGCTTAGTGCTTTGAGCCCAGCACAGAGATGAAGAGATGTAAACTCCCTGTGTGAGGTGGCTGTGCACTCAGGGTGCAGTGGGTGACAGCAGAATCTTACAGTCAGCTGCAGGTAGAACATTGATCAGGAGGAGAAATGGATTGGTTCCCAACTCTCCTCCTTGCATCTCCCATTCTGAGGTGAGGAGGGTGTTTCAGTGGCACTTCTAGGTTCACAACTCTCCACTTGGTTAGTGTTTCCCAAGGCATAAAAACAAAAGCTAAAGCCCCAGAGGAACTCTGATTTTCATCTGGCCCAGGGAACTAGGCCTTTCATGACAGGAGCAGAAGCTCTGGCTGCTCTTCTTGGTTTTGCCACTTACCTGCTGGGTGAGGCTTCAACAGCTGCTTTATTTCTTGGTGTCTGTGTTTCCCTTTTGTCTCTTCAGATCAATAACCACTCTGGGCATAGCCAGTGGTGGGAACAACGTGGATTGCTCTGAGTGTAGACCTTGGGATGCTAAGCAATTTTCCCTTTAAGTAGCAAGCTTTGTCACTTATTCTTTTTTCTTCCTTTTTGTTTTTTTTTCCAATGAAGGAACAAAATTGATTCTTCCTTTTGCAAGGTGAGACAAAAAAATAATGGCTCTTTTTACACAGCAGGATTAGGAGGGAGGGAAAACCCCACCTCATTGAGGAGAGTAAGAGAATGTTCCTTTGCAAGAGCAGCCAGGGGAGTGTTTGTCTGTGCTGCTTGTTAGCAGCCAGATCTTGTACAAAAACACATCCCTTGAGCCATGAGAAGGTCCTTCCATGTTTAGAAGCCAGGAAGAAGTGGGTTGAGCTGGTGATCCCCTGACTTTTAGTCAGCTTAGCATTATGGTCTCAGCTTTCACTGAGTAGCAGGAGACATCTGTCAACACTGAGGGCATCAAATGGCAGAGGTGTGCCAGAGCAGGCTGGAGGATCCCCATGGGGGTCAGCAGCAGACGGAGCTGTGCAAGTGTCCAACCCAGCAAAAAGCACTTGGCAGCAAAGCTGCTTGGACTGTGCAGCATGGAGTTCCAGGAGACCTAGGTGCTGACATTGAGGTGCTGGAGTGTGCCTAGAGAAGGGCAAGGAAGGTGGGGAAGGGTCTGGAGCACAAGTGTTGTGAGGAGCAGCTGAGGGAACTGAGGTTGGTTAGCCTGGAGAAGAGGAGGCTCAGGGGAGACCTTCTCACTCTCTGCAGCTCCCTGAGAGGAGGCTGGAGCCAGGTGGGGTTGGGCTCTTCTCCTAAGGAACAAGGTGATAGGAGAAGAGAAAATAGCTTCAAGTTGTGTCAGGGGAGGTTTAGGTTGGACTTGAGGAAGAATCTCTTAATGGAAAGTGTTGTCAAGGCCTGGCAGAGGCTGCCCAGGGCAGTGGTGGAGTCCCCATCCCTGGAGGGGTTTCCAAGCCCTGGAGATGTGTTGCTGAGGGCCATGGTTTAGTGGTGACCTGGCAGTGCTGGTTCATGGTTGAGCTCCATGATTTTAAAGGTTTCTTGCAACCAAATTAATTCCATGATTCTCTGAAGAAGGGCAAATCATTGACAGTATTTTCAGTCATGAAGAACATGGATTTCTGTGTACAATTAACCATTTATGTGATGCACAATCAGGTGCATTGAAAGAAAAGGTGAAGGACTGGTGTCTCTGAACCCCTGCAGTGTGTTCCATCCCCAGCTGCAGCCTGAACTTTCACCAGACAGCTGCATAGCTCCAGGGTGTAACATGGACACGATGCCCATGGGGTCCCCAGGACCCACCCAAGCCTCTCTCAACAGCTGCTTTTACTAGTGTGGGCAGCACATGGCCACAACTGAAGGTTGAAGCCTGGAGCTGTGGGTGGTCAGTGCTCACTCTGAACATCTACTGCTGTATCCTGGCTGCTTGGAGAGTCATTTAGGTTGGAAAAGCCCTCTGAGATCAAGTCCAACCATCCACCCAACATCACTCTGCCATTAAACCACATGGCAAAGTGATGCTTAGTGGATCTCTGGTGGCTTTAACAGTTCACACTTCTGAACATGTGTCCTTCTAAGCCTCTGGGTGTGTTATTAACTTGATTTTTCCTTAATTGGAGCCACATGGGGTTTACTGTCTCTCTGTAATATTTTCCCTGTCCACAGGAGATAAGGAAACCTCACCCTATTACATGTTGCCACCACCTCAGCACATTCATATTCATCCTCACCTTTTGTGTGCTGCCTTTCAATTCATTTCCAGCCCACATGAAAGTGCTCCTCTCTGAGCCTATTTAATGAGTTTTCAAGGCAGAGTTTGTCTGAGACAGTATCTGCCACTTGGCTGCAGATATCACACAGATTCCTTCCATGGGCTTTGATAAGTCTGTTGGGAGGAAAAAAAACCAACCCCAATAACAGGTTTGGCTAGCAAGATAGAGCTTTGATAAATTCTACTGTCAGAGCTTTCCTGAACTGCTTCAGGAGGAAAAGATCTCACTCACTGCTGGTGGGGAGAGAGGCTGCCTCCAGAAACAGGTTTATGTGAGGGAATCAAAACCTTTGGTGGTGTGTCAACCTCCCTGGGCCACCTGGGGTTGCCCAAGCCACTTGTTTACTTTAAAACCTCCTCTTAGATCCCAATTTGTGCTTCAGAAGGAGTGAATAGATAATGTTTGTGTTTTCAGACAGGTGGTCAGGGAGATGTGGTACTTGGGGATGTGGATTAGTGGCATGGTGGTGATAGGTTGATGGTTGGACTTGACGATCTCTTCCAAGCTTAATGGTTCTGTGATTCTGGCTGCTGCATGTTCAGTGAGCAGAGCTCCTGGGTGAGGTTGGTTGTTTCTTAAGCAGAAGCAGCTTCCAGTAATGCATGTTTGAGAAGATACATTGCTCAAGGTACCTCCTTATTGGCTGTAGATGATGGAACAAGAGGCTTTGGACTCGGGTGTGCAGCCTGGGTGACCCAGGTGCTGCTTACAGGCTGGGTACCACTATCCCACCTCTTCTCTGTGAGCTTCTGTAGCCACATTTATGACTCTCTTGTGCACACAGATCATCAGACTTCTTCTCTCCTTTGTTTTCTGTGCTGCATTTGAACCCTTCACCTCAATCATGAGAGCAGATCTCAGTACATGACCACCACCACAGAGCCTTTCCTTCTGGCATTTCTCAGTCCCAAAGGAAGCAGCCTTCAATGTCACTGGCTGGCTTTCAGAAAGATTTACAGTTTTTGTTGTTGAGCTGGATATTATAAATAATGACTTGGCTTTAAGTAAAAAATTATTGGCCAGATGGTGCCTTCATGTCAGCTTTGATTGAGTAAATGCCAATGAAAAGTGGTTCTTCAGAGCAGATTTATCTTCTGACATCAAGGACATCGTTGTATCCTTGACAACAAGGCTGAAAGGAACAGAAGAACCAATGTATTTGTTATGTTGGCTGAAAAATGAAGTGGGTCAGACCTGGCTTGGTCAGTTCCTCACTGCACAGCTCAGGAGCTGTTGGTGTCCTCTGCACACCTTTCCTTTCAGGGATCTCCTCATTGTAGTTCAAAAATGACAAGAAAGGCAAGGAGATCTCCCACCTCTCTGGGCAACCTGGCACAGGCTCTCACCACCCTCAGGAGAAAACATTTCTTCCTTCTCTCTAGTCTAAATCTCCTCTTTCAGTTTCAAGCCATCAGCCCTTGGCCTGTCCCAACAGCTCCTGCTGTCTCCAGCTTTCTTTTTAGCCCTTGAAGTCCTGCAAGGCTGCAGTAAGGTCTCCCTGGAGCCTTCTCTTCTCAAGGCTGAACAACCCCAACTCTCTCAGCCTGGCCTCACAGCAGAGAGCTTCCACACAAGGATCATTTCTGTGGCCTCCTCTGGACCCACTCTAACAGGTCCAGGACTCAAAGTTCTCTTCCAGCCAAACTGATTCTATGAGCACAGCTGAGACCTGTGACTGAGCTGATCAGACCCTGCCCCTGACATGGAGGTGCCTTGGCTTTCTGCCTCCAGGAGCAGAAGATCTTCCAGCATCAGAACTTGAACAAGAACATGAAAATATGAAGTTTTTAGACTTGAGATGTCTCCTGAAGACTGGAGAACAGCAGCAACAGTAAATTAATCCTATCTATCAGTACCAGTTTGCTTTATCTGCATATTATCTCTTTTCTGAGCATGGTTTGTGCCAAGCTGGAGCTCCTTTGATGAGGCCAGCACCTGAGGCACATTTGATGCCCCAGGAGCAGCTAGTTAAGGCCAGAAGTGCCTTCCTTAGGCAAGGGAGCTTAGCTTGGTGATTTGCTGAGTGGTTTGTTCTGAGTATTGGGAAGATCTGATACTGAGGGAGAGTTTGAAATGCACCAAATGCTCCTGGAGCTCGGGAAGGGATTGTTGTGAAAATAATCATTGTGGGGTGCATTAAGCTGAAGGGTTTGTTTGTGCTAATTGTTCTGACCTTCTTCATCTGTGTGTGATGAGATTTCCAGTGCATAATTAAAAGGCTCTCCAGGAACCAAGAGAAAACATGGAGTGAGCAAAGTAATCTATAGGAGAAGTAACTGCAGCTCATTCCTGTCACCTGAATTCCTGTAACAGTCAGTCTTTTCCTTCAAGATTTTTCCTCCATCAGTGCTTAGTATGAGCTAGTTAGAAGCCACTTTAGCCTGGTGTTAAGATTCATGCTGAGGTTTCTCTCCCCTCCCCAAGTCCCTTGATAGGACAAGAGGAAATAGCCTCAGGTTGCACCAGGGAAAGTTCACACTGGATATGAGGAAGGATTTTTTTCCCCCAGAGGGTTCTCAAGCTGCCCAAGGAGGTGGTGGAGTCACCATCCCTGGAAGGGTTCACAGCCCATGGAGCTGTGGTGCCTGGGGCCATGGTTCACTGGTGAGGATAGCAGTGTTGGGTGGCTGGTTGGGCTGGATGATCTCAGAGGGCTTTTCCAACCACAGTGCTTCCAGGATTCTATGTCCCTGAATGCAAGCCAAGTGCTGAGCCCTTACTGAAATCAGAGATGCTGCCTGTGACAGATTCCATCTCCACAGCTGTAGATGCAGAGGACACACCTTTCTAAACCAGACAGGATGTTTCCCAAGGTGTTACAAGTGCATCTGGCACCTACTGCATCCACTGAAGAGAATTAAAGGAGATAAAACATAGGGACTGAAGCTGAGAGCTGAGTGTTCAGAGTCCAGTGGCCAGCCTCCAACATAACAAGATTTGCATCTCCTCAGTGTTCTTTCCTGCTGCAACCTTGACATTTTCAGTTGGTCAATAGATGTAAAATGGCATTGATTCATTAATATCTTTTTTTAAAGCCAGCTTTGAAAAGCAACCCCAGATGCATTCTAAAGAAAAGAGGCATAGTTAGAAAGGTTAATTGTTGTTTCAAGCTGCTCAGGGAAATCAATAGGAGTTGGAGTTCTGAGGCTTTCTGGGCTGGGTTTTGGTGGAGAAGCAGCCAAAGGCTATAGCTGTCCCTGCTCCAGCCCAGGAGGTTTGTGCCTCATAAAAAGCAAGCAGTGGCTGTGTAGAGTTGCAGAGCTCAGGCTTTGAGCTAGGTCAAGCTCTGTCTAAATAACAGAAAATAAAGGAAATGTTAGTTTTTGCAAAGGACAGACTAGGTTACTAAGAGTCTTTGGTGGGAGAAGTGCCTCTCAGGATCCCTTTTTCCTCCCCTGAGGAACCCCTTTGCTTCTGCTCTCGTGCAACCTCAGCCTGTTGACTTTCTGAGGGCCATGGTTTAGTGGTGACCTGGCAGTGTTGGGTTCATGGTTGGACTTGATGATCTTAAAGGTCTCTTCCAACCTCAATGATGCTATGATTCTATGGCTTTCAGCACACTCTTGCCTTCCAAGCACAACCAGAAAGGGGTGGGATTGGCTGATGGGCTTCTCTGAAGCTAAACCAGCTATAATTGGAGACAACATCTTCCTGCTGCCTCAGACTGAAGCTGGTACAAAGGCAGCCATAAGGAATTCAAACCAACCCAAGGCAGGAGGCTAAATTTGAGTAAGTCCTAGGTCAGGGCTGGCCTCAAAAACCTGATTTGTGTTTGGTAGAAGAGTGTTTTGTTTGCAGAGCAGAGTGAATTATTCACTTGAGTGCAGGCCTGAGCTGAGCTGCAGCCCTGCATGAGTGTGGAGCTGGGGAGGGTGGTGAGAACAGCAGGGAATTTAAAAAGTTGCTCCAGGCAATGTCACTGTGAAGTAAATGTAGCTGAAAGTGGAGCAGAAAACAAGATGGGACTTGGCCACTGCACATGTCTGGTATCATTTTTTTCTCCTGGCACTCCCAGGCTGTACATCATCCATGCCTGGCCTACAGCTGATTAAAGAAGCACCTGAACACTTGTCCTGTCCAAACCCTCCTGTGGACCTATCCAGAAGGCACAGCTGCAGCAGAGGGGTTGGGGTCCCTCTGCAGTTCCAGTGAGTTTTCATAAGTAGCTTGAAGTTGGGTTACTAAGGCAATTCTCTGGGTTTAAGGAAGTTTAATTATGTTCAGGATGGAAAAATCATCAGTCTCTGGTTTGACCACAGCATTTCAGCACTTTGTATCAGCTCATTCCAGGTACTTCCACTGTAAGTACCTACTTAAAACAAATGGTTTATTTTATATTAGTATGCATCCCAGAATCTCAGACTGGCAGGGGCTGGAAGGGACCTCTGGGGATCATCCAATCCAACCCCTGCTAAAGCAGGGGCACCCACAGCAGCTTGCCCAGGGTCACCTCCAGCTGGCCTTGGAATCTCTCCACACAAGGAGACTCCACAGCCTCTCTGCAAANAAAGAGTGGGAGGAGAACCTCTCTTGACCTGCTGGCCACACTCTTCCTCAATGCACTGCAGGATACACAAGTAGGTTCCCTCTTGCTTTGCTAAACCCTTCTGTTTTGTCCTAGATAAAGCTACTCTGTTCTATTTTGTCACAGACACTACCACTCTGATTTAAGTGGATAGCCAGCAAAGGATGAGCTCCAAAAAAACCTGCAACAGAGGTGTGAGGTTTTTTAATTTAAAAGCATTCAGAATGGAATCAAGTAAAAGAAAAATGGCCCTGAAATTCCATGTTTCTTTAAGGAAGTTGTCAATCTCTCTCCAACATACCCTTCAGCTCTTCAAGACAGGGTCTGTGCCCTTTGCAGTAAAATGGCTTTTGTAAAGTGCTGACAAATCTGCTCACTTCAGGATATTCCCCCCAAAAACCACTGCCTGAGCAAGTTTCAAACCCTCCTCTTTTATTTCCCCCAAGCCATATTTACAGCAGAGCCATTTCTTGGTGCTCAGAGGAATGCCTCCTGGTTTATTCTTGCCTGATTCTGCTTTACACCTCAGAATGCTAGAAAATTGGTCTTTATTATTGGTAATTCTCCTGACAGCATGGAGCTGATTCTCATTGCTGCTAACTGTAACATGCTAATGGGCCATGGCTTTGCCTTAGGTTGGCCAACTAACGAACCGGTTCTTTATGGCTGGTAATGATTGATTTGTCAGTGATGAGAGTGCTTAATTCCACAGCAGCATGAAGCAGAGATGACACTGCTTGCTTTCTAGGCTGTCACTTAGGCTTTAGTGCTCCTCCTGCTAATGGCTGTTGAAGGGTGTTTCTAGGGATGGCCCTTTCTCCATGTTTCCTTCTTGCAGCGCTGCCAGAAACTGTGGTTTAGTGTCTGTGGCTACCAACATCAACAGCTGATGGGTGACCTGGACAGAGAAGGAAAAGGACCTAGATATTGACCTCACCATGATGGGCAGCTTGGTTATCAAGGGCAAACAGCTCTTTGTCCTTGGAGGTTAGCTTCAACATGATGCCATGTTGTCACCTGAGCCAGATTTGAGGTCCATCTGGGTAGTAACAAAAGGACTAATTCAGCCTCAGTAGAGCAAACAGCTCGTTGTTCTTGGAGGTCAGGTTCAACAGAGAATCCTAGATCTGTCAGAGTTGGAAGGGACCTTGAAGATCATCTAGTTCCAACCCCCCTGCCGTGGGCAGGGATGCCATATGTTACCTGTGCCAGAATTGAGGTCCACCTAGTTATTAACAAAAGGACTAATTCAACCTCACTCAGTGGGTTTGAACAAATCAAATTACTGCATGGTGAAAGGTTCCCTCCTGAGCAGCTCCTGAGGCTCAGCTGGTGTGTGCTGATCCACATGATGACCTCTACATGTCCCTTCCAACTCTAAGCTTTTCTAGGATTCTATGATGTAGACTCAACAACTCTCAACCAGGATTCTCAGAGCCAGTTTATGGCAAGGTTGCTTCACACAGCTCATGTGGGGACCATAAAAGAGGTATAAATTATGGGTTTATGTCCATTCAGTCACTTTAAGGATCTTTTAAGTGCTCATGGAGGTATAAAGGGATCCCAAAGCAACATCAGGTCAGGGAACCAAAACCAACCTGACAGTAGGCTGTTAATGGTCTTGACCAATGAAAGTCATGGCTCCAAAGTGACCACAGTGACTACATGTAGACACCTCCCCAGTGAGAGAGCTGCTGCAGAGCATGGCTTTGCAGCCCTGACCTGCTGAGGATGCTGGCATCTTCCTAAGCTACACTTATCTCCATAAAGACCAAAAGTCCCTTCCTACAGCTCCCTCTTTGCATTTGGGAACAGCAGGAGCAGGGGAGATAGTCCTTCCTGCAGGGTACAGATGCTGTGCAGGCAGCACTGTGCTCAGGTGTTGTGCAAATATCCTGTCTGAGAATCAGGGAATCATTGGGAAAGTCTTTTATGATCATCAGCTCCAACTGTTCACCAGCACTGCCAGGTCACCACTAAACCATGGCCCTCAGCACCACATCTCCAGGGCTTGGAAACCCCTCCAGGGATGGGGACTCCACCAGTGCCCTGGGCAGCCTGGGACAGGCCTGGACAACCCTTTCCTGGGGAAGAAATTGTTCCTCATGGCCAACTTCAACCTCCCCTGGTGCAAACTGAGGCTGTTTCCTCTTGTCCTATTACTAGTCACCAGGGAGAAGAGCCCAACCTCCACCTGGCTCCAGCCTCCTCTCAGGGAGCTGCAGAGAGCCAGAAGGTCTCCCCTGAGCCTCCTCTTCTCCAGGCTAACCAAGCCCAGTTTCCTCAGCTGCTCCTCACACTTGTGCTCTAGACCCTTCCCCACCTTCACTATCCTGGACAGGATGCTCTGGAGTTTCTATTCTCATGCTACTCTTCTTGCTGGTCTGCAGACTGGTAAGAGACTGAGGTTAGTGAAGACACATTTCTGTTACTTCTTTTATTTTGCAGCACCTCCCAAGGCCAGATATAGAGCTGGAAATTCTCTTCACCAAAACAGAGACCACAGCAGAACCACTGCAGCTGCCCAGATCCAGTGTTTCTCTTCTCTGCTGCCTCTAGACACATCATTGCAAGATGATGAATAGCAGCATAGAAAAGACAGATCCTTCTTTAAACCAAACTTTTAGCACTGAAACCATGTTGAGCAGCTCTCACTGTTTGGTGACATGAGATCAGGAGTGAAATCACTGCTCTTGGAGCAAATATCCATTTGGGAGTAAAATATTCCATTTTCTCATCTGTTGTTTTCTTCTTGTTGCAGTAACACAGAGGTTCAAAAACAAGGTCAGGCAGTCACAAGCCTCAGAGGCATGTGATGGATTCACACTTTTCTCTGACCTGTTTCCCAGAAGAACATAACTGTGGACAGTTATCAGCTCAACATCAACTTAAACTTGGAGACATGGCAGTCAGGTTGGTGAAGAGATATATATATTTATATGTCCCTTTGATTTAAAGAGGAATTAGACAGCTTACAGGTCTGTGCATAGGGGGTCACCTGCTGAAAAGCAGCTCCATAGAGAAGGATCTGGGAGTGCTGGTGGACAACAAGTTCACCATGAGCTAGCAATGTGCTCTTGTGGCCAAGAAGGCCAATGGTCTCCTGGGGTGCATGAAGAAGAGTGTGACCAACAGGTCCAGGGAGGTTCTCCTCCCACTCTATTCTGCCCTAGTCAGGGCACACCTGGAGTCCTGGCTCCAGTTCCAGGCTCCCCAGTTCCAGAGAGACAAGGAGCTACTGGAGAGAGTCAGGCAGAGGCTAGGAAGATGCTGAGGGCACTGGAGCATCTGTGGCAGGAGGAAAGGCTGAGAGCCCTGGGGCTGCTGAGCCTGGAGAAGAGCAGCCCCACAGGGGAACTGCTCAAGGCTCAGCAAGAGCTGAAGGCCAGAAGGCAAGAGGCTGTGGCCAGACTCTGCTCAGTGCTGCCCAGGGACAGCCCAGGGGGCACTGGGCAC
>VWZX01006533.1:100946-252082 GCA_013399015.1 Galbula dea
GTCTGCAAACACCTCTCTCCTGGGAGATGCTGCAGCCCAGGGCCAGGCTGCAGCTGAGTCACCAGTGCTCTCAAGGCTTTCCTGCAGCATTCCCAGGATTTAAGGTGCTTTGCTGTTCAGGACCTCTGAGAGACATCTCAGTCAGGTTGGTGAAAACAGAAATAGATCTATATCTATCCCTTTGATTCAAAGAGGAATGAGGCTCCTTCCAGGTCTGTGCATAGGGGTTGAGCTGCTGGAGAACAGCTTTGCAGAGAAGTTTTCAAGCTCTTAACATGTGCTTTTTCTTCAGCCTACAACCCTGAGCTCTGGGCATGTATCATCTCCTTGCACTGAGCTGCATGCATGGCCAGCAGTTTGCTGGGAGCTGGCTTGGAGCTAAGCCTCACCATGAAGATGTTCAATGCCAGATGGAGAGGTCCAGCTTGCAGACTCCTCTGCAAAGCAGGGAGCTCCAGCAGCAATGTTTTGGAGAGAAGGTTAAAGTAATAGCCTCCCTGTTGTCTTCTCTTTGGGTCTTTCTGAAACACATTAACCTCTCTGCACTGTTGCTCTCTTCTTCCTCCTCTCTTCTTCTGGGGAGAGATTCCAAGGCCAGCTGGAGATGATCCTGGGCAAGCTGCTGTGGGTGCCCCTGCTGGAGCAGGGGTTGGACTGGATGATCCCCAGAGGTCCCTTCCAGCCCCTGCCATGCTGGGATTCTGGGGACTCTTTCATTCCTCAGTTCTCTCTCCTGCCTGGTTTAGGTGTCCACTGACATGAAGAAACATCTCCTTTCTTGAACCATGTACTGCTAGGTCAGGACTTGTGTTTTTCCCTCTTTACTGGGTTGATCACCCACTTCTCTGGACTGAGTGAACACAGTGACAGAAGCAGGGGCTAAGATGTGTGAGAGAAACCACAGCAGCTCTTGTCTATCCCAAGGAAACCAAGACTACACAAAGGTAAGGCTGAGAAAAGCACAAATAATTAGACCTGTAACATTCCAAGGTGAAAGGTTTGTCTTATTTTTCCCTCTGAAAAAAAACCCCTATTGAGGCAATGTGTGGTCCTAGAATTAATTATTTAATTAAGAGACTCTCCTTATTAAATGGGTAGTTGCTTCTCCTGGTAATAAAAGAATTTATGGAAGGCCACAGTAGTTCAGCTGCAAATACATTCAGAGGTTAACCATACAGAGAGAGCTGTGCAGGGAGGACTGAATTGATCAGGGGCCTTGGACTATGAAAGGCTGTAAAAAGGGGGAAAAAAGAAGGGGAAAAAAAATTAAAAAAGGAAAAAAAGAATAAAAAATGGGAAAAAAAGAGTTAAAAAAGTAGCAAAATAAAAGGAAAAAGAATAAAAAGAGGAATAAAAATAGAAAAAATAAGATAAAAAGACTTAAAGATAAACTGAATAGAAAGGGAATAAAGAAAGTGTGTCTGCTGGCTGAACTGCCTGTGGCTGAAGTGGTACCCAGGGAGCCCTTGAAGAGGAGTCAGCAGAAGAAGTGACCTTCATTATTGAGCTGCTGACTGGGCACTTTTCTAGGTCTGCTTTCCAAAGCCTTAGAGGCAGAAATATTGGGGGGAAGAAGAAAAAAGTGTGTCTGGAATAAAGAGCAATTCCCAGGCTGTCAGTGGAGGGGTTTCAGAGGAGGATGCTGGCAGCATCCCATTCTGGGACTGTAAATGACAGAAGCTGCCTGGCACCTTCTTGAGTCTGGTGAAACAGCTCCTGTCATCTCCAAGCTTCTGTCTTACCTGTTGGGCTTGAGAGCAGCTCAGGGCAAGGGAGAAGCTTGGGTGTTTTGCTGCCAGTCTCCCTGTGCTGGGCAGGTGGTGCGTGGAGACCCTGCAGAGATACTCTGCTCTTGCTCTGGTGGGACCAGGGGTTGATAGGGTGGCTTCTGCATCTTCAACCAGTGATGGAAAGTGAGATATGGAGCCCTGTAGAGAGTGACATCTACAGTCCTGTATACAGTGACATACACAGTCCTGTTTAGAGACATCCATACAGTGCTGGGCAGAGTGACATCTATAGTCCTCTGTACAGTGACATCTGTAGTCCTGTAGAGAGTAACATATGTAGTGGTGTGCCACTGCCAGCACTGCACAGAGCTCCTTGGGATGCAAGCAGGCAGTGGAGGCTCTGGTGTGCAGCTTTCACTGAATCACAGCATGGTTTTGGGTGGGAAGGGACCTCCCAAGGGCATCTAGTCCAACCCCCTGCAGTCAGCAGGGACATCTCCAACTAGAGCAGGCTGCTCACAGCCCCAAAGGACCTGACCTGCAGTGGTTCCAGGGGTGAGGCTTTTCCACAAGTGTGCAATGCAGAAGGCTGGGTAGATAGCTGTGTCCTGATTCTACACTCCTACATTATGGTCACTTTAGTATTGCATTCACATTTTAAATGTCTCAGCCTCTCCTGAAGTATCCACAGATATTATTATCCTTTTTTTTTTTTTAAAGCCAAAATATAAAATCAATTTTCATTTCAAATGTTACAATATTTATCCCCATTTTTTTTTCTGGAGCAGATCAATGCTTGTTTGGGTTTGGGGTTTTTTTTAATTAGCTTCAGTTCACCTTGTAGTTTCATGTAGAAAAGATTGTAACTACAACAGAGGGAGGTCCACCAGAGTGGAGCCTCCACCTGCTTGAGAGGGTGTTGTCTGGTTTGTGTCTGGAGAGCTCCAGGGAGGCTTGTGATTGATAAAGGAGTGGTAATAAAGGAGGAAGGAAGTTGTATTTTAATACTAAGGAGTATAACTCCACTAAAAACCTCCTAAATCTTCATGCACCTGAGGCACTGGTACAGGTTAGGGGTTGATCTGCTGGAAAGCATCTCCATAGAGAAGGACCTGGAAGTGCTGGTGGACAACAAGTTCAGCATGAGCCAGTAATGTGCTCTTGGGGCCAAGAAAGCCAATGGTCTGCTGGGGTGCATCAAGAACAGAGTGAGCAGCAGGTCCAGGGATTTTCTCCTCCCCCCTACTCTGCCCCAGTCAGATCACAGCTGGAGTCCTGGGTCCAGTTCCAGGCTCCCCAGTTCCAGAGAGACAAGGAACTACTGGAGAGAGTCCAGCAGAGGCTAGGAAGATGCTGAAGGCACTGGAACATCTGTGGCAGGAGGAAAGGCTGAGAGCCCTGGGGCTGCTGAGCCTGGAGAAGAGCAGCCCCACAGGGGAGCTGATCAAGGATCAGCAAGAGCTGAAGGGTCTCAAGGATCAAGGGGCTGTGGCCAGCCTCTGTTCAGTGGTGCCCAGGGACAGCTCAAGGGGCACTGGGCACCAGCTGCAACCCAGGAGGTTGCAGCTGAGCAGGAGGAGAAGCTTGTTTGTTGTGAGGGTGTTGGAGCCCTGGCCCAGGCTTTGCAGAGAGGCTGTGGAGTCTTGTGTGGAGAGATTCCAAGGCCAGCTGGAGGTGATCCTGGGCAAGCTGCTGTGGGTGCCCCTGCTTTAGCAGGGGATTGGACTACATGATCCCCAGAGATCCCTTCCACCCCCACCCTGCTGGGATTCTGGGATTCACTAGCCCAGGAGATACTGTCCTTGGCTCACATTCCCACAGGCAAGAAGGCTGCAGGTCTCAGTGGAAACCTTTGCATTTCTCAGCCAGCCAGTGATATTTTTGCAGTGGAACTACAGCTCACATCTCACATCATTATTTTCTCCACATGAGGGGAAAACATCATTTGGAAGATTAGAAATTACAATTCATTATTCAAGAAGCCTCTAGAACTGCCTCTGCTTTCATTACTGATGATTAGGATATTTGTGGGTAAACAGCAGCTATTCCACTTGCCCTTAGCACAGTTCCTGCCCTGTCCCTGCACTAATGTCCCAATCACTTGGTGACATTCCCCATTTGTCACCATGGGAACAATTCTGAGATCACAAATAGGGGCTGTGGCCTTCATGAATCAGTAAGGAGGAAAGGTTGCTGATCCCCAAGAAGGCAGTAAAAAAATCTTTGCAATCAACAGTAATAACAATAATAATAATAACAAACAAAAAAAAGTGCATGACAGATAATAAATGAGAAACTTCTCAGCATTAGAGATGCTCAAACCCCCCTCTGCTTGGGTCCTGCACTCCTCCTGTGCCTTAGGCTGAGATGAATCTTCATGAGGTTGTTGTCTTGCCTTGGAGAAAAATAGCTGCTGGTCAGAGCTTCATTGGAAAGGATGAATTTTCATTACACATCTAACACTTCACCAGTATCAGTTTCCAGAATCTTGTGAAGAGAAATTGAAACCTGAAAATGACCATAGAGAAAAATAGATTCCTTTCCAGGTTGGATTGTTTTAAATACTTAATCCTGATGGATTGTTTTTATTATTATTTGATGAAGTGAAAAGAAGGCAAGTGGGAGCCTCAGGCTAAACCAGCTTCTTATCTGAGTAGAAGAGTTTTATTATGACCAGATTTCTACTCTGCCTACAGAACATAATGAAGCTTGGCCACTGGTTAATGATCCCTCAATCCCAGCATGGTGGGAGCAAGGGACCTCTGGGGATCATCCAGTCCAACCCCTGCTAAAGCAGAGGCACCCACAGCAGCTTGCCCAGGATCACCTCCAGCTGGGCTTGGAATCTCTCCACACAAGGAGTGAAAGATCTCTAACAAAGCTGCCAGTCCCTATAGGCAGTGATGCTTCTTGTTCCTGCAGTGGGCTCCACCTCTTTCTTAGACCTGTTCTTCCAAAGTCTTCTGCATGCAGAAAAGGGCAGTGGGTCTGAAGGCTGCACTGCAGGCCACAGCCTCAGTCATGCTCTTGGGCTTTGCAGTTCTTCATCTAGTTGCAGATGTCCCTGCTGGCTGCAGGGGGTTGGATGAGGTGATCTCAGAAGGTCCCTTCCAGCCCAAACCATCCTGTGATTCTATGATCCTTCCTACACCTGTGTGCACACCTGGGGAATATACTGGGCATGGGGAGGGAGACTTGTTCATGGTCTAAACCACATCATGATCTTGATCAGCTGCATCACCTGGAGGGCCTGATCTCCTCCCTGGTGGTGTGGGTAGATGACACAACCTCCATGGCCCAGAGGCAGGAGTCTTTCATTAAAAAGAGAGTTAATCAGCCCACCCATGAGGCATTGCAGTGCTGGGTTTAGGGTCTGCTTCCAAGGGAGCTGTAAGCTGCCTCCTCCTCTCTGCCTCCTCCTCTCCTAGCTTTGCTGAAGGTGCCATGGTCACAGGGGGTTAAGGACTGTCACAGGGCAAGGAAGCTGGTGCAGGGTCTAGAGCACAAGTGTTGTGAGGAGCAGCTGAGGGAACTGGGCTTGGTTAGCCTGGAGAAGAGGAGGCTCAGGGGAGACCTTCTGACTCTCTGCAGCTCCCTGAGAGGAGGCTGGAGCCAGGTGGGGCTCGGTCTCTTCTTTAGGATTAGAGGAAGTGACTTCAAGTTGTGCCAGAGGAGGCTGAGGTTAGAGATGAGGAAGAATTTCTTCCCCCAGAGGGTTCTCAGGCATTGGTCCAGGCTGCCCAGGGAGGTGGTGGCATCTCCATCCCTGGAAGTGTTCAAACCCCATGGAGCTGTAGTGCTTGGGGTCATGGTTCAGTGGTGAGCATGGCAGTGTTGGGTGGATGGATGGGCTGGATGTTCTCAGGGGTCTTTTCCAGCCAGAATGATTCCAGGATTCTATGGCAGCAAAAATGACTCTCTGCTGGCCTGCTTGATGCCCAGAGAGTAAAGATCTTCCCTCCCAGAGGGAAGGGAGGCACTGACCACATTCTTCAGCTCTACTAAGACTTATAATCAGCAGATTTTAATCAAGAAGCTAGGCAAGGAGAAACCACCTACCTAATGTATTTGTTTGTCATCCTAAGCTCCAGATAATGTCCAGTGGGGATGGTAGAGGCCAGGGAGGACAGGAAAACATTAATATTGACAATTAGAGAACTCAATTATGCCCAAGCATAGAAGAACAATGAAGCAAAAGGAGCTTCTGAGACTCACATGGGATAAGCAGTAGACCATTGGCCTAATTTAGTCTTCTCTGCATTTCATTAACAGTTGGCATTAATAAACAGAACCTTGGTGTCATGTGAACTTCTGCATCATGGAGCTCAGTGTTCTGCTTCTTAGAATCATCCAATCATTTTGGTTGGAAAGGATCTTAGGTGTTCAGGTGCAGCCTCCTGGCTTCCAGTGTGTGCCCAGTGCCCCTTGGGCTGTCCCTGGGCACCACTGAGCAGAGTCTGGCTACAGCCTCTTGCCTTCTGTCCTTCAGCTCTTGCTGAGCCTTGAGCAGCTCCCCTCTGGAGCTCCTCTTCTCCAGCCTCAGCAGCCCCAGGGCTCTCAGCCTTTCCTCCTGCCACAGATGCTCCAGTACCCTCAGCATCTTCCTAGCCACTGCTAGACTCTCTCCAGTAGTTCCTTGTCTCTCTGGAACTGGGGAGCCCAGAGCTGGAGCCAGGACCCCAGCTGTGACCTGAGCAGGGCAGAGCAGAGGTGGAGGAGAACCTCAGAACCTCCCTTGCCCTGCTGGTCACTCTCTTCTTCATGCACCCCAGGAGACCATTGGCCTTCTTTCTATGACAAAAAATAACATGATTTTTCAGGAGCTGATGACATCACCTCTTCAGTCTGTCCAGACATTAGAGAACCAGACCATTAGGACATGCAGGGATGTTATTGGATGTATCTTCTTGTCCAAATATATCAGTTTCCAGAACCCACACATTCAATTGCCCTCAGATCTCAAAAATCACACCTGGAAAATCCATCCATGACTTCTGCAGAGCAGCAGTGACCTACTCTGGGTTTTGACATCTTTTCATGCTTTTTAGAAAGGAATAGGATTGACCTTCAGACCTTCCAGGGAAAACCACTTTTCCTCAAGTATTTAAACAACAAATGCATGTAGTGATGTGTGCTGGGCAGAGCTAATGCTGTAATATGCCTCCAGTGATCCTGATGTCATCTGCTGATATCCATAACTTCTTTCCTATGTCTCCTCTTCAAAGGGAGCACTGCAGTCCTCATGGGTATCCTATCTCAGCAGAGCAAAGCAATGTGACTTTACTTCCTATTATCCCTATTATTTTGCAATTTATTTCTTTCAGAACCCTTGGGATTTTTACTCCTGAGGGTTTGATGTTCTTCTGTTTCTTGTGGGTTTCTTTTCTTTGCTCCCTCAGAGGCTTCAGTCTCTGCCAGGTCCTTGTTCTGTGTAAACCATGACAAGTGCCCTTGGATAAAGTACTTTTGCATTGTATTTTAGATGGAAAGGCAAACTGATAAGCCAGCATTTCACTTTCCAGCTGCTTCACCATCCTTCCATTCACTTCCTCTTCCTTATCAAGAGGTCCCATAGACATCCAGTAACCATTCTTCTTACTAGGAGTTCATAACAACTCTAATTTCTTTTGATCCAAAGCTGTTTGTGATGGAAGTGAAGGTTTGGAGTTGTCAGGGTGTTTTTTTGGTGACAAGAATGTTGCTGTATATGAAGTGGCCTGGCAGGTCAGTTTGCCTCTAGCAAAGAAAGCCTTCCAGGGTGACCTGCTTTCTCTCTGCAAGCTCAGTGGAGTGTCTTCAAAAGTCCTGGCCAAGCCTGCACACACAGACAGCTGGAAGGAACCTGGTGAAGCAGTGTGTCCATGTACTGTGTGTCTGAGAGCAGGACCCTACAATCATGCTAGTTGGAAAAGCCCTCTGAGATCATGCAGTCCAACCATCCACCCACCACTGCCATGCTCACCACTAAACCATGGCCCCAGGCACCACATCAAGCAATGAGGACACACTACAGTGTTAGGTTTTCACTCTCTGGGGAGAAATCAGAACTTTAAGAGTCCCAGCATGGTTTGGGTTGGAAGGGACCTCTGGGGATCATCCAGTCCAACCCCTGCTAAAGCAGGGGCACCCACAGCAGCTTGCCCAGGGTCACCTCCAGCTGGGTTCATATATAACATTAAAGTAGAAATCTTGATGGTAAAGATATTTAAAGCTATCAAATGCTTTATTTTTACTGTTTGAGGCTGAACCCTCTGAACACCTTTGAGTTGCATACATTTTCCATAAATATTAGTTTGTATCAAGCTCTGTAATATTCATAAGGTCAGAACAGATAAAATCAACCCATTGGGCCATTATTAAAATGTGACTTGGATGCAATCCCTTCTCTCTCTTATTCTTACAGTTCCTTTGTGTTTCTTAAGCCATAGAAAATTTAATCAATCTTTGCAGGACTTAATAAAGGGCAGAAGATTTATGGAAGGTACTGAGACATTCGTTTAGTCTTCATAGCTGGGTTGGATTTATTTTCATCACCTGCTAGTTACCATATTTATTGCATCCTCTCCATTGCTGCCCAGAGCACGTAGGCACCAAATCTTCTTGGAGAACTATCTGTGTTCATCAGGGAAAGGCAACAAAGCCACCTGACCAGCCCAAGACTTGTAGTAGTGGAGAGGCTGTGGGTTGAAGGCACCCCTGTCCTGTGTGGGACACCTCCTGGAAAGCAGAGTTACTTGCTCTACTTTCTTCTTTTTTTGTTTTATCAGAAAAGGTCAAAGAATATCTAGAAATTAGCCTAAATTTTAGCAGGAAACAAGTGTTGCATCTACAAACCAACCTGGGCAAGATGCTGAGGGCACTGGAGCATCTGTGGCAGGAGGAAAGGCTGAAAGCCCTGGGGCTGCTTAGCCTGGAGAAGAGCAGCCCCAGAGGGGAGCTGCTCAAGGCTCAGCAAGAGCTCAAGGACAGAAGGCAAGAGGCTGTGGCCAGACTCTGCTCAGTGGTGCCCAGGGACAGCCCAAGGGGCACTGGGCACACACTGGAAGCCAGGAGGTTCCATCTGCACATGAATTAAAACTTGTTCAGTGTGAGGGTGTTAGAGCCCTGGCCCAGGCTTTGCAGAGAGGCTGTGGAGTCTCCTTGTGTGGAGAGATTCCAAGCCCAGCTGGAGGTGATCCTGGGCAAGCTGCTGTGATTGGACTAGATGATCTCCAGAGATCCCTTCCCACCTCTACCATGCTGAGATTGTGTGAAAAATATGATTATAGTATAGTATGTTACAGTATAATATATGTCATGACTACAGTATAATATATATTATGTTATAGTAAGTCATATTATAGTATATTACACTTTCTATTATGACCTCTCTGCAAAGAGACAACCCCAAGGCAGGGAAAAATCAAACCAAGAGCCAAACTATTGACTACAACATTACTAGGAGGAACAGAGAGAACATTACTCATGGTTGTAAGAAGGGAGTTTGCTCTGGAGTAAGAGCAGCTCTGCTAACCCTGTGTCACACATCTGCCTGAGCACTGAGGAAGCTGTTCCCATACCTCAGAGGAAAACCTTGCAAGATGCCACACTCCCTGGAACAGACAAATCCATCCTGGAACATTGTACTGGAGCAGCCCAGATGGAGCTTGTCAAAATATAACTCTTGGTAAGTAACTGATAAATATCCCAGAGAAAGGCAAAACAGGGAAAGAAACAAACAGCACATGCAGGCCACTGGTAATGAATCTCATTAGTCATAATGCTGTTAATGACTTAGGCACTGATACCTGGTGTAATTAAATTATCAGGAAGCATGGGCTGAGCAGATGGAGCTTGTCAGAGTTTTCATCTGCCTCAAACTGCATTTCCTCCTAGAAACAAGACTAATTGTTTTGTTGGGATTCATGTTCTGCTCCCAGTGTGGATGCTGCAGCCCAGCATTTCCCATTTCATCTGGCCACAGAGCTGTGTCCTCTCTCCATCAACCTCAGAGCTGTTCAGATGATGTTTCTTCACTTCATTTCTTTTCAGTGACATCTCTTGAACCCTTAGTTTAGCCTCTGCATTCATTGACTCATTTTGGTTGGAAGAGATCTTTCAGATCATCCAGCACTGCCAGGACACCACTAACCCCTGGCCCTCTGCACATCTCCAGGGCTTGGAAACCCCTCCAAGGGATGGTGACTCCACCACTGCCCTGGGCAGCCTGGGCCAGGCATGGACAATCCTTTGGGGGAAGAAATTGTTCCTCATGGGCAACCTGAACCTTCCCTAGTGCAACTTGAGGCTGTTTCCTCTTACCCTATCACTTGTTCCTTGGGAGAAGAGCCCAATCCCCACCTGGCTCCAGCCTCCTCTCAGGGAGCTGCAGAGAGTGAGAAGGTCTCCCCTGAGCCTCCTTTTGAACTGGACAAATGAAGCAACTCAACCAAGACAAGGGCTGTGGTGAGCTTTCAAGAAGGAAACCTTGCAGAGTCATATAGAAAACAGGGATTTCATGATGCAGAGCAGTATGGGGTTGGGGTGAAGACCACGGTTAGCAAGAGAGATGTTGCAGAGCAGACACACACACAGAGCAGCACAATTCCATATGTAGGACCTGGGCAGTTGGGAAAGCATTCCAAGGGGTCAGAAAGGCTGCCTCTCTTTCCAAAAGCAGGGCAAGATGATGTGGAGATGTAAGACCACTCCTTAATGCAGATTGCCCCAGTCTCATCATGTCATGTATTCCTCTTCCTTCCTCCCCCCATGTAAAACTCACAAGTATGAATCAGAAATAATCAATATTTCCTCCTTATGTTTTGGGAGCTCTGAGATCACTCAGGAAATTCTTCTTCTCCCACCCCTGTGACATCCTCCAGTGTGCAAACCTTGGTCCTAAGGGACCTGGTTGCTGGGGGAGAGTCCCAGGGGTGCTGGGAATATTCTCCCTGTGAGTGTCTCCATCTCTGACCTCTAAGCCTCCTTCCTCCTCCTCCCAGAGCTCAGGTATTCAACTCTTCAGTGCTTTTTGGTTAGTTGGTTTTTGGTTGCTCAGACCACAGGCTGTTAAGACATGTCTAGGTGGAACATGCTTCTCAGTCACAGAATCAAAGAACCATAGAGCTGTCAGAGCTGGAAGGGACCTTAAAGATCATCTAGTTCCAACCCTCTGCCTGCCAGGGACACCTCCCACTAGAGCAGCTTGCCCACAGCCCCAGCCAGCCTGGCCTGAAAAGCTTCCAGGGATGGAGCTGCCACAGCCTCTCTGGGCAACCTGTGCTAGTGTCTCCCCACCCTCACAGGGAAGAACTTCCTCCTGATATCCAATCTAAATCTCCCCTCCTCTAGCTTGCATCCATTCCCCCTAGTCCTGTCACTGCCTGATCTCCTAACTGTCCCTCCCCAGCTTTCTTGT
Source organism: Galbula dea (assembly GCA_013399015.1). NCBI lineage: Eukaryota > Metazoa > Chordata > Aves > Piciformes > Galbulidae > Galbula > Galbula dea. Next base: position 112,074 of record VWZX01006533.1, read on the forward strand.
AGCCCCCTTCAGACACTGGAAGGCCACCAGAAGATCTCCCTGGAGCCTTCTCTTCTCCAGGCTGAACAACCCCAACTCCCTCAGCCTGTCAATCAACCAACCAACCCCAAACCCCTGCTGGTTATTGACTGGAAAGCTGAGTATCTATTATTGTATCATTTTCCTGGGTGCTTTTTGTTTCTTTCTCTGATTTCCACATCTCTTAATTAAATCATCCATTTACACAAGAAAAAAGGAAGATTCTTCCAGTCTAAGGCATAATCAGCTCACTGTGCTGAACAAGTCAGAGCCTGCCCTTAGATGATTACTGAGCTCTTCCATATTAAATTATATTCACAGGAATTAAAGGTGAAGGGGGGGAAAAAAAAGAGCAGTGTTAGGGAACACGTGGCCAGAGCAGAAGGGCAAGAGCCTGACAGAAGGCAGTACAAGCACCAAGAGGTCATCTGCAATTCTCCATGCCTAATTAAGTTGTTCTCAACCTTCAGGAGCTGTGAAGCCACTCAGAGGGGTTTGTGTAGCTGCTTTGTTCAGAAGAACATGAGCTGGAGAAGGAGGGGGAAGCAAATAATGGACAAGGGGAAATTCCTGGTAGTGTGAAGAATCAGAACATGGGCTAATGAGAAGCTGATTCTCCTGGGGCCTTTGTGTGCTAGTCAACAGATCTCACAGGAGGAAAATGTGCTGATTCTGTGTGCTTTACCATGCCAACATGGGGAACCTGACAGAGCCCAAACAGCTCCTGCCCTGTTGTGACCCTGAAAGCCAGACTCTGCTCAGTGGTGCTCAGGGACAGCCCAAAGGGCACTGGGCACAGACTGGAAGCCAGGAGTTTGCAGCTGAGCAGGAGGAGAAGCTTGTTTGGTGTGAGGGAATCTATGATTCTATGCATTAAGGCTCTAGGTTACTCCCCAGGGACTACTCCACATAGCCACAGTCAGGCAGCTCCTTCTACTCACCCTAAGCATTGAACCCAGCCTTAGCAGCCTCCAAACTACATCCTAGATGGGCTTGTTTTTAACAAACCTCTCTGCCTGAAGCACAACTCAATCACTTGTCCCCATCCTATGGCCACTTCTGTGGCAGGTGAAGTGACTTTATGCAGGGAAATCACTGGGATTGGATGAAGGAGGGAGACAGCAGGCAGGGCAGGAGGCCCAAAGCTTACTTACTGTGGACCTTGGATTAACTTGGCAGTTGGTCACTTGCTGTAGCTTTGCACAGGATCTCCTAGCCTCCATGGTGAGCCAGGAAGATGCTTTCCCTTCCTCACCCCAAGCCCATCAGCCTATGGAGCTGGCTGGGAACCCACTGACACCCCCCCAGCTGTAAATTCCTGGGGGGGTTTGGCTCCTATGTGTTGCATCCACTGTGAAAAATAAACTTTCAAAGCAAGGAGAAATGCAGGCCTATAAATCTGGGGGAGAAAGGGAGAGGAACAGACTCTGCATGTGCTTTGGTTGTGCAATAAGTGACTCAGCCACAAAGATTTTCTGCTAAGAAAAGGAGAAGCCTGCAAAGACACAAGTGGTGCTCTTCCAGCTGTGGGCAAGAAGGCCAGTGGTCTGCTGGGGTGCATGGAGATGTGTGTGACCGGCAGGTCAAGGGAGGTTCTCCTCCCTCCTACTCTGCCCTAGTCAGGCCACAACTAGAGTCCTGGGTCCAGTTCTGGGCTCCCCAGTTCCAGACAGACAAGGAACTACTGGAGAGAGTCCAGCAGAGCCCAGGAAGATGCTGAGGGCACTGCAGCAGCTCTGGCAGGAGGAAAGGCTGAGAACCCTGGGGCTGCTGAGCCTGGAGAAGAGGAGCCCCAGAGGGGAGCTGCTCAAGGCTCAGCAAGAGCTGAAGGACAGAAGGCAAGAGGCTGGGGCCAGACTCTGCTCAGTGGTGCCCAGGGACAGCCCAAGGGGCACTGGGCACACACTGGAAGCCAGGAGGTTGCAGCTGAACAGGAGGAGAAGCTTGTTTGTTGTGAGGGTGTTGGAGCCCTGGCCCAGGCTTTGCAGAGAGGCTGTGGAGTCTTGTGTGGAGAGATTCCAAGGCCAGCTGGAGGTGATCCTGGGCAAGCTGCTGTGGGTGCCCCTGCTTTAGCAGGGGGTTGGACTGGATGATCCCCAGAGGTCCCTTCCAACCCCCACCATCCTATGGGAACTGCTGCCTGTGTGAGGATGGAACCAAAGACCTTGACTCTTCCCTCAGCATTTGTTTTGCCTCACACAATACCCACAGCTGGGAAAAAAACCCAGCAGACTGATGGATTTTAGATGCTTTCACCTGTTAGTAACAACTGAACCATTTTCAGAATCACTCTTTTTGGACAGGAAGGGCTGAATATCTCCTGAAGGCTCCTTCCAAACTATTGCTAGCCCAGGGGAGACATGCCACTTCCAGAGGAAGGTGTTACAGGAGATGAATGCAGAACACTTCAGCTCTTCAGGCTAACATTCCAGTTTCCTTCAGCAAGTGTTTTGCTCACTGCTCTATCCATCCTCAGATGGAAGGACTGTGCATAGAGTAGCACAAAAAGAGCTTTCAGGTAAGGTAAGGAGCTATAATTCTTGTCTGACCATCCAAAAAGCCCATTTTTCTTCTGAAGATCCTGCACTGCAAGAAAATGAGGTTTCTGGAAAAGCAGAAATGCACCTTTCCAGCTCAGTGCTGAGTGAGGAGTCCAAGGGGACTGTGCTCCCCTGCAGCACAGCCACGTGCTGAGGCACTCAGGGATGCTCAGGCACTCAGGGCCCTGGGCTGCTTGAAGAACTGCAGCTAAAAGGGATGTCAATGCAATAATAATAATGATAATAAAACAAAAAAGCAGCAGCAGTTCAGATGTCTCAGGCTTTGGGCTGGAAGTCAGGGAAGTGAAGTGAAGTGGTTTCAGGAATGATGAATTGCTGAGAAGCATCAACTTGAAGGCACAATATGCATTGGTAATAAATGAGCAGAGTAAGAAGCAGGAATATAATGAGGAAAATAGAAGAGCTGAGGAATTAAGGCAGTTTGTTCCTCCTCTGAAGTGGCATTTGAGAAAGAGGTGTGGGTTTTGCTGGGTGAAGTATTGCTCCATGCCAAGAGGAGAGCTGGGATCCTCCCACTGAGCAGCTCAGGCTTCTCAGAGAGGGTCCCAGCATGGCAGGGGCTGGAAGGGACCTCTGGGGATCATCCAGTCCAACCCCTGTTCCAGCAGGGGCACCCACAGCAGCTTGCCCAGGGTCACCTCCAGCTGGGCTTGGAATCTCTCCACACAAGGAGACTCCACAGCCTCTCTGCAAAGCCTGGGCCAGGGCTCCAACACCCTCACACCAAACAAGCTTCTCCTCCTGCCCAGGTGGAACCACTTAAGAACTGCTGATACCTAAACTAAGCCTGCTGTAGTGGGAGGTGTCCCTGCCCACGACAGGGGGCTTGGAACTAGATGATCTTTATGGTCTCTTCCAACCCAAACCTTTCTATGATTCAATGGTTCTATGGTACCAGAATTATCAGGTGTCACCAGAGCTCTGCTGGTGTTGGACTGTGATGTCCTTGTGCCAACTAGCTCAAACTCTGCCTGTTCTCCCAAAGTCTGTCTAGTTTTGCCCACAGGTCTCCTGCACACCAGCATCACCACAGTTCCTGAATGTTCCCTTCCAACCCTCATCCAGGTGGGACTTACTCTGAGATCCAAATAAGCTCAGGCTTGTTCACATCCACCTGCTGTGTTCAAGATGAGAACACCTAGGAAAGCAATTTAGAGTGACAGAAGACTTTTTAATTAAACAAAAAGTAAAGAAAAATGTTTTCATGGAAGCCTATAGAGCTCCAAGTTGAATTGGGAAGCAGAGGGGAAACATCATGTTTCAGAGCAGCTAACATCTCCTCTGCAGCACAATTCCATTAGATACCTCTGAGGTCCACCAGGAATCTCCAATTCTCCAATCAATTAAAGGAAGCTAATTGGAGCAGCAGCATATGTCAGGCCTTTAGTTTTGGAGCTGTTTCCATCATTTAGACCTTTTCCTGTACCATGTCTAAATTGGCATGGATTTCAAACCTCAGTTTTCCTTTCCTTTTGTGATTCCTTCCCTCCCCCCATAGACATCCTGAGACTTTTCCCACACCTGGTTTTTAGCTAACCAGGTTTGAGTCTTTCTTTCTTTTGCATGTTTGGAACAATACCATTGGGATGGATAAATGCCTTTGCTGCCATCATACATTGTTCATCTCCAGCTACAGGGAGGTGTCTGCATCACCCCAAGTCCCACTGACAACTCTGCTTCCAGGAGCAGCAATCAGAGAATCATGGAATCAGTAAGGTTGGAAAAGACCTCTCAGATCATCAAGTCCAAGTGATAACCAGCACTGCCAGGTCACCACCAAACCATGGCCCTCAGCATCACATCTCCAGGGCTTGGAAACCCCTCCAGGGATGGTGACTCCACCACTGCCCTGGGCAGCCTGGGCCAGGCCTGGACAAACCTTTCCAGGAAAAAATTGTTCCTCAAGTCCAACCTAAACCTCCCCTGGCAAAACCTGAGGTTGTTTCCTCTCATCCTCTTGCCTTTGTTACTTGGGAGAAGAGCCCAATCCCCACCTGGCTCCAGCCTCCTCTCAGGGAGCTGCAGAGAGCCAGAAGGTCTCCCCTGAGCCTCCTCTTCTCCAGGCTAACCAAGCCCAGTTCCCTCAGCTGCTCCTCACAACACTTGTGCTCTAGACCCTTCCCAGCTCCCATTCCAGCTCCCCAGCAGTGCTGTGTGTACAAGAGGCCCTGCTGGAGGCTCTCAGCTGTTCATAACAGATCAGTGATGAGGAGGGAGAAGAAAAAAAATAACAACACAAGAAAAAAGAATTTTCTGCTGTCTTTGAAGTCAAACACACAAAGCAGAGCAGAGAACTCTATTTTAGGAAGAGCAAAACAAGCCCACAACACTTTAGGAGGATGATCAGAAGAAGAAAAGAGCTGTAAGGATAACATGTGTTAGACTTAGAGCTTACAGCAGCAGTTGTTGAAGGATCACAGGGAAGGTAGCCACTAAGGACCACAGCTGAGATGTTGCTAAGCAGCATCACAGGCTTGATCCCTGGAGTGGCATTTGGAACCAGGATCACCTCTAGAGAGTCACAGAATCCTTAAGGTTGGCAGAGACCTCTAAGATCATCAAGTTCAACCAGCAACCTATCCCCACCATGCTGCTAACCCATGGCCCTCAGCACCACATTTAAATGTTTTCTGAACCCCTCCAGGGATGGTGACTTCACCACTGCCCTGGGCAGCCTGGGCCAATGCCTGACAACTCTTTCTGGGAAGAAATCTTTCCTGCTATCCAGTCTAAACCTCCCCTGGTGCAGCTTGAGGCCATTTCTTCTTGTCCTCTCACTGATGACCCAGGAGAAGAGCCCAACCCCCAGCTGGCTCCAGCCTCCTCTCAAGGAGCTGCAGAGAGTGAGAAGGTCTCCCCTGAGCCTCCTCTTCTCCAGCCTAACCAAGCCCAGCTCCCTTAAGAGCTTTCTCCCCTTCCCACCTTACCTTCAGTCAAGGTGGTGAAGGCCACAACCTTTATGACATTCTCCTAAACTCTGTCAGACAATTGCCAATGTGCCACAACCCCAGCAGAGGTGACCTGTTGTGTTGGATGGAGAGTAATGACTGCCTGGTGACCTAGTCCTGGGCAGAGTATCCTCCAGCTGGCTCATCTCAGGAGGTGCTCATTAAAGGCAGAGCAGTAGGGGGAAAAAAGCAGATCAAATTACAAGTTTTTTCCACAAGTTATTTTAATTTAGAGCTGAATTTGCATGAGGAGGGGATGAGTACCTGAGTGATTTTTAATATGCAGATCCTTCAGGGAGTTTGGCAGAAGAGCTTTCAGGCAGAGCTGGAAATTAATGTTTTAATAGACTTAGAAACTAATGCAAAGAAAAAAAATCATCCTCAAACTCATGCTAGACACATTGCACTGGCAGCATCTTCACTCTTGGTCTCAATTCTGGCACAGTTCCACTCCTGTTAGCATAAGATCATAGACTGGTTTGGCTGGGAAGAGACCTTTCAAGGTCACCTAGTCCAACCTCCTGCAGTCAGCAGGGACATCTGCAACTAGAGCAGGTTGCTTACAGCCCCAAACAACCTGAGCTGGGATGGTTCCAGAGATGGGACATCTCCCACCTCTCTGGGCAGCCTGGCACAGGCTCTCACCACCCTCAGACTAAAAATCTTTCTTATCTAATTTAAGTCTTCTCTTTAGTTTCAATTGTTAAATAACAGAATCCCAGCATGGTGGGAGTTGGAATGGAGCACAGCTTGCCCAGGGTCACCTCCAGCTGGGCTTGGAATCTCTCCCCACAAGGAGACTCCACAGCCTCTCTGCAAAGCCTGGGCCAGGGCTCCAACACCCTCACAACAAACAAGCTTCTCCTCCTGCTCAGCTGCAACCTCCTGGCTTCCAGTGTGTGCCCAGTGCCCCTTGGGCTGTCCCTGGGCAGTACTGAGAAGAAAAGTTCAGTTATTCTTTCTAATGGTTACAGCTCATTGTCCTGGTGTGAGCCAGAGCAGAGCTGGTTGTGCTCAGGGATTGGAGTTCTCAGCTCAGGCTCTTCTCAGGGCTGCACTCGCTGCAGCTCCCAGCAGCTTCTCCTGCTAGCAGGGACAGCACTCCATGGGCACAGTTCCTGCCAAGGCTTGGGCTGCACAAAGCCTCTGCCTTAGCCTTGCTCCTCTGCAGAGCAAGGGCACTGCTCCAGCTTCTGCCCCAGCTTGGGCTGCAGGGAGTCAGAGGTGGCAGCTGTGGGGAGGAGGGGACAGGAGAGGTGACCCTCAACTGCCCACCAAGGGATTCCAGCCCAGGGCTGGCATCTTCAGGAGAGAGCTGAGGGATCCCCAGGCTCAAGCCTCTCCTTCCCTGGCCAGTGTCCCAGGAGGACTCTGTCCCTTCTGCCTTCCAGCCTCAGCCATATCTTCCTGAATCCAGTCCAAGAGCCCAGCTCCTGACTCCAGTTGCCCTCTGGCCCTGAGTCCAGTCTGGGCCTTGCCCAGTGCTGCCCCAGCATCAGTGGTGCCAGTGCTGCCCTTGCCATCAGGCCTTGGCTTGGAGACTGCTTTGGATCTCTCTGGGTGTCTTGCATTGCTCCAGGCACTGTGGAGCAGAACATGACAAAGCAAACGAGGTCATCCCAGAAGTCAGGTTGTTTCCTGGTACCTTGTGACCTTGAAGGAAGTTCAAGTCCAGCTCTGGAGAATGCAGAGCTGAAGAGCCATGGTAAAAACACAGCTTTCATGCACTGCTCCATCACTTCCTCCCTGCTCCACAGTGGTGACCTGAGCAGATATGGCAGGAATGGGCAAAACTCTGCTGCTCACCTGTACAGGTAAGGAGATGAGCACCTCTCAGTGGGTATCTACTGGAAACTCCTCCCTGAAGCTCTTCCAGCCTGGTGTCCTGCCTGCAGGGGGGTGACAGCAGATGCTGGGGAAGTCCATCCATGTGAGGGATCTCCTCCAAGCCAAGATGTTCTCCCTGCTGCCAGCAGTAAGCAGTTTAAAAGCTATTTCCAACTCATCATTTTTGATATGCTCCCAAGGACCTACCCTCCTGTGAGTCTGGCTAATCCTCTCTGAAAAAACCTTTCTATTCTGGGAGACTCACTTGAACAATGAAGTCATCATTGAATTATTTATTGCCCATTTCCCTGCTTCCAGGAGCCTGAGTTTAGCTGAACTCAGCATTTAGCTGGAGAGTCACCAGATGACTTCAGCTCAGGTCCAAACCTGCTTTCCTTTGTCTTCAGGAGGCATTTTTTTTTCTGTTGGCTCTCTCTGCCTTTTACAGTGTCAGAGCTATGGTAAGTTTTTTTTTGGGGGGGGGCTTATCTGTGAGAACCTGAGCTTGGGCTCAGATTTGCCTGGTAAAAAATGCCAGATGAGGATTATTTTTTGCTCTTTTCTCATTCCTGGACATGTTGCTCTAAAGAAAAAAAAAATATTAGTGGACTATTTATTTGCTGTATGTAATTGCTGCAGTATAGAGATCCCCTAGGGTGATGGGAAGGGGCTTCAAGGACTCACTGATATATTGGCATAAGGCACAAAGTTGCACTCACTCCAGCCCTCAGAGTGCCAATATGAGTTAGTGTTACTCTTGGTTCCCAGCCCCTTTTCCACTAGGAGTCTCTAGGATCAGCTTTAGGTGGAGGGAGATGGACAAGGAGCTCTGCTTTGGTCTAGGGGATGATGGCCAAGCCCTAGAAGACATCTTTGCCTTCCTACTTGAATCACAGAATCATTAAGGTTGGAAAAGACCTCATCAAGTCCAACCTAGCACCACCATGCCACTAAGCCAGGTCCCTAAGCACCACATCGAGATGCTTTCTGACCCCCTCCAGGGATGGTGACTCCACCACTGCCCTGGGCAGCCTGGGCCAATGCCTAACACAAAGCAGTGCTTGACTCCAAAAACCAAGCTAGGATGCAAGCAGCAATAAGCTCTGCAAAAGGAGAGCCCTCTCCTCCAGCAGGATGCAACATATTTCAGCCAAGCACTCAGCTTGAAATCCACAGCAGCCTGAAATCTAACTGCTTGTCCATCAGTCTTCTGCTGTGGCTGAAATCTGTATCTCTTAAATGAACTGTGTTTAAGGAAGGGAGATGAAATAACACTAACAGCACCACAACATTTTCTGCCACTGTCTGCTGCTTTTCATTACCCAAACAGAAAAGAAATATCTCTAGGTCAAGATTATTTTAAAAGCTAGCTTTCCAAGGGAGAAGTATCAGCCAGACAGAGAACATTTGCCTGAAAATAGCTCCTATAAAATAGGTACAAAACTGCCAGATAAGCACAGGGTGCAAAAACCCCATAATTCCTGCTCTCTGTAATGTCTCAGCAGCTTCCTAGCACATAAAAACGAGCTGTAATCACACATTTTTTTGCCTTTCCTTCTCTCTATCACACTGATGGCCAATTTATCCCCAGCAGCATATTTACAGCTCTGTTTACTGAATGGAAATGCTTCTCCAGCGTGGATGCTGTGTTGCCTTGGAGCATGATAGGATTTAATTGACACAGCATGAGAGAGAGAGAGAGACAGAGCAAGAGCTGAGGCATGGGATGCTTGCAGCCAGGGGGCTGGAGCTGGGGCAGAATTGCAAGGGAGGAATGCAAATAGAAGAAATAAATGAAGCACTCCCAAGCTGCACTCAGCATTCTTAGCAGGTAGCAGAGATGTTTCCAGCTCAGCTTCCACTGTAGAGCCAAAGCTGTTGACTTCAAACTGTGGACAGAGATGCTGTTCCTAGTCAGGGACTGAAGCTCTCACAGTTTCATCTGGTGTGGGGTGCTGGAGGCATGTGCAGATGTGATGGAGTTGGTGCATGTTTAAGACATGGTCAAGATAGAATTATAGAATCATTTAGGCTGGAAAAGACCTCCAAGATCAAGTTCAACCATTAACCCAACACTGCCAGGTCACCACCAAATCATGTCCCCCAGCACCATATCTCCATGGCTTTGAAACCCCTCTGGGGTTGGTGACTCCACCACTTCTTTGATGAAGAAACTGTTCCTCATGTCCAACCTAAACCTCTCCTAGCACAACCTGAGGCTGTTTCCTCTTCTCCTATCACTTGTTCCTTGGGAGAAGAGCCCAACCCCACCTGGCTCCAGCCTCCTCTCAGGGAGCTGCAGAGAGTGAGAAGGTCTCCCCTGAGCCTCCTCTTCTCCAGGCTAACCAAGCCCAGTTCCCTCAGCTGCTCCTCACAACACTTGTGCTCTAGACCCTTCCCCACTTTCCTTGCCCTTCTCTGGACACACTCCAGCACCTCAGTGTCCTCCTTGGAGAGAGGAGCCCAAAACTGAGCAGAGGTATTGACAGAGAATACCAAGAGCTTGTGTAGCTGTGGAAGTTGACCAACACAAAGACTGGTTGGCTTTAATTCTCTTCCTGTGTATTCCAGACATAACAACTTCTCCTCTGCAGTTCTTAATTCCAGCCTCTAAATGCCACAAAGCACCTGTGCTCATCTTTGGGACCATGCAGCTCATGATGTCCACATCTGGACCATTCAGATACCCAGAGTGGAAAAGGGAGTGCTCTGCTGATGTTTATCCCTTTGCAGAGTCTTTTCCTCGTGTGGACCTGATGTTTCTTCAGGGATGAGGTTTCAGAGCCTGTGAACATCCCTACCCAGTGTGGTTTCAATGAGGACCACAGGACCTGGTTTGAGACACAGCTATTAGGTCCTTTCCCATGGCCATGGCCATCATCTCACTGTATTCTTCATACTACTGCTGTCTTCTTGAGTTGATGCTGGGCTCTTCAGCCTGATGTGTCCCTGCAGTAAACATTACCCTGGCATCCCAACCTATGGACCTGACCATCTTCCTGGTGCCTAGAAAATTAGCTGTTCCTGGAAGAAGCTCTTGAGTTTTGCTGGCATCAGCTGCTCTTGGCAGCCACCTGTCACCCTCACCTCATTTTGGATCGATCTTCATGGCTTGGGTTAGATTTGCTGGCAGTTCTGAAGCTCTGCTGGTGTCTTCAGATGAGATCATGTCTCAGAGCACCTGTTGCTCCTGTGGTTCAGATGGAGCCTTCACCACCATCTCTTCTCCTCTGTCCTCCTGTAGAGGAACAGATTTGCTAACCCTGAAGCACCACAGACACTTCCAGAGCACCAGTTGTTCTTGCCACATTCTAGACAGCCATCCAGGCCAGACTGAAAGGGCCTTGCTCTCCCAAAGTAGGGACCCCAGGGCTTGGCTGAACCTCTTGCCTCTTGGAGACCTTGCATGCTGAGCACAGAGGCTTGCTGGTTTGAAATAGATGTGGTGCTTAGGGCCATGGTTTAGTGGCATAGTGGTGATAGGTTGATGGTTGGACTTGATCTTAAAAGGTCTTTTCCAGCCTTCATGATTCTCTGATTCACTTGGGTCATCTCTTTGCTGCCAGAAGTTGAGACTGATTCTTGATGAGACCCAGACTTGGCCTCACTCTCATTACTAAAGTGATTAAAGACTTAGAGAGTCTTTACTTTACTTTACACTTAGAGTTTTCTTAACTTATTCCTAGTCTGGAACATGTGTTTCAAATGAAAATATATATATTTTATAGGGTTTATAAAAAAATAAAGAGCCAAGAAGAGTTAAAGCTGAAAAATGCAGATTGAAAGAGGGAAAGCAAGAGTTAAGGATTCAAAATGGCTCAGCTCTGTCTCCACAATGATAATATTCATTGCACTGGAAGCATTTCACTTCTTCTGTGAACACAACCTTGCTGCTGCTTATTTTCAGATCTATTTTAAAGGTAGACAGAATCATACACAGCTATTTTCTGATCTGAAAAGCCTGTTCACAGCATCCCCCTTCTCATCAGGTGAATAAGCAATCCTGCATCAGGTGACCATTCTGACTTACAGTGTTTATTATTTCCCACTGTGTGGGGTTTTTTTTTTCCCCCCCCACCCATCTAAAACATTTATGTGGACATTTAGCACCATCATTTATGTTTGAGCATGGAGTAGAGAAAAGAGCTGATCTATTTATCTGAATGTTATTATGTGCAGTAGAAGGAGGAGAAGAGAAAAAGAAATCATTTCTCCCAGCTGAAGCTTGGTTTCATAAAAGAAAATTGGTCATTTTATTTATTTAATTCTTCTTCTCAGCAGCTCCCAGAAATTTAAAATGACAAAACAATTTGGAGTACAATAGAGCCATTAGGAGGCTGCTGTAATGACTGGTGGCAGCAGGTACTTTATGGAAATCTATGCTGCTGGAGGTGCTGTGTTTTGTGATGGCAGAACACCAGAAAACAGCCTGAATTTTGCCCACAGTCTTCTCTTGAAACAAGCTGCAAGTATCTGTGGCTTCAACCAGACTCCTCCCAGAAGAGCCAAGAAAATGCTAATTAAAATCCAATCGTTTGGGTTGTTTGTTTGTTTTTTTTTCCCCCTTTCATTGTCTTCACAAATGCAAATAATTTACTTTAACCACTTGCAAAGAAGAGTTATTGATCCTTCCCAAGCCCCAGCAGCCCCAGTGCTAACAGGCCTCTTTGCTAACCTTCTTACAGCTTGGAGATGAATGGCAGTCACTTAGCTCCTGGGAGTGAGAAGGTCTCCCCTGAGCCTCCTCTCCTCCAGACTAACCAACCCCAGTTCTTTAGTAGCCTTCCCACAGCTTGGAGATGAATGCTATTCACTCAGCTCCTGGGAGCTCCAAGCTGTCCAAGTCCAGGAGGTGTCCATGGCTTTGATTAGCTGAGGATGTGGTTTGGCACAAAAATGAAGGCTGGAAATATTTCTTTTGGTTCAAAGGATTGCTTGAGAAGGGAATGCACTGCAGGAAAAGCAGCTAGGCAGGAGCTGATGTTTCCCAGGAACACCTGGAATATGAAGCAGAGCAGAGAGAAAGCTGCTGAAGAGAAATGATCCAAAGCAAGGGTGTTTGGAGCAGACTGAAAATTATATTTCAAGATACTGAAATCCTTTATCATCTTTAAAGTCCATGTTAGAGCTGTCTGTTAGAAGATACAAAGTCAAACTCACTTCATTCTTGGGTGTTAGATTGTCATCCAGCAGAAAAATGAACAAACATCAGCATCTCTCCATCAGTTTAATGTCTGTTAACCAACAGGAGGACAAATGCCTGCTGGAACCTCCTGAAGTAATCACACTTTCTCCCCTTTGCCCCCTCCATGAAGGAGGTTGAAGACATTCCATGTCCACTGAACTACTTAAAGTGAGAAGCTCTTGAGCAAACCCTAGACCAGAGTATGGCTCTGAACTCAACACCACAACCACTCCCAGCAGTGGAATACTTACACTTAACATCATATGTTAGAGAGATGCTTTCAGGCTTAAAGCCTGGCTTGACTAAGCACAAATTTGGCAACCTGGGTGGTGGGAGAAGGTTGGGGAGAAAACACAGATAAGGTCCTGCAGGCAGATTTGGGAGGGGATGGGGATGGTGGAGGGAGTCAGCACTCATGGGAGGAATTGTACAATCCAAAGGTTCCTGGGTGGGAAGAGACCCTTCAAGGTCATCCCATCCAACCCCCTGCAGTCAGCAGGGACACCTGCAACCAGAGCAGGTTGCTCACAGCCCCAACCAACCTGACCTGGGATGGTTCCAGGGATGGGACATCTCCCACCTCTCTGGGTGACCTGGCACAGGCTTTCACCACCCTCAGCATCAAAAATATCTTCCTTTTATCTACTCTAAATCTCCCTCTCTGAGTTTCAAACCATCAGCCCTTGTCCTGTCCCACAGGAGTGCCAACAGTACTCAGTGACCCTTTACAACTGCAACTCACCACCCAGCAGTTGAGCTGCTGCCATTACCCAGGGACAGCAGCTTTGTGTTTCTCCTGGCACATCAAGCTGCACAAATCCATATCTGATGAAGAAGATGATAGCTTCTCACCCAGCCTGTACCACACTGGCTCATGGCATGGTTTCCTGAGCCCCAGATTTATCAGCCAGCTCCACAATGTGCTAAATTGTTCTGACACATTGTGCTTGTTTAGAGGAGCTGCAATTCTAATTAAGATTAAGAAGAAGTTATGACTCTGAGTCCAATAAAAGCACAATGTGAATCACATGTCCTCGACTTTAATTTACTTACCCATAGGCTGAATACCCTCATGAATATAAGAAATGCAGCAAAACAATTATTCTAATTAAAAGGAGAGAGCTGGTTAAGCTAATTTACATTTTAGCCCAGTCTCAGATCCAGCACAGGCTCTGGCCATTAAAAGAAAGGGGAAAAAAAAAAATCAAAGTGGTTAAACTGAATTATAGATTAGGATCTTGTTGACAACCACTGAGGAGCAGAAGCCCAACAGGAATAAGCAGAAAAGAAACTGTAACAGGCTCAGGGGTGAAACCAGAAGAGCTTCCACAACTCCTGGCACCAGGGCAGAGGTAGAGGTTGTAAAACTTGAGGTGGCCACTGAAGTCTTAGTCCTTCCAGTAGCACAATTCTGGAGCTTGAATGAACACAGGGTGAAGGAAAACAATTGGAAAAGCAGAATGACAGGAGGGAGAGTTCACTGGTGGCTTTGCTACGTGGTTCCAGTGATTAATTAACCACCCCTGGCTGAAGCAAGCAGATGCATGGTTGCATCCAGACTGGAGATCAGCTTGAATCCTTCAGAAGGGCCCTGGGAAATGCTGGTTGGTTTGGTAGAGGCAAGACAACGAGCTCACCAAGTGTCCAAGCACCAGTAGCATGTGATGGGGCAAACACTGCCCAGTTTGTTGGCCACAAGAGAACATTTCTGGCTCATGGAGCATTTGTTGTTCACCAGCACTCCCAGGTCCTTCTCCCTGGAGCTGCTTTCCAGCAGGTCAACCCCTAACCTGTCCTGCTCCATGAGGTTGTTCCTCCCCAGGTGCAGGTCTTTACATTTGCCCTTGTTGAACTTCCTGAGGTTCCTCTCCCCCAGCTCTCAGCCTGCCCAGGTTGTGATCACTATTTCAAGGCAAGAGTCATTCATAAATATTATGTTAAGGTTTCATTTTTTGTACTGTTTTTTTTCCCCCCCAGCAAAGAACAAAAGGTTTATTTACAGATTCATACAAACCTTCCTTCCAGATGTGGGATTGAAAGAAAGGAGGAAAATGTAGGAGAGGTCTTAAACAAATACCTCCTGAAATAGCTCTATCTGAAGGTGCTTAGGGGAGTTGAAAAGGAGCTTTTGGAGGATGTGATGCCACAGAGCTTGGCATCAGGGAGTTCTTCACAAAGCAGCAGAGGAAGTGTCCAGGGCTTTTAATCTTCCATCTAGTAAATCCATGGAGCAATACTGAACAAATAGAGCAGGCAGCTAAAGGTTAATACTTTCAAAAGCCTTAGTGGAAGCCAGTGCTTGAGGTCTTTCAGCATCTTTTCTTGCTTACTTCTAATTCCCCCATGAAAGCACCAAAAGGAAGAGATGATTTGTTAGACAACTTTCAGTGGGACTCAGCAAAACTGATTTCAACACCAGCTCCTGCTTCTGTAAATACTGAGGAGACTCAGTGTGGCTGATGCTGGAGACAACTCCATGCATGTGGAGCAGCAGGAGTTGCACAGCTCATAAATAAAACAGGACTGAGAGTGATAGTTTGTTAAAAAACACCAAAAACCAACCACACCCACACACAAAAAAAACCCCCTAACTCAAAGCTATAGCTTTACTTTTACTTTTTAAATCAAAAGGAAGAGGATAAAACCAACCACTTACTTAAGCCAGGTGATGACTTCATCAGAGACAGTTCACAGGGGAACCAAGAAGCTCAACCAGAAGAAATGGGCTTGTGGCTTTCCTCCTCCTTTGTTTTGGCTTCCTGAGGCTAGGAACTGTGTCCTCTTGGTTCCAACTCTGAGTTCTTAGCCTCTCTTTGTCACTCCACCCTAGCCCCATTAGACTTGGAACAAATAAACAGGTGGCAAAGAGAAGCCAGATGACTAATTCTTGCTGTTTCATGTTGCTGGCCTGAAGCAACACAAACTTCTCTCCATCCAGCAGATCAGTGACCAGAGTGCCCCATAAGTAAAGGCCCAAGTAGTCTCCTGGTGTTAGACAGTTTGCACTATTTCTGCCTTCTGCCTTTGTGTGGTTTTCACATCCCTCCCTCAGCAACACAACAGCCAAGAAATGGCTTTTGCCTTGCTGGCCCCAGGACCATCATTAGCTACCAAGTTTCTCATAAAACAAAAGTGAAAGAGGAAGGTGAAAGGCTAGAAGGAGGATCAGAGGAGAAGTAGGAGAAGTTAAAAGGCACAGGCAAAAGGCAGAAGTGTTTTCTAGTGTCTCAATCCCAGCAGGTGTCAGTGGGGGGTGTGTGAGGACAAAGACAGACATGTAGATGTCATCTTGTTTGACCAAGAGAGCTAAAGAGACAAAGGTTCTGCCTCCTGTGAGCCACAACTCACATTTCTCCTTGTCTTTACAGATGATGATCTCAGAGAGGCCACAGGAGCCCTAGGCATGTACCAGGACATGGAGGAATCACCTTGGCTTCTAAGTTGGCCACAATCAAGATGTCCAGGTAGAGCAGGAAACACAAATGCACATTCCATCTCCTCCTCCTGGGCTGCAGTGAGACCTCTTCATCTGATTTCAGATCACTACAACATCCTCTGCTTTGACCTAGCTCTTCAGCCAGTGGAACTCTTCCTTCTACCAGGCTGCAGCTAGCCTCCAGATCACTTTTATCTTTTCCTAGTAAAGCTAAGGACATCAAATCATAAAGACAAGGAGGAGATGGAGATGATATCATCACCAGCTGAAGCTGTGATAGTCACAGGAGTGTGTCCAAGGAATCTGTCAGTCAAACATAGGCTCTGTGTGTGTGTATTTATATATGTATTTCCATGAAAATAGCAACATAATTCAGCCTGAAAAGTAAATGGTTGCAATAGTCTCACTTTGTGTTTTAAATACCTTATGCAATTAGAAATCAACCTTGTTGATTGATTTAGCTGATTACATAGAAAATAGAATTGAAAACAAAAAATCCTTCAAAGCAAAACTTCATTCACTTCTGATTCAAGTAGCTGAGGGTTTGTTTGGTTTTTTTAATTCGAAGAAAAAAAACTTCACCTTTTCCCTGAATCATTTTGGAAGGAAAAGAGACAAAACACCCCTTAATTAAAACAAAACCAAACCCCAAACCCCTCAACTAAAACAAACCCAAAAAGCCCCCAAACAAACAACTCACACACACAAAAACCACCCCAACAACACAGAAAGCTCTAAAGCAAACCAAAAAACCAAGAGCAACAAAAGCCAACCCTTTTTTGGCAGAGCTCAGCAGCCTTGTCAGAACTGAGGCAGACCCAGTTTATTCTATGAGCACATGGCTAACAGCACACTCAAGCCACATGGTTCAGCTGCCCAGGGCAGTGGTGGAGTCACCATCCCAGGAGGTCTTCAGAAATAAAGTGTGGAGATGATTTGGTGGCAGGGTGGTGTTGGGTTGATGGTTGGATTTGATGATCTTAGGTCTTTTCCAACCTAAATCATTCCATGCTTCTGTGATTTGCCTTTCATCTTCTGGCAGGAGACAATCTGGCTAACCTTCACCTGCTTCATCTCCAACCCTCCTCTTGCTCTGATACCAGGACCAACATTTTCAGCTCTTCCTGTTGGTGTTGACAAAGCCCAGGAGACCTCCAACCACCCCAACATGCCTCAGCACAACAAAAACTCTTGCTTTGAGCAAAGCAAATCCAACCCCCTGCTGCCATCAGGAGGAGAGCACCCAGGGCTCAGTTGTTCTCCTCCTCACCTTCGTGACACGCAGGGAGGACTCCACAATTTTCCTCCAATCCCCTAGAAATTGGATACAAAGCAAAACCACAAGCTCTCCACTGAGCAGTGTGTTCTGTTATAAATCACAGAGGGAGGAAAGAAAATCTTCCCTTCCAGCTCTGGCAGTGATGCCTGGAATTGAGGGAGAATGAGTTGTTTTTTCTTAACGCTTATTTCTGGTTTTGCATCAGCTAACAACAGCACTGTGTCCTCACCAGAGGAGGCTGCTGGGGGAGCTGAAGGTGACCCTGCCCAAAGGAACAGGAGTCCTTTTCCTGGATGCTGGACATGGAGTTCACTGGATTAAATTAAAGCTCAGTATTTAAAGAGTAAAAAATAATAGCTTGAAATCCATGCAAAATGACCATTCCCTGAAAGTGGGGAAGTTCCAGTCATTTCCCTCTATTACAGAGAGATATATTGAGGAAAATAGACAACTCTGCTGGAGCATGTCCAGAGCAGGGCCAGGAGAATGATCAGAGGACTGGAGCACCTCTGCTATGAGGACAGGCTGAGAGAGTTGGGGTTGTTCAGCCTGGAGAAGAGAAGGCTCCAGGGAGACCTTCTGGTGGCCTTCCAGGATCTGAAGAAAGCTGGGGAGGAACTTGTTAGGAGGTCAGGTAGTGATAGGACTAGGGGGAATAGATGCAAACTAGAGGAGGGGACATTTAGATTGGATATCAAGAGGAAGTTCTTCCCTGTGAGGGTGGGGAGACACTGGCACAGGTTGCCCAGAGAAGCTGTGGAAGCTCCATCCCTGGAAGCTTTGAAGGCCAGGCTGGCTGGGGCTGTGGGCAACTTGCTCTAGTGGGAGGTGTCCCTGGCAGGCAGGGGGTTGGAGCTAGATGATCTTGAAGGTCCCTTCCACCTCTGACAATTCTAGGATTCTATGGTTTTTATAATCTTTATCTGAAGGCTTTCCAAGGAAAGAAAGGAATGTAGGAAGCCCTTCAGATTCCCAAGCTATGACTCCATTCCAATCCCAATCCAGAAGCTGTTCCTGTTCTAGCCTGCATAGGCATTGCAGAGTCTTTTAATATTAACAGTGGTATAGAACTGATGATTCTAATAACCAAACTATTGGAAACACAGCACAGAATGTACCTTTCTCACATGCTTTCCTGGTGGGGTTATCCAAATTAACTACATAAGACTGCAAAGAACACTTGATCCCAGAGCAAGAAAGGCAGGAGGTCTCCTGCAGAAGACTGTCAGGATTTGGGGCCAGACTTACTGCATGCTTCTCCATTTCAAGTTAGGAAAATGAGCTCCATTAGCTGCTGCACACCCACAGATGGTTCTTGTGTTACAGACCCTGGAGACAGCAGAGCAGGGAATGATCTCCTTGGAACAATCCAATGCCATGTGGTTTGTGTGCTGGTTTCCAGTAACATGCACACCCCTAAGAAGACAACAGGAGAATGTGACCACAGCTGCCTCCTAGCAAACCCAACTGCTTTGTCTCAACATCTATTCATTCTTTCTTTTGAGACCAAACTTGCTGGTCTCAGAGTAAAAAAAACCACACCCCAAAATAAAAGCAACAACAGCAAAACCCCCACCTTTTATATTATTAACCATTCTCCATTTCCCTTTGGATCACCTACCCATTTTCTTTGTCCTCCAAGTATTAGGAAAACATGGAAAACAATTAACCATTAAATATTAACCCACTTTTTCTTCAAAGTAAAGGGGTTCACAAACCTCCACAGTGTTTTCCTTTGGGATACAACATCCTTTCATCTGAGGTGTTTGATTTCAGAGGGTGTTCTCTCACCTCTCTCTTGCTGACAAAGATAAAACTCTCATTGCACCTACCACAGCAAAAAGGCACCTGATAGAGACATCAGCCTGTTCCACAGGATCTGCCTCCCCCAGAGGCCTCACAGGGCATCTTTAAGAAATGCCACCACTGCTCACAGGGCACTGTCTCATCCTTGCTCCATTTGGCTTCTCTTAGCAGTCATCCCCACACTCCCTTCTCATGATGAAGGCAGTTTGCCTTGCATCACACTTGTTGGGTCTGTAGGATTTTGTTGTGCATGGGCAGATGTCCTCCAACATGCCCTCAGTTTCATAAACATTCCCTGAATTACATTGGTAGGTCTAATCATGCCAAAGATTAAGCTTTGGAAGAGAATCCCAGCATGTTGGGGGTTGGAAGGGACCTCTGGGGATCATCCAGCCCAACCCCCTGCTAAAGCAGGGGCACCCACAGCAGCTTGCCCAGGGTCACCTCCAGCTGGCCTTGGAATCTCTCCCCACAAGGAGACTCCACAGCCTCTCTGCAAAGCCTGGGCCAGGGCTCCAACACCCTCACAACAAACAAGCTTCTCCTCCTGCTCAGCTGCAGCCTCCAGGGTTGCAGTTTGTGCCCAGTGCCCCTTGGGCTGTCCCTGGGCACCACTGAGCAGAGTCTGGCCCCAGCCTCTTGCCTTCTGGCCTTGAGCATTGAGATCCCCTCAGAGCTGTCTCATGGAAGATTTGCTGTCCACCACTACTCCCAGGTCCTTCTCCATGGAGCTGCTTTCCAGCAGGTCAAGCCCTAACCTCTCCTGCTCCATGAGGTTATCCCTCCCCAGGTGCAGGACTCTCCACTTGCCCTTGTTTGACTTCCTGAGGTTCCTCTCCCCCAGCTCTCAGCCTGTGCAGGTCTCACTGAATGCCAGCCCAGCCTGACAGGTGTCAGCCACTCCTCCCAAAAGCTGAAGTAGCTTGACTGTCCATACTCTCTGCTGTCCATTTGGCCAAATACTCCTGAAGTATTAGAGAAAACACCAAACCCCTAGACAATAAACCAATGCTGAGGTCTGCAATGTCACTCTCACCATGGCAGACCATGATTTAACGCACTAGTGTAGACTTGTAGCCCCCTGAGCATCTCATGGTGTGTGGTTGTCCTTCCTTTTAGAGACCTCAGAGAGAGCTGGAAGGTTTCACAGCCTGGTGTCACTCGTGACAAATGTGCTAGCAGAATGGAGCACTGACACCAGAAATGAGAAATAATTACTCCAGGAGCACCTTGATGAATTTGGAGAAGATCAGAGATCACTTTCTGTCCAGGTAGTCATTTAAATAAATGAATGCAAAGGTTGCTGGAATGATAATCATCTAAAAACATCTGTTATTAGTAGTTCAGAATGTCCCTTCTTTGTTGGAAGTGATTATTTTTCATTGAGCAGATCTGAGCAGCTAAATAACTCACATCTTTGCTCTTTCCATTCCTCAGGACCAAATTACAGTACCAAGAATGAAGTTATCCTGAGGGCAAAAAAAGCAAATAGAGCAATCTATTAAAGCTGGGTTGTAAGTAATTGTGTATTTGCTTAAAGAGCCTTCTTAAAAATGACATTTTCCCAACCCCTTGAATTTTGCAGCACATCTGAAACATCAAAGCACTCAACAACTTACCTGCTCTGAAGGAGCAACAGCTCAGGACATGCTATGCTTCTGTGAAGGGGAGAAGGAAAGGCAGAAGGAGGGAGGGGGATAGGAGGGGGGAAAAAAAAAGCTACAGTTTTCCATAGTTTGCATGGAAAGATGGTTTGGAAACTTCCCCCATTCATCCAGCTCCATCTCTGAGTGAAGTTTCTATGAGTAGGTAAAATATCCCCATGGTTTGGGGAGGTGGAAGGTGCAGGAGCTGTGTTGTTCTGCAGAGACTGTACCTGAGTGGCTCCTCTGTCATCACAGGACCATGGGTTGGGATCCCCAGCTCCCAGCTGGGCTCCTGCTGCACTACATCAACACCAAATACACAGAATTAAAATAATCAGGGATCCAAAGAGGATAATTTACAGACAAAACTGACACTTAAATCATGCAAGAATCCTGCTAAGCTTTCTGGCTGCCTTTTCTCCACCTAAGGAGGTCTCTGGCTTCACTACAGTGAACACCCCAAGCTGCTTTGGGCTTGCAGGAAACCACAGTCAGCTGCAGAGGGAAGGGGGTTTTGTCTCCATGGTGCAGGAGAATTCATATCTAAATTTCCAGCTGCATTACATGGACAGTGAGAAAAAACAACCACAAACAACCCAGAACCCAAACAACAACTACTCCTGCTGCAGGGTGGGATGGATTTCATTTAACCATAACAAAGTCATAGCTTAGGTATCAACTCCCATTCTCCATTTGGGATAATTCATCATCCTCAGGACAGCCCAATTTTGCTCAAGGAAAGGAGAACAGAATATTCTTATTTTTTTCTCCCTACCAAAGCTTTCAGATTCCATTCCACTGACTTTTCAATAGATGAATACCCTGCAGGAGAGGAAGCAGTCATCCTTTCAGTGTCAAAACACACACAACAAGGTGCATTATACAACCTAACTCCTCCACCATCTCCTGAGCATTAAAAAGTAGAGTAGATGTATGCCAAAAAACAATGGCACTGCTTATATTGCTGAGGCTTAGTAAGCATGGCTCAGATCCTTGGTTAAATCTGATTTTAATAACATAGAGTCTTGATACAAGAGGCATGATGACTTCCTCCCAGGCTTAGCTCTTAGTAGACTTGGCTTTCCAAACCTGCACAAGAGAGGAGACATGTCTTCAGCTCACCTGCACAAGGGATGCTCAGCAGCTAGGAGCTCTGCACCTGAATTTCAAGTGTGTTTGGCTGGAGAAACCTTTCCCAGTCAAATCAAAATGCTTGTTGAGCAGTGCTGGTAGCCAGACTCATTCAGGTGGAAAAGCATCTGCTGCTGGAGTTCTACCTGGATGAAGCTGTGAGAAGCCAAATGAAGTTCTAAAGCCAAATTCAATGGCAGTTGGACTTGATGAGCTTAGAGATCTCTCCCAACCTTACTGACTCTGGGATTCCATGATTTGATGGCAATGGCACAATGATGTCCTGTGGAAATATTTGCTATTGGATTTGTATAATGGAGTTATCCATTGCAGTTAATTAATCATGGAAAAACAAGAAAGGAAGGAGGACAGAAAGATGCTGACAACACTGAACAAATTCCTTTCATCTAGACAGATTCACAGAAGCTTGGTAAGAAAAATTTCCCAAAGGAATTCCCTCTCCTCTCCCTAATCAGGCCATAGCTGGAGTCCTGGGACCAGTTCTGGGCTCCTCACTTCCAGAGAGACAAGGAACTGCTGGAGAGAGTCTATTGGAGGCTAGGAAGATGCTGAGGGCACTGGAGCATCTGTGGCAGGAGGAAAGGCTGAGAGCCCTGGGGCTGCTGAGCCTAGAGAAGAGCAGCCCCACAGGGGAGATGCTCAATGCTGAGCAAGAGCTAAAGGGCCTCAAGGGGCAAGAGGCTGGGGCCAGACTCTGCTCAGTGGTGCCCAGGGACAGCCCAAGGGGCACTGGGCACCAACTGGAAGCCAGGAGGTTGCAGCTGAGCAGGAGGAGAAGCTTGTTTGGTGTGAGGGTGTTGGAGCCCTGGCCCAGGTTGCCCAGAGAGGCTGTGGAGCCTCTTTGTGTGGAGAGATTCCAAGGCCAGCTGGAGGTGACCCTGGGCAAGCTGCTGTGGGTGCCCCTGCTTTAGCAGGGGGTTGGACTGGATGATCCTTAGAGGTCCCTTCCACCCCCACCCTGCTGGGATTCTGTGAAGACAAAGCAGCAGTAAGACACTAGAAGAAACAAGAGGCAGAAAAATATCATTTTGCTATTTCATGGGTAAGAACAAACAAGGAACAAGAGGGCAACTTGAACCCTCAAAACCCATTTTGGCCATCATCATCATGGAAAAGGAGGATGTATGTTTGTGAGGTTCTCCTGAGAACTGATGTTAAGGCAGCTAACAAGGTGATGACACAGAATCAGTGCAACCCTTCTTTATCTGACGTATCAGTATTCAACTCACCAGCACCTGCTGAAATCCACCTGAGCAGTTCCCAAACTAAACACAGCAATTTCTAAACCATAAGTGACTGACTACCTTGGGAAACTCAGCAAGGGCTGATAAGGTCCCCAAAGAACAGGAAAGAGCAAATCCAGGACCTCTCCTTCATAAGAGAAAAGATAAGGTGACAGTTGGAGAGTTACCAGCACAACCTCTGGCAGAAGGACACTGAAGCACTGTTGAACAGTGCATGCTAGGAGCAGAGGGAGATGATAAACCACCCCATGTGGTCTTCTCAAGGGCAGTAGAGCCAAGGCAACACATTTTCTGTTCTCAGAAGAGCAACTGGAGGGAGAAGAAAGAGTCACTGCCTTTGCTCCAGCAGCAGCAATTCCACTGTTGTACCTGACATCCCCTGGGAATGAGGGGTGCTGGAGGTGAAATCATCTGGTGAGGGATGGGGCATCAGCTGAAGCACTCCAAGTCTGCTTCTCAGTGGTCTCATCTGAGGGCATCTGAAGTGTGTCCTGCAAAGGGCTGCCCTGGATTTAATACTCTTCAATGTATTTTTCCTGAGCATGCAGATGATGAAGTGGAGAATCTGGGACATCCTAGTGTGTGGCTGAGATGCCATTGTTGGGGGGATAATAAAGATTATTTCTTATATTTACAATATACATATATATATATATATAGATCTTGAGGATTACTTAGAAGCTTTTGCTCCTGTTTTTAGAGCAGGCAGATGAGGATGATGATCTCTTGAGGTCTCTTTGGGACATGTTTTCTGATGACCATGCCACTCTCAAAGGTTGGTAAGTAAAGTGATTGGGGAAATCTGCTCTTGCCATTACTCTGAGGAGGATTATCTCCCTTTGGGAGGATTGCTGTTGGTAATTATAGAAATGATGATCTCAGGAGACAGCTACATTCCACTGGCACTCCCACTGCAGGGTGGGACATAGGGGGACCAACACAGAGGCAGCATTTTGCATGATGACCCAGATAGACACGGTTAAGAAACATAGAAACTGGAAATTACTGGTCCTCTGGACACACTCCAACTTGTTCATGTGGTTCCTAGGCTATCAATGTCCTTTTTTTCTGATCCTGGGTGACTTTTCCAGGCCTGCAATAGGAGCAGCAGCTTCTCTTACCTCTCAGCCTTAGGCTGTCTGGTGCCCTGAGGCTATCAGCACTTCAGGACAGAGGTTTTGGTAGCTCCACTCTCCACTGTGATGACCTGGTTGTCTTGGCTAAACAACTCTGTAAAATGACAACAATAATGATTGATATTAGAATGTAAGCCAGTGTTATTCACCATATGTGAAAATAAACTTCTGAAGCATGAAATTTAAGCCCAGGATGTTGAGTTTCTTTGTCATGATTTAGATTGGCTATCAGGAGGAAGTTCTTCCCTGTGAGGATGGGGAGACACTGGCACAGGTTGCCCAGAGAGGCTGTGGCAGCTCCATCCCTGGAAGCTTTGAAGGCCAGGCTGGCTGGGGCTGTGGGCAACTTGCTCTAGTGGGAGGTGTCCCTGGCAGGCAGAGGGTTGGAACTAGATGATCTTTAAGGTCCCTTCCAGCTCTCACAGTTCTATGGTTGCATGCTGCAACTATTTGGGACTTGCTTTGCCATTTATTTCTTTTCTCACATAAAGTATTTTGTGTCAATAGTCATTTTCATAGAGCTTTTGGCCTTTTATAAATTAGTATTATGGAATATTACCTACTTCTTTCAGTCTCAACCAGCAATCCTCATGATTTATGACATTTAATGACACCTGATGGCATAACACACTTAGTTATTTTAAAGTCTCTGCCATGAAAAGCACTGCACAATATGAAAAATGTCATTTTCTTCATGGTACCTAGGAGATTCAGAAGGAAAATGGAGAAAACTCTGCTCTCTTTCCAGTTCTGGCAGTCACATTCATTAAAGCAATTAAAGTAAATTGAAATTAACTTCAGAAGATCTCCTACATGCTTAAACCAGCTTATTTCCCCACAGCCTTTTGTTGTTCCTCCTCTTTTGACATTACTGCCTGATCAATTCAGAAATGATGATTAACAACACTTAAGCAATGAGCTTGATTGCCCTGAATGCTTGAGCTAGTTAGTTAGCAATGTATTGGAAGGTTGAGCACAGAGTATTGATTTTCCTTCATGAGGTGGTGGGGGCCTCAGTCCCATCTACCCTCACAGGGCTTCTCCCTTCACTGCCCCAGTTAATAATGAACCCTCTCAGTGTCCCTGATCACATCTCAAAGCACTGCACAAACATGACTACATCTCCTCACATTGCTGAAGCTGGCTCAGGAGGAGGAGTCCAACCTCCTCAAAACCAAGACTTTGCCCTCCACCATTATGCATGACCCAAGACCTTAGCCAAAATCTAGCACTGAGTGCCTGAAGGAAGAGAAAAAGCCCCACCCAGGCTAGAAACCTTCTGAGTCGAGATACATCTCCCCAAAAAGGGTTGTCAAGGCCTGGCCCAGGCTGCCCAAGGCAATGGTGGGGTCACCATCCCTGGAGACATCCAAAAAGATGTGTAGATGTGATGCTGAGGGGCATGGCTGAGTGGTGGGCTGGGCAGCAATGAGTTCAGGGTTGGACTTGATGACCTGAAAAGGCTCTTTTCCAACCAAAATGATTTCATGATCTGAAGATCACTTACAGGGAAAATGGGTTTCTCCTGAATAAATAACTGCAGAAACAAGCCCAAAGCCACTCCTTCTGAAAGCCTTCTGGTTAGCAGATGGAATTCTGGGGTGATGTCCCATCCCTGGAACCATCCAGGCTCAGGTTGTTTGGGGCTGTGAGCAACCTGCTCTAGCTGCAGATGTCCCTGCTGACTGCGGGGGGTTGGACTAGGTGACCTTGGGAGGTCCCTTCCAACTCTAACCTCTTTCTGCTTCCCCTCTGCCCAAGGATGGACCATGCTTCCCCTCAGCAGTGTTTCCAAAGCAACAGTAGGTAGTGTCCCTGCTGAGACAAGAGCACATTGCACTCCTGCTGAGAGGAATTTGCATTTCATTTGCAGATGATTATACCTGAGGCTTCCTCTAACGTGCTTTCAAAATTTCCTTTGCTCCTGTTGGGTAGCCACCTCTGTGTCTACAGAGAGCTAAGCAGCAGCAAAGTGTTCTCAGATCACCTCCCAGACCATGTTGCTTCATCACAAGAACTTTGGAATAAGAAATGTCCATGACAACCCTTTTGGGGAAGAAATTGTTCCTCATGTCCAACCTAACATCCCCTGGCACAACTTGAGGCTGTTTCCTCTTCTCCTATCACTTGTTCCTTGGGATAAGAGTCCAAACCCCACCTGGCTCCAGCCTCCTCTCAGGGAGCTGCAGAGAGTGAGAAGGTCTTCCCTGAGCCTCCTCTTCTCCAGGCTAACCAAGCCCAGTTCCCTCAGCTGCTCCTCATAGCACTTCTGCTCCAGACCTTTTCCCTACACTGTGAAGTAATACTAAGCAGTTCTATATACATTTATACATAAATATATTACACATTTAATGTATAATATACCATATTCTGTGCTGATTTCCCTCTACAAGGAAATCTCACCTCATCCCAGTGTTACATCATGCTGAAAAACATCCACATTGCATTAGAAACTGAGGTTGTGTCTGAGATGGGACCTGAGAATGGAGCCTGTCACCTACTGAGGCTTCTGACAAGGCTTCTAGGGTCACAGGGCTGTAAGCCCAAGGGATCCAGTGCATTGGGGTCATCCTTCTGTCCAGCATGAGTCCCACCACTGCCTGCCACCATGAGACTTGCAGTGCAGCAGCTCCAAAAGAGCCACACTTTGCTTTTTAGTGTGCCATCATCTCCTTTGTATGCCACAGCTGGGTCAGGCACTGCAATTGAGACTGCTTGCACAAATGATATTCATGTGGTTAATAAGACAAGCAATTGCCCACCAGTGGCTCTAGACACATCCAATAAGTTGTTAATGATTTGAGCTGTTGTTATTCCTGTTGCAATTGGCTACCATAAAACCACTGGGGCACTTGATGTCCAATTCATCTTGAACAGGACAATTCCTGACACAACTTGCTTTAAATATTGGCAGTTTTCCCTATCATTTGAGTATGCAAATGCTCAGCACTGATCATTTCCAGGGTCAGTTTGCTCCAGTAATCATTGGGCAGAGGAAAACCTTTGCATTGTGTATGGGCTGAGAGGTCAGAAGGTGCAGAAAGCTGAAGCACATGGCAAATAGCGTCTGCATCTTGTGTGCAGGACATGAGATGTTCCACTCCAGGGATAGGAGGGTGGTAAAGTCCTGGCTGGAGCTAGAAGGGAATTAATTCTGTGCACTTATTTGACTTCTCAGCTCAGGCTCTTCTCAGGGATGCACTTTCTGCAGTGACCATCTCACCCCATGGCTGGCATCTTCAGGAGAGAGCTGAGGGATCCCCAGGCTCAAGCCTCTCCTTCCCTGGCCAGTGTCCCAGGAGGACTCTGTCCCTTCTGCCTTCCAGCCTCAGCCATGTGTTCCTGACTCCAGCTCCTGAATCCAGTTGCCCTCTGGGCCTGAGTCCAGTCTGGGCCTTGCCCAGTGCTGCCCTTGCCCTCAGGCCTTGGCTTGGAGATTGCTTTGAGTCTATGCTGGTTTGCATATATTGGTATATATTTGTATTTATGTTTTTCATCTGTTTGCATGTATATGCAAAGGCTTGAGCCTGGGGATCCCTCAGCTCTCTCCTGAAGATGCCAGCCATGGGCTGCAATCCCTTGGTGGGCAGTTGAGGCTCACCTCTCCTGTCCCCTCCTCCCCACAGCTGCCAGCTCTGACTCCCTGCAGCCCAAGCTGGGGCAGAAGCTGCAGCAGTGCCCTTGCTCTGCAGAGGAAGCAAGCCTAAGGCAGAGGCTTTGTGCAGCCCAAGCCTTGGCAGGAACTGTGCCCATGGAGTGTTGTCCCTGCTAGCAGCAGAGCCTGTGTGGGAGAAGCTGCTGGGAGCTGCAGCAAGTGCAGCCCTGAGAAGAGCCTGAGCTGAGAACTCCAATCCCTGAGCACAACCAGCTCTAGCTCAAAGCAGGACAATCCCCTAGCAGCAATCCTCCCCAGGAACTGCAACGAGAAGCAACAAACACCAGGAGACTAAATGTGTATAAACAAGGCATTTCCCCATAGGGTGCTGGAGACAGAAAAAGGGTGATCTGGAGGAGTAGGAGAGAGGAAAGGTTACTGAAACAGACACTGACAGTGTCCTCCTGGGTCTGAAAAGTCTGTCCCACTTTAGAGCTGCCTCTGGGGCAGAACAGCAGGAGCCCAGGTGCAAAGCAAAGCTAATGGTGATAAATGCACCCCCAAAGAGATTGTTAGGGAAGAGAGAGGCACAGTGCTCAGTGGGGTTGCTGGAGGAGACTGAATCTGCTTTACAGAGAGGCCAGGTCCAAAAATATCATCATGAAGTGAAAGGAAGATGCATTATGAAGGGAAGGAGTGATATCCACATGGATAATGTTAATGCAGCCAACTGCAGCAGTACCTCTGGTCCTGCCTTTGGGCTATTAGAATATGTGGATTTAATCTACAGAATATATGTTTAATATAGAAAAATATATATTTAATAAAGAAAATTATGCATACAAATATATATATTAAATATGTGTTTAATTACAGACTCACAGAATGTTAGGAGCTGGAAGGGACCTCTGGAGATCATCTAAGTCCAATCCTTCTGTCAGGGCAGGATTCCCTAGACCAGGTCACACAGAAGCATGACCAGCTGGGTTTTGAATCTCTCCACACAAGGAGACTCCCCAACCTCTCTGGGCAGCCTGGGCCAGGGCTCCAACACCCTCAGAGAAGTTCCTCCTTATCTTTAGATGGAGCTTTCTCTGTTCAAGCTTGTGCTTGTTCCCTCTTGTCCTGTCCCTGGGCACCACTGACAAAAGCCTGGCCCCATCCTCCTGACCCTCACCTGTGAAGTATTGAGAAGGTTTCCCCTCAGCCTTCTCTTCTCCAGGCTAGGCAGCCCCAGGGCTCTCAGCCTTTCCTCACAAGAGATGTTCCAGTCCCCTCAGCATTTCTCTAGCCCTTTCCTGTACCTGCTCCAGGCATTCCCTGTCCTTCTTGAACAGGGGAGAACAGAACTGGCCCCAGGACTCCAGCTGTGGCCTGACTAGGGCAGAGTAGAGAGGGGAGGAGAACCTCCCTTGACCTGCTGGCCACACATAACATATCTACATAATAAATAATGTATCCATATAAATATATGTATATCTTTACATATAATGGTTTTGTAAACTCTTATTTGCAATTCATCCAGGCTCTGACTTTCATTCCTCCCAGCAGTGATTAAAGATGCTGGTCAGGGCAAAGTGCAATTGCTCATTCCTCCAGAGGAATGCATTTTATAGTATGCTCAGTACCATTCTGTGTGACCTGCTCTAGGGAATCCTGCTGTGGCAGGGGAGTTGGACTAGATGATCTTTCAAGGTCCCTTCCAACTCCTAACATTCTGTAATTCTGTGATCTCAAATCTTCACCCATCCACCAGCCTGTTCAAAACATCTCTGGGTTGCCTGGTTATGGTGCTCTGGTGGCAGGTGTTGGATGTGCTTGGGGTAAGAAGTAAGGTTGGTCCCAGGGCATCCAACTCACTACAGGCAATGGTTGAGCTCCTCAAGGTGCCCAGGAGCTCCTAGCAGATTGCTGACTACCAGAAGGACTGAGTGTGCTATGCTGAGAGATGGAAGACTCATAGAATCTGTCTGGTTGGAAAAGAATTCTAACATCAAGTCCAAGCATTAACCCACTACAGCCAAGAGCAGCACTAGCCATGGCCCTCAGCACCACATCTACACAGCTTTGAAATCCCTCCAGGGATGGTGACTCCACCACTGCCCTGGGCCAAGGCTTGACAACCCTTTCCAGGAAGAAATTGTTCCTAGTTGTTCCTCATGTCCAACCTAAACCTCCCTTGGCAACTTGAGGCTGGTTCCTCTTGTCCTATCTCTTGTCCTTTGGGAGAAGAGCCCAAGCCCCACCTGGCTGCAGCCTCCTCTCAGGGAGCTGCAGAGAGTGAGAAGGTCTCCCCTGAGCCTCCTCTTCTCCAGGCTAACCAAGCCCAGTTCCCTCAGCTGCTCCTCACAACATTTGTGCTCTAGACCCTTCCCCACCTTCCTTGCCCTTCTCTGGACACACTCCAGCACCTCAATGTCCTTCCTGGAGTGAGGAGCCCAAACCTGAGCCCAGGATTGGAGCTGTGGCCTCCCCAGTGCCCAGCCCAGGAGGCCAATCCCTGCCCTAGCCCTGCTGCCACACCAGTGCTGCTCCAAGCCAGGATGCTGTTGGCCTTCTTGGCCACCTGAGCTCACTGCTGCCTCATCTTCAGCTACTCTCAACCAACCCCTCCTGGTCCTTTTCCTGGGGGCAGCTTTCCAGCCACTCTGCCCCAAGCCTGGAGCACTCCTGGGGAGATATGAGCATCAAGTGCTGTGAAGCAGAATACAGTAGCAAGAGGCAAGGTTGCAAACATGAAATCCATCAAGATACTGCAGTTTGGATCAAGATAACAGGTGACTGCCATGCCACTGCTCATCCTCTGGAGGTGAAAGAGCATTTCACTGCTAAGAGGGAATTATGACATCATCTACTCAGTGTGCACTGCTCTGTGCACAGATACTGCACCACTTTAGGAGATACATAATAGCATTAGAAGGTTTAAAATGAGGAATCTCAAAGGCATTCAGCAACTGACAATAATGATTCAGACTCAAGCACGTCACAATGCAAACTAAGGTTATCTACTACAGCTAAGACCTTCAGAGTGCCTGGAGAGAGCTCCCTGACTTCTGCTGGCCAGAGCTCTGCAGGCAGAGAAGGAATTACTGATAGAATTTATACCACAAGGAAATGCCACAAGTATTAATTTTGCAGAGTTGCAATGGCAGATGACAAATTAGTACAACTCAGACTTCATAAATCATGGAGAACAGTATCTGCTGCAGCAGACACTACTGAAACTGGAGAGGGATTTCTCTGTGTGGTCTCCACCAGGGCACAGATCTGCTTTGCTGGGCTGTGCAGTGAGGGACACAAACCCACAGTGAGAGGAGAGAGTGATGGCTTTGCAAAGAATGGAGATACTTGACAAAGATTAGCTGGGAGCTGAGGTCCAAGGGTACAAAATGCTGCAGCTCATCACACAACCTTAGAGTATTGTCAGTAGCAGTGGGAGAAGAGAGAGTGAGACATGATCATAGAATTGGTTTGGTTGGAAGAAACCTTTAAGGTCCTGGAGTCCAACCCCTAACCAGCACTGCCAGGTCACCACNAGTTGTTCCTCATGTCCAACCTAAACCTCCCTTGGCAACTTGAGGCTGGTTCCTCTTGTCCTATCTCTTGTCCTTTGGGAGAAGAGCCCAAGCCCCACCTGGCTGCAGCCTCCTCTCAGGGAGCTGCAGAGAGTGAGAAGGTCTCCCCTAAGCCTCCTCTTCTCCAGGCTAACCAAGCCCAGTTCCCTCAGCTGCTCCTCACAACATTTGTGCTCTAGACCCTTGACCAGCTCTGTTCCCTTCTTTGGATACACTCCAGCATCTCAATGTCCTTCTTGGAGTGAGGAGATGCCATCAGAGCTGGGCTCTTGCCATGACCACAGCTCCATCACTACCAGAGCCACCCTGATGGGAGATGATCTTCCTGCCTTGGGCCATTGCCAGTGCCAAGAAGAGCTCTGCTCCACATCCCTGAGCAAGCAGTGGCATGGCTCCAGCCCCCAGGCTCATGAGATGGCTTCAAGTAAGAGTTAATCCTTTGCTGGCCAAATGCTGCTGGGCTGGATCTGAATTCCTCACTCCTTGAGACAGTCTGTGGTGTACTAGGTTCATGTGCTCTCACCCAAAGCTGCTACACCAAATGTTTTGCAACCAAAAAAAACCCCAAACCACATGAAAGTAGCCAAGTTTCACATTTCATTCTAACCCCNAGTATTGTCAGTAGCAGTGGGAGAAGAGAGAGTGAGACATGATCATAGAATTGGTTTGGTTGGAAGAAACCTTTAAGGTCCTGGAGTCCAACCCCTAACCAGCACTGCCAGGTCACCACTAACCCATGGGCCTCAGCACCACATCTCCAGGGCTCTGAAACCCCTCCAGGGATAGTGAACCCACCACTGCCCTGGGCAGCTTGTTCCAACACTTAACCACTCCCTTCAGGAAAGAAATTGTTCCTCATGGCCAACCTAAACCTCCCCTGGCACAACTTGAGGCTGTTTCCTCTTCTCCTATCACTTGTTCCTTGGGAGAAGAGCCCAATCCCCACCTGGCTGCAGCCTCTTCTCAGGGAGCTGCAGAGAGTGAGAAGGTCTCCCCTGAGCCTCCTCTTCTCCAGGCTAACCAAGCCCAGTTCCCCAGCTGTTCCTCATAGGACATTCTCCAGACCCTTCCAGAGCCCCTGTGGATCTCCAAGTAGCTGCATCTTCTGTGGGAGACAAAACCCTACAGAGGCACAATGGTAAATCCTGGGAAATGCAACCTATAGACCAGGAACATGGGAAGCAAGTGTAGAAATAATTTCATGGAGGAGGCAATGAGCCCCAGAGAAATCTCTACTACACCCCACGTGGCTAAGAGCATTGTCCAGAGGCCTCTGGAGTTCTGTCATGTTTGGTGCTGTGACTGCCTCCCTGGGGTCCCTGTTCCAATGCTCCACCACCCTCTGGTGAAGAACCTTCTCCTAATATCCAACCTAACCCTTCCCTGGCACAGCTTCATGCTGTTCCCTTGGCTCCTACCACTGGCCAGCAGAGGAGAGATCAGCTCCTGCCCCTCTGCGCCCCCTCATGAGGAAGCTGTAGACCATGATGTGGTCTCTACTCAGTCTCCTCTTCTCCAGACTGAGCAAACCAAGTGACTTCAGCCATTTCTTTTACTGCTTCCCCTCTAGACCCTTCACCATCTTCAAGGCCTCCTCTAGATGCTCTCCAACATCTTCATATCCCTTCTCCATTGTGATGCCCAATATTAGGTGACAGTCCCACTCTGCTTGGCACTGGTGAGGCCTCACCTTGAGCACTGGGTACAGCATTGGGCACCACGATGCAAGAAGAATATCAAGTTGTTAGAGAGCATCCAGAGGAGGCCACAAAGGTGGTGAAGAGTCTGGAGAGGAAGCCATATGAGGAAGGGCTGAAGATACTTGGTTTGTTCAGTCTAGAGGAGACCTCCTTTCAGTTTAGAACTTCCTCACCAGCAATGAAGGAGGAGCAGGAGCTGATCTCTCTGCTGACCAGTGACAGCACCCAGGGCAATGGCATGAAGCTGTGCCAGGGGAGGGGCAGGTTAGATCTTAGGAGAAGGTTCTTCACCCAGAGAGTGGTGGAGCATTGGAACAGGCTCCCCAGGGATGCAGCCATGGCCCCAACTCTCCTGGAACTCCAGCAGCATTTGGCCAATGCTCTTAGCCACATGGGGTGACTTTGGGCTTGTCCTGTGCATGGACAGGAGTTGGACTGGATGATCCTGGGGTCCCTTCCAACTCAGGACTAACCTGTTGACTGCAGGGGGGGGCTGTAACTAGATGATCTTTCAGGTCCCATCTAACCTAAACCATTCTGTGAGACAAGGCCAAAGAGCACTAGACACTCAGTGAAGCATTCCAGGTTTTGGATGAATCTTTACCCAGAAATTTCATGTCTCTCCCCCTAGATCATGCAGAAAAGTTAGGAGTTCATTTCTTCTCTGAATCATTACCACCAGCAGTGCTCACTAACATAAAACAGACTAATGGATCTCTCCAGGGAGAATTGATATGCAGGGTCAACTCTTTTTCCTTCCTCAATAGAGGCAGGCAATTATCACTGCTTTTATTTAATGATGCCTTCTTTGGATAGATGTCATATTTCTTGGAATAAAAAGCCTCCAAATTTGAGCATTCACTTGAAATAGAATTATTGATTCATCCAACAGCTCATCTGCTAGCTCCTAATTGCAGAGCATGAAGAGCTCCAGCCTCCCTCCCAACATTTAATGCCAATCAGACATGCTGAGGAGCCTGCTGAAAAGGGAACAATTGGAGAGGAACCTTGAGACTTACTGCTCCAGCCTGCTCCTGGGAGATGCTGAATGCCATGAGAAGAGCTCAGGGTTATTTTCTGGGAGTCTGTGGAGGAAAACAGCACAATTATGGTGTTGTAGAAGAAGATCAGTGTGTGTTTTGTGTGTAATTCTGGACTATTTATCTTGTGCTAGCATTAGAGTTACTGACAGGAGAAGACTTCCTCTGAAAACACTCTGGACAGAGAATGACCTAGGGTGGGTGGCCATTTGAAGGGAAAAGCAACAACATGGACAATTTTCATTTCTTCCTTTGCATTTGCACACAAATCACAGCTTTTTTAGCTTTAATTCCAGAAGATGACTCTTTTCAGCTAAGCAGGCTGTCATGAAGATCTAAGAGAGGTCATGCTTCTGCTTCTGTCTGAAGCAGCAGTGACAACACACAGCAGTCAGCATGAACTCTTTGCTCTCTTAGAAGTCAACTTCTCACTTGCACTACCCAATATGAATAATTATGGCTCCTTTGCAGGGAGGGTGCCAGAGCCCTGGAACCAGAGAGGCTGTGGAGTCTCCTCCTGGGGAGAGATTCCAAGCCCAGCTGGAGGTGATCCTGGGCAAGCTGCTGTGGGTGCCCCTGCTTTAGCAGGGGGTTGGGCTGGATGATCCCCATAGTTCCTTTCTAACACTGCCATGCTCACCACTAAACCATGGCCCCAAGAACCACAGCTCCATGTTTTTTTGAATACTTCCAGGGATGGTGACTCCACCACCCCCTGGGCAGCCAGAGTCTGAGAACCCTCTCAAGTGAGGAAATTCTTCCTAATATCCAAGCTGAACATCCCCTGGTGCAACTTGAAGTCATTTCCTATTGTCCTATCACTTATTCCCTGGAAGAAGAGCCCAAGCCCCACCTTGCTCCAGCCTCCTCTCAGGGAGCTGCAGAGTGAGAAGGTCTCCCCTCCGCACAAGGAGACTCCACAGCCTCTCTGCAAAGCCTGGGCCAGGGCTCCAGCACCTTCACAACAAACAAGCTTCTCCTCCTGCTCAGATGCAACCTCCTGGCTTCCAGTTGGTGCCCAGTGCCCCTTGGGCTGTCCCTGGGCACCACTGAGCAGAGGCTGGCCCCAGCCTCTTGCCCCTTGAGACCCTTCAGCTCTTGCTGAGCCTTGATCAGCTCCCCTCTGGGGCTGCTCTTCTCCAGGCTCAGCAGCCCCAGGGCTCTCAGCCTTTCCTCCTGCCACAGATGCTCCAGTGCCCTCAGCATCCTCCTAGCTTCTGCTGGACTCTCTCCAGTAGCTCCTTGTTTCTTATCATCTGGGAAGCCCAGAGCTGGACCCAGGACTCCAGCTGTGACCTCCCTAGGACAGGGTAGAGTGGGAGGAGAACCTCCCTTGCCCTGCTGCTCACACTCTCCTTCATGCACCCCAGGAGACCATTGTCCTTCTTGGCCACAAAGCACATTTCTGACTCATAGTGAACTTATTGTCCACCAGCACTCCCAGTTCCTTCTCCACAGAGCTGCTTCTCCAGCAGCTCAACCCCTAACCTCCCCTGCTCCATGAGGTCATTCCTCCCCAGGTGCAGAACTCTGCTCTTACCCTTTTTGAACTTAATCAGGTTCCTCTCCCCCAACTCTCATCCTGCCCAGGTCTCACTAATCACAACCTGTCCCTGAGGTATCATTTGCACCTTCCAGTCATGTGCCCACACATCCAAGAGTCATGTTGTTGCCCTCTTCCCAGCATGCTAACTGAAGTCATTAATCACAGTCCTATCCAAGCCTATTGGCATGCTGCTTCTGTTACCTTCTGAGCAGCACACTTGCTCCACAGCTCCATCTCCAAGGACATCCTTGATGCAAGACCTCTTTGCATTCTGCTCCTCTGCTCTGCTAAAGCACATTAAAGTCTTTCTCTGTACCAACTGTCCCACTCAGAGACATAAATCTTAAGCTTCCACAAGCAACTTCACCCAGAAGGTGCTTTATGCATTAATGTACACATTTGTGTCAGGTGCCAGCTGCTGCCATGGGTCTTCTAAACACATAGAGCAGTCAAACATGGGCAGCCAGGAGAAGGTCTCAAACCCCAGGGCATGGACACTGCAAATGCTTCAACAGCTCCCTGTGGAGATGGTCTAGCCTCTGAAGAGGAGCTCCTCATCACTTAGTAGAGGAAGGCTAAGCACCATCAGGAGTATAACAGGATCACAGCATGGCTTGGGTGGGAAGTGACCTTCCAAGGGGAACTACTCCAACCCTCTGCAGGCAGCAGGGACATCTGCAACCAGAGCAGGTTGCTCACAGCCCCAGACAACCTGAGCTGGGATGGTTCCAGGGATAGGACATCTCCCACCTCTCTGGGTGACCTGGTACAGGCTCTCACCACCCTCAGCATAAAACATTTCTTCCTCCTATCTACTCTAAATCTCCTCTTACAGTTTCCAGCCATCAGCCCTTGTGCTGTCCCAACAGCTCCTGCTAACAAGTCTCTCCCCAGCTTTCTTCTAGGTCCCTTTAAATCCTACAAGGCTGCAGGAAGATCTCCCTGAAGCCTTCTCTTCCCCAGGCTGAACAACCCCAACTCTCTCAGCCTGGCCTCACAGCAGAGAGCTTCCAGCCCTCAGATCATTCCTGTGGCCCCCTCTGGCCCTGCTCCCCCAGCTCCATGTCTGTGCTGTGCTGAGGACTCCAGAGCTGCCCCAGCACTGCAGCTGAGCTCTCCCCAGAGCATTACAATATATCTCCCTCAACATTATAATATTAGAAATGCTGTCAGTTCTGCTACACTCCGTTTCAATAATGAATAACTCCTAATATTTTTTCTAGGGATGACAAGAGTTGATGCTTGCCACCCTCACATGGAATCATTCTGTCTGGAAAAGCCCTCTGAGATCATCCAGGTCAACCATCCACCCAGCACTCCCATGCTTACCACTGAACCATGGCCCCAAGCACCACATCTACACATTTTTGGACACTTCCAGGCATGGTGACTCCACCACCTCCCTGGGCAGCCTGGGCCAATGCCCGAGATCCCTCTGGTGGAAGAAATTCTTCCTACTATCTAATCTGAACCTCCCCTGACTCAACTTGAAGCCATTTCCTCTTGTCCTGTGGTTTGTACTTGGGAGAAGAGCCCAACCCCACCTGGCTCCAGCCTCCTCTCAGGGAGTTGCAGAGAGTGAGAAGGTCTCCCCTGAGCCTCCTCTTCTCCAGGCTAACCAAGCCCAGTTCCCTCAGCTGCTCCTCCTCCAGACTTCAACCCAGAGCAATGGAAAGTCCTCACCAATGACACATTCATCTTCCTAATCCCAGCAGCTAGGAGAAGAGTTCCTATTTATATGGACTTGGAAACAAAGTTTCAGAGAGATTAAAGAGACCAATCTCCATCTTGCCATAGTCATTTTGTTGACTAATGTTGAGCAGCTCTGGTGAGAAGAGACAGCAATGTCAGCTGGCACTGACATAACTGCAGTGTGAGAAGATCCAAATATTCCAATTCATTAAACATATGATGAAAAGAAGTGAAGGTGGGGGAAAAAAAAGGAGGATAAAAGACTTCCAAGAGTGAATAGAGAAAATATACCCAGAAAACAATTATTGCATCAACATTAGAGTCAGTGCACTTGATAAATCACAATTAAAGGCACCCAAACAGTGCTGATAAATAACTCCTTGACATTACTGCAAGTGAGAACAAGCCTCATTGAAGCATGGTCTGCTCTCCAGAAAGATCCAGTTTTCTCCCTGGGTACCCAGTACAGGTCTGTTCTGTGCTTCAGCACAGCCATTATCAACTCAACTGGGATTCAGCTAAGTATTTACATATTTCCATCAACAAATCATTTTTAATCAAGAACTCAGGTGCATGTATACAGTAGATGAAGGGTCACCTTTCCCCTGGTGCTTTCCAGCTTTCCCAT
The DNA here is from genome assembly GCA_013399015.1 of Galbula dea. Lineage (NCBI taxonomy): Eukaryota > Metazoa > Chordata > Aves > Piciformes > Galbulidae > Galbula > Galbula dea. The sequence continues at coordinate 150,088 of VWZX01006533.1, forward strand.
GCCCTGCTGCAGAGTGCAGAACTCTGCAGATGTCAGCACATCTGGAGGTGTAAAACAGACCCCCCCAACTGGGACCAGTTCAGGTAAACCTTCAGACTGCCTTTGGCTCACTGTGCCTTAGGCCAGTTTCTCTCCAGAGGTAAATGGAGGAACAATCTTCCTTTAGAAATGATGAAAAACATCATAGCTGACCTGGTTTGAGCTAGAGCTGATTGTGCTCAGGAGTTGGAGTTCTCAGCTCAGGCTCTTCTCAGGGCTGCACTTGCTGCAGCTCCCAGCAGCTTCTCCCACACAGGCTCTGCTGCTAGCAGGGACAACACTCCATGGGCACAGTTCCTGCCAAGGCTTGGGCTGCACAAAGCCTCTGCCTTAGCCTTGCTCCTCTGCAGAGCAAGGGCACTGCTCCAGCTTGGGCTGCAGGGAGTCAGAGGTGGCAGCTGTGGGGAGGAGGGGACAGGAGAGGTGACCCTCAACTGCCCACCAAGGGTTTCCAACCCTTCCTTTAGCAGGGGGGTTGGTCTGGGTGATCCCCAGGGGTCCCTCCCAGCCCCTGCCATGCAGAAAATGGAATGTATCTCCAGGTAAGTTACTGAGCTCCTCCTCTATCAGGTCAATAATAATTTTCTTCAGGAATTTGCATATGTCCTGAGACCAATGGAGGCAGGAGTTACCTCTCACACCTTCGAGCAAGCCACTTTGGGTACCTCAAAAGAGTTGAGGAGCAAGAGCATAGATCTAGGCTACAGCTGAGATACCTAGACCAAGATTACAGACAGCACAGCTTCTGCCTGCAGAGAGGAAACACAGGACAAGAGAAGAGACCTCAGGTGGAACTGGTCAAGGGCTTCTTAAAGACAGAACTGTTAATAATTTACATCTCACTCATTTTTAATGCAGAACTATGTTAGCTGCCTTTGCAAGTAGAGTGACTAAAACACCTGTTGGGCTGGAAAGCAGCAGACATGATCCTAACCATATTCAACACACATCCATCAGGATTGCACAGCTCCTAAATCATTCTCCTCCTCCTTGGAGACTTGGGGCCTTCTCTGATTTGTATAGGTTTTATGGCTGTGTAACTCCTTGGATGTCAGTGATAAAATAATTTCACTGTGCCAAAGCCACCTGAAAATGATAGACTGTGGCTTAGTTTGCCCAGAAATCATCTTGAAATGGAAGCTATTGAAGACAGACTCAGAGCCACAGGTATGCTGAGAAGATGACAACAGCATTGATCTTTCCAGCACAGCAGAAATAAAGCAGAGTGAGATATTCCCACCTGGACCTGACAAGAGGAAACCCCAGCATCTTCATGGTGAGAGGCATTAACTACAGCTCCAAGTCTTCAAGCCTAAATGCTTTACTAGAAGACAGAGATTCATTCTGGCTGGGAAAGCCCTCTGAGATCATCCAGGCCAACCATCCAGCCAACACTGCCATGCTCACCACTGAACCATGGCCCCAAGCACCACAGCTCCATGGGTTTTAAACCCTCCCAGGGGTAACTCCTTCAAGTTTTGTTATAACTTGTTAAAACTTACCATCAAAACAAGCCAGGGGGAGGACACACAGGTCAGGGGGAGGACACACAGGTCAGGGGGAGGACACACAGGTCAGGGGGAGGACACACAGGTCAGGAGGTTCCTCAGCTCTAGTGACACTCCCAGCAGACACTTCAGGAAGACTGCTTTTGGTTTCCAGTTAATTTAAAGTCAAGTGGTTCCAGCTGAAATGGGAACCACCTGGGAGTGGTCAGTGGTCAGCTGAAGGCAGTCACAGCAGAGGCTTCTCCTGCCCTCAGGTGTCTTTGAGTGAGCCTGTCCATCAGGAGGGCTTCAGGGCTCTCAGGAAAGGGAGAAAACTGGGGAAAAAAGGAGCAGATCTTCCATTCTTTAAATAATTGTTGGTCAGTTGGTTGGTTCCAAGTACCTTTAGATCTGCAACAAGTCCAGAGCATCCTTTATGAGCTGTTGTGTCCACTTTGTCTCTCTCAGTGGCTTACTGGCCTGGAAAATGCTTCTCCTTGTCTTTTCTTGGAGTAATGGAGAATTTTTCACATCAGAAAGAGCTACCTTGATTTACACTGGAGAAAACCAAACTGCTTCCCTTCATGGACCATGTATCCTCTAGGATATGGCCATTGAACTCATAGACTGGTTTGGGTGGGAAGGGACCTTCCAAGGGCATGTAATCCAGCCCCCTGCAGCCAGCAGGGACATCTGCAACCAGAGCAGGTTGCTCACAGCCCCAGACAGCCTGACCTGGGATGGTTCCAGGGATGGGACATCTCCCACCTCTCTGGGCAGCCTGGGACAGGCTCTCACCACCCTCAGGGGATAATATTTCTTCCTTAGATCTAGTCTAAATCTCCTCTTTTCGTTTAAACCAATCCCTCCATCCCCCAGCCTGTGATAATAAACTTTGGCTCATGGCAGCTTTGAAGCTTGGAGCCAGGTGTGATGTTTCAGCAGGAGATAATCTTGGCTTTTCTCATCTGTGAAATGAAAAGCTCAGTCCTCAGCTGTAATCCTTGGGAGTGAATTTTTCCAACAGATCAGTTGGGAAAGAAAAAAAGAAACTAATTTCTGCCTAGATGAAAAGGAGCAAGCAATAAATGTTGGCTTAAAAGAGAGGGGGGGAAAAAAACCCCAACATGGAGGAGCTGGAGCTTCTCAACAAGGATTCATCTCACCACTGAAGGCAGAGGGGTCTTGAGAGCCAAAGCAGGGCAGCCAAGAAGCAGGATTTGTCCTGAGGCAGTGAAGAGAATATATGTCTTCTTCAGGCATCAGCTCTAGTGAAGTTGGGCTGCATGATGTTGTCTAGCCCCATGTTGGGTCAGGTCAGCAGTTTGGATCTCCTGAAGGGGATCCACTGCAGTGTCCTTCCTGATGGCTATCCCCTGATGGATCTACAAGCTTCCAGCTGCCAGAGATTTAGGCACCTGAGTACATGACCATGATCCCTTCCAGGGGCTTCTTCACTTGAGTAAAAACAGAGACTATGAATAAATTGGGCAGGATTAAGGATAACCAAGTTCTTTCAAGGCTGAGCATAAAGGCTGTTGGTGGGACTCTAAAGACTCCTCCAAGGCTGGAATCATTACAACTGACATGAGTTTTCCATTGGATTAAAGAAACCAAGATGAAAAGAAACCTGAGCAATCCAGGCAGGAGATGGAAGTGTGCCTGGAAAACTGATTAAAATACAGTGATTAAAAAAAAAAAGAAGGGGGAAAAAAAATGTATTGCAGAGATGGTTACTGATGAAGTCTTTTCTCCTTTAAGGATAATCAAAGGAACTAATAAATGTAACACATTCTGGCTAATGTCTCCAACTCAAAGCAGAAATGCAGGCTTTAGTCTGGATCTCAGTGTGATCATGTTCCTTAAGGGACTAAAATTAAAGTGTATTAGAAAAATAAATATAGCACTTAAAAAGTGGAAAGGGAACGTGGACTCCTGGTAATGGAATTAAATTCTGCTCCACACAGCAGCAGCAGAAGGGGGAAGATTAGTTGTTCAATTAATTTTTCATCTTAAAGGATGAAAAGAAGAAGAAGAAAAATCTCTATATTATAGAAGAAATGCATTTAATATGCCAGCAAGATATAGCATGCATGTCCCAGATGTGAGAAAGTTTTCATTAGGGATGACAAAGCAAGGAAATATGGTCCTCTGCACACCAGCCAAGGAAGAGCTCCCCTCAGTTAACCAAACTGGGGGAAGGTTTGCTGGGGTAACAGTTGTTCAGCCTCCTCTGAAGAGATGATGGACTCACAGGGTCATTTAGGTTGGAGAAGACCTTTCAGATCATTAAGTCCAATCATTAATCAGCACTGCCAGGTCACCACTAACCCATGGCCCTCAGCACCACAGCTCCAGGGCTTGGAAACCCCTGCAGGGATGGTGACTCCAGCACTGCCCTGGGCAGCCTGGGCCAGGCCTGGACAACCCTTTTGGGGAAGAAATTGTTCCTCATGGCCAACCTGAACCTCCTCTGACACAACCTGAGGCTGTTTCCTCTTGTCCTATCACTTGTTCCTTGGGAGAAGAGAATGATCCACACCTTGCTCCAACCTCCTTGTCCCAAGGAGGGAGGCCATGAACCATTCAACCATCTAGCAACAGGAGCCAGATCCTGTGCTCTGCTTGGGTACAACCACACTCAGAAGGGGCTCTGCAGGGTGCACATAACTCCAAAGGGCTTCTTCCTCCTCCTTTTGCACCAAGACCTGCTCACTGCTTTGTTGGCTCCAGGAAGAGGATAGAGCACACACATTTCTCCTTGCTTCAGCTGAATCCAAGGGTTGGAAGCTCTCTGCTGTGAGGCCAGGCTGAGAGAGTTGGGGTTGTTCAGCCTGGGGAACAGAAGGCTCCAGGGAGATCTTCCTGCAGCCTTGTAGGACTTAAAGGAGCCTAGAAGAAAGCTGGGGACAGACTTGTTAGCAGGAGCTGTTGGGACAGGACAAGGGCTGATGGTTGGAAACTGTAAGAGGAGATTTAGAGTAGAAAGAAGGAAGAAATTTTTGAGTCTGAGGGTGGTGAGAGCCTGTGCCAGGGTGCCCAAAGAGGTGGGAGATGTCCCATCCCTGGAACCAGCCCAGGTCAGGTTGTCTGGGGCTGTGAGCAACCTGCTCTAGCTGGAGATGTCCCTGCTGAGTGCAGGGGTTTGGACTAGATGCCCTTGGAAGGTTCCTTCCCACCCCCACAAGTCTGTGGTGCCATGATCTGCTGCACAGGAGGTGACACAGCCACTCTGCTGTGCTTACACTCTTCAGTGCTGCAAATATTGTGATGTTTGCTCCACAGGCCAAAGGCAATCAGGGGAAAATCTGCCATCTGGCTTCATCTGCCTCTCCATTGCAGAGACCATGATGAGAAGCACTAGAGGATGCTGTCAAAGCTTTCATCAGATGGAACTGGCTAGAGATGCCTTTGAAGGCAGCAGAGTCCTGCTGGCAGGGACTGTGGTTGCACACCACAGATCCTCTCCAGAGGATTGGGTTGGTGATAACAGCTTGGCTAAAGCTGCTGAAACTCCAAAAGCTTGCTCAGAAGTCATGTCTGGTGTGCAGAGGCTGCAAGGGGTGGTGGTGGAGCCATGTTCAGAATGCACAAGCAGCTCCAGGACTAAGTGGTATCTTCTCAGGGGTTATTCTCATTGCAGTGTTGGAACCTTGTGCTGAAACCTGATTCAAGTAAAGCCCTTGAGCATCAACCACAACACCCTCAGTGGGCCAGGGCTGAAGCTGGCAGCAGGATTGTGATCAGTCTCATCCTGTCCTGGCTTAAGGTTTGGAGCCTCACTCTAAAGCCTAGGCTCTCACTGCTGGTGGTGGTGCTCATTTCTCAGAGGGAGTGAGGGCAGATTAGCCAGTGCCAGACAGCAGCCTGGTTACCATGTTCTGTTGTAGGACCCAAACACTGGCCAACCCTTTCTTTCCTTCAGGGATGCATCTTAGCTCCTATCTCCAGGCTCCTCTCCTTGCCCCCAGCTCCAGCATCCCAGCCAGCCTCCCCAGATCACCCAGTCCTGCTGCTTACAGACTCCCTGGGCTGTGCTCTGCAACACTGAGCCCTGCTGGGGCAAATTTCACAGCCTCAGTGTCTTCAGCTTCCTTCTTGCTCAAGCTGCTTCAAGCCTCAGTGTCTCCCAAGGTCCGTGGAGGTGGAGAGGGACTGGTAGCAGGGCAGGAGAGAGGGGATGGGTGGAGAAAGAGCAATCTTTCAAGGAAGGAGGAGGAACTCAGTGGTGGGGCTGGTGCTAATGAAGTTAACAGCCACATTTATTTGGAGCTTTCATAGGCTCAGCTTTGACCATGCTGAGATAGAACACACAGGCTGTTGGATGACAGAAGCTCATGGAAGCATGGATTGCAATCATAAATTCTCCACTGGTGGCTTAAACACTCTTTATCTCCTAAACCAACTGCTCTACAAACACCAATCCTGTGTGTATCTCTATTTCCAGGGCAGGATGATGGAAATCCTGTGATGGGTGAGATTTAAACCCTGGCTTTAGCTCCACAGAGAAGTCCTAGCTGGGTAAGAGCTCATTTGAAAGATGTGTAAAAGGATGAGTTACTATCAGGAAGGCACCACAGGTTGCCTGATGATGTTTCTGCCTTTAACCACATAACAAATAGCAAATCCTTGCCTGATTGCTCCTTTGACAAATATGCTTCTGCTGGGAGGGTAGTGCCTACTCTGAGAAAACAATTCCTAGGGGTTAAGTGCAGATGAAATTCTTCGATCACCTGGCTCATAACCTGAATAACACAGATCATTAAACTTCATTGGGAACTCCTATATCCACTCATGGCAGGAAGGAAATGGAAATCTTTCATTCTTTGCAAAAGGATAAGCTGTTCTGTGCCACAGGAGATAACAAACCATGGATGCACAGGCAAGGAATTGAGTAGACAACCCATGAGAGATGGTGCTGGGGAGGAAGGCAGGAAAGAATAAACCAGTCTCTATCAGTTCAGAGAATCCCAGCCTGGCAGGGGCTGGAAGGGACCTCTGGGGATCATCCAGTCCAACTCCCTGCTAAAGCAGGGGCACCCACAGCAGCTTGCCCAGGATCACCTCCAGCTGGGCTTGCAATCTCTCCACACAAGGAGACTCCACAGCCTCTCTGCAAAGCCTGGGCCAGGGCTCCAACACCCTCACAACAAACAAGCTTCTCCTCCTGCTCAGCTGCAACCTCCTGGCTTCCAGTTGGTGCCCAGTGCCCCTTGGGCTGTCCCTGGGCACCACTGAGCAGAGGCTGGCCCCAGCCTCTTGACCCCAGCCTTCAGCTCTTGCTGAGCCTTGATCAGCTCCCCTGTGGGGCTGCTCTTCTCCAGGCTAAGCAGCCCCAGGGCTCTCAGCCTTTCCTCCTGCCACAGATGCTCCAGTGCCCTCAGCATCTTCTTAGCCTCTGCTGAACTCTCTCCAGCAGTTCCTTGTCTCTCTGGAACTGGGGAGCCCGGAGCTGGACCCAAGACTGCAGATATGGCCTCCCTGGGGCAGACTAGAGTAGGAAGAGAACCTCTTTTGACCTGCTGGTCACACTCTTCCTGCATCCCAGTAAATAAATCACTGACCTTCTTGACCCTGAGGACATGCTACTTGCTCCTGGTGCACTTATTTTCACAAGTTGTTCCACCTGGTCCAAAATTCCTGTCTGACCTTCAAAGGTGCCAATTTACCCTATAGACAGGAACCACCTGAAGAACAGAGCCACCAGAGAACCTGCCCAGCCAACCCCACCCCTCCCCAGCTGTGGCAAACCTCTGCTGCTGCAACTCAACAGTAAGCAGATGGAGGCTGCAGGACTGGGAGCAGCTGTGTCTGGAGGTGATCTCCTTCCTCACACCTGCAAGCACTTGCCTGAAGCCCTGAGGCTGAAGATTTGATTCTAATCACAGTCTTCACCTGTTTGGAGCATGCTTAGAGCAAAACAGGCTTTTCTCTCCTCTCTTGCCCAGGAGGGGTGGGAGGGAGTCTGTAGGGAGTCACAGACCCCAAAGAGGACCACCAAGGCTGACTGTAGTTGGGTTTCTCTTCCCAGAATAAAGCCAATCTTTTATGATAAGTCTAATCTCATCCCAAACACCCCAGAGCACAGTAAAGTCATCATTGCTCCTGGCAACATGTTTCAGTATTGGTGTCTACACACTGCTCCTCCAGTAACCAGTGCCTTAACCTCCCAATGAAATACTAACAGCATGAAGCTGTGCTGGGGGGGATCAGGCTAGACCTTAGGAGAAGGTTCTTCACCCAGAGAGTGGTGGAGCACTGGAACAGGCTCCCCAGGGGTGCAGTCATGGCCCCAGCTCTCCTGGAACCCCAGCAGCATTTGGCCAATGCTCTCAGCCACATGGGGTGACTTTGGGCTTGTCCTGTGCATGGACAGGAGTTGGACTGGATGATCCTTGGGGTCCCTTCCAACTCAGGGGATTCTATGATATTAAGACTATAATATTAATCACTCTTGCCAGCTTGCTAATCCTACTAAGAAAAGAGCTGCTGTAGCTAACAAAAGGTTTCTTTGTGTTGTCCACTTCTCCTTGCCCTAATCCTGTGAGTCTAAGCAGGAAAATGAGATGCCCTTCTGATGGATACTGAATCCAAGCATCCCAAACCATGCACATCTGGCTGAGGTCTGGCATGAGAACCCTTAGAGACCTGGAGTCCTTTTGCACTTCATGGTGTAACTGCCACCAGCACTCAAAGCCTCACAACATGCATGGAAGTCTGGTCCTCTAGCACCCAAAGCACTTTATGCTGAAAATGATGCTTTCCCAATTGATGTATGAGCTTCCACACATGGCTTTGGGACAGGCAGAGGACCTGCAGCCAGCCACCAGCCACCTGTCTGCACCCACAAGGCAAATCCAAATCACAGCATCTCCCCATTTCCATTTATTTGTGGAGATATGATGCAGTCTTTGTCATCCAGAGCCAACCCTAAAGCAGGGAGCAGCTGCCTCTCTTCCTGACATCATCTGCACCCAATGGGCAGCCTCATGGTACCCAGCAGTGAACAAAACACCAAGGGGTGCCTGTTCCCCAGCAGGTGGAGAGATGCTGTCCCAGATGTTCCCTAGCCTGAATCAAAAGGAAAAAGCCAGACCACTTTCAGCCAGTTACCCTGATAAATAAGGCTCTTTAATTAAAAAGAGCTATTTATGTATTTATTTATTTATTTTTAATCAGACAAAACACTTTCTTCTCCTTCAAGTGGTCAATCTCCCCTGCATTAACTCCCTATTAGCATTCCTCTGTCTTCAACCCCAGCAGGGAATGGGGGGGGGACAGTGAGAAGCCTCTTGCTGAATGAGCAGCCAGACCCATCAGGACAATTAGAAAGAGCTTTAGAGACTGTTTCAGCCTCAGCCAGGCTCTCTCAGTGCCCTCACACAGGAGGCAATTACCACCTCTTAGCAATGAAGATAATTTGGAGGTGAGTTGTTGAACATTCTGTCCTTTAATGCCCAACAGGGTTTGTGTTTGTCTGATTTCTCACTCTCTGTCAGGAGAAGTGAGTTCAAGGAGGTTGTTAACCCCTTGGAAGGGTAATGGAATGGGGAGAGGGTGCAAGAGAGCATCAGTGATGGTTCACAAGGGAATCAGAGAGATCAGATTGTTATTCAGGTTGGAAGAGACCTCTAAGATCAGCAAGTCCAACCATCAACCCAGCACCACCATGCCCCTAACCCATGGCCCTACTGTGGAGATGATAAGAACCAGAGAAGAAGGAGGACACACAGGGTAGAAACTGTTGTCTGTTACCAAATGCTCATCAGCCTGAGGAGAGCTGCTGAGGAAGCTTCTAAGCATGAATACCCTGGGCTGCATTTACAAGGGTTACTGGTTGATAGCCAGGAAGGGGAGGATGTGTGTCCAGAGGAGGACAACAAAGCTGGTGACAGAGCTGGAAGGAATGGCCTGGGGGGAGCAGGGCTTTGGGTTTGTCTAGTGGAGAGGAGGAGGCTGAGGGATGACTCCCTTGCTCCCCACATCTTCTTGAGGAGGGGATATGGAGAGGGAGGAGCTGAGCTCTTCCCCCTGGGATCCTTAATGTGCCTCCTGCCATCACCCAACTACAGCAGTATTGAGCCTGGTGATACTTCCAGGTGACTGCATGGACCTCTCTTCCTCTCAATCTCTTTTTCCTGCCTGGATCCTTATTTTTTCCCTCCCTGGCCACTAAATCTTTCCCACACCCAAGAACCACTCACTACAGCCTCACCTTTCCTGGGACCAGTAACAAACCCTCCTTACCTGCTGCCTGATGTCCAACAGAATCCTCACCTTTAAATACATCAATGGTTCTTGGCATCTCAGCTGATCTTCAGACCCATTTGGGAAATGGGGCAAAAAATTCCAAGACTTCTTAAAATGAAAGGATCAGAGATGCACAAAAGGGCTCCCAGAAGGACTGGGTAAGCCTTGTTCCCAGAGGAGCCAGGCTGGAGATGTCAAGGTTTGCTGAGCCCAAAATAAATTGGGATTTACATCCCTCACCAGAATGTCACTTATTTTTTTGTTCCCCCCCCAGCTTATATTTTTTATTATTATTATTAATTTTCACTCTGTAATTAAGGAATATGAGAGGAGCTTTATGTTCTGGTGGGATTAGAGCACATAATGGGGATTGTGAAAGGACCAGAGCCACTCCAGTAATACTTTAATCCTTGCAAATGCAGCCCTGGCTTCCTGTCATCAAACAAACAAATAATGATAATAATAATAATAATAAAAAAGGGAACATGCCAAAAAAATCTCCAGCTAGAATAAACAACATTCCCTGGGGAGACAGATCTGACAGCCCTGGCAGCTCGACATGCTGTCCCACTCACCTTCAGAGCACTGATGAACCAACTGCATCAAAACAAGCAGCTGATAAGGAGGAAGCTTGGACTTGTACATGAAGTCTGTCTTTAAGGCTAAAATCCCCAAATCCCAGCATGGCAGGGGCTGGAAGGGACCTCTGGGGATCACCCAGTCCAACCCCTGCTAAAGCAGGGGCACCCACAGCAGCTTGCCCAGGGTCACCTCCAGCTAGTCTTGGAATCTCTCCACACAAGGAGACTCCACAGCCTCTCTGCAAAGCCTGGGCCAGGGCTCCAACACCCTCACAACAAACAAGCTTCTCCTCCTGCTCAGCTGCAACCTCCTGGCTTCCAGTCTGTGCCCAGTGCCTCTTGGGCTGTCCCTGGGCACCACTGAGCAGAGTCTGGCCCCAGCCTCTTGCCCCTTCAGGCCTTCAGCTCTTGCTGAGCCTTGAGCAGCTCCCCTGTGGGGCTGCTCTTCTCCAGGCTAAGCAGCCCCAGGGCTCTCAGCCTTTCCTCCTGCCAGAGATGCTCCAGTGCCCTCAGCATCTTCCTGGCCTCTGCTGGACTCTCTCCAGCAGTTCCTTGTCTCTCTGGAACTGGGGAGCCCAGAGGTGGACCCAGGACTCCGGATGTAACACCCAGAAGCAGCTCACAAATATCACTATTAACAGCCTTTCCTCCTGCCAGAGATGCATCAAACCCTTTTGCATAGATGTTTGTGCCACTCTTACCAACCTCCACAAACCTCTGTGGAATCAGATGGGATGGGGACAGTGAGCTTCAAGTCTTGGTCCATGAGAAAGATGGGAGACAAGGTGGCAACTGCAGGGCAGGATACACAGCATCTCTCTTTGACAGGGAAGAGTTTACTCAGCTGAAGTGTAATTACAATAATATATCTGTATATTATACTGTGTATATATGTATTAATGTGTTGATTATTATGCATAGACTCAGACAATCACAGGATGGTTTGGGTGGGAAGGGCCCTTTCAAGGTCATCTAGTCCAACCCCCTGCAGCCAGCAGGGACATCTGCAGCTAGAGCAGATTCCTCTTGGCCCAAGCTTAGATCCTGAACCTAAGAGCTTCGTGGAGCTAAGCCATAATTCCCACCAGAGGAAGGTGGAAGAGGCCAATGTGTTCAAAAGAAAGGGAAAAATAAATGCTTCAACCCACCAGTGAGCATCCTAAAGATGGGGTGAGGACATGTGGAATGGCTTCAGGGGCTGAGCTCCAATGGATGGTGGAATATTTTAAGCTGAAGAACTAAGAGACCAGCAGGTTCCTGTTTCCAAGCTGTGAATTTCAATGTGTTGGTGTTTCTCAGCAGCTGTGGTGGAGGCCACTAGAGAGCAAAGCTTGTCTGGAAAGGCTGAGTTTGATCCTGTGAGTTAATTTGAACACATGCTTACAAGCTGACAGGCAACAGTCACCAATCTAATCAAGAAAATGATGGAGGCAACCACTGGAACTGAAAAGGGCAAAGAAATGTCAGCCTTTGCAAAATGCAAGGAGGAACAAAGGAGGCTTTTATTTATGCAGATTGTGGACTAATTTCACCTACAATAAAACCAGACTTCTAATCCTGAGGGGTTGTGAAAAAGTTCATTTCCACATCCACCAGCACAACACAGCTGCAGAAGGAGCTGCAGTTGAGGGCTCTTCCTTCAGCTCTGGTTTGCTCTCTCTGCATTCCTGTTCCATCAGGACACTTTACCCTTGCTTGGCACCAACCACCAGAGAAGGTTCATGGATTACTTAAGCCATTTCAGAATATGTTGTAGCTAGCCAGTGAAACCCAGAATCATAGATTTGATTTGGTTGGAAGAGACCTTTAAGACCATCAAGTCCATCTGTTACCCAGCACTGCCAGGTCACCACTAACCCATGGCCCTCAGCACCACATCTCCAGGGCTTTGAAACTCCTCCAGGGATGGTGACTCCACCACTGCCCTGGGCAGCATGGGCCAGGCCTTGACATTCCTCCAGGTGGCATCACTCCACACTGGACCATAGAAGCTCTCACCTTGACAAATCCAGATGTGTCATGCAGTAAGGTTCAGGTTGGATTTGGAGATGCTGTGCTACACTACACCATTACAGAAAGCAGAACTACAGCTATCTGTGCCCATCACAACTCTACCCACACGGCTGGAACGGAGAGGAGTACTCTGAAATAACCTGGTCTGGCAGGGGGGCACACACATCTTCATGCAGGTTTCCCTTGTTTTGCTTCCCAGGGGTTGTATGGGCATTATGGAAAGTCAAAGAAATGGAATTCAACCCCAAACTGTCCATGTGGCTGAGTGAAACCTTGTTACTCTGCTGGCACCAAGCAAGGAGAGGAAAGACTCCAGTAGAGAAGAAGGTGGCATGGCCTCTTCGTGGTCTTATCAAAACCTTTGAGCACCTAGGAAGATGAGATCACAGACTCACAGAATGGTTTGGGTTGGAAGGGACCCTAAAGATCATCTAGTTCCAACCCCTCTGCCATGGGCAGGATGCCACCCACTAGAACAGGTTGCCCAGGGCCACATTTAACCTTGCCTTGAACACTTGCAGGGATAGAGCATCCACAACATCTCTGGGCAACCTGTGCCAGTGTCTCACCACCCTCTGAGAACTTCTTCCCCACATCTGATCTAAATCTCCCTCTTTGTTTCAAACCATCACCCCCTGCCCTACCACTACCTGCCCATGTAGAAAGTCTCTCTCCCTCTTTCTTATAAGTATGGGAAGGCCACAGGAAGGTCTCCCTGGAGCCCTTTCTTCTCCAGGTTGAACAACCCCAACTCTCTCAGCCTGGCCTGATAGGGAAAGTGCTCCAGCCCTCAGACAACCTGCATGGCCTCCTCTGGACTCACTCTAAAAGGTAAATGTCTCATGCTGAGGACAAAGGATGTGGTAGGATGGGATGAGATGGGATGGAATGAGGTGAATTGTGATGAGATGGAATGGAATAGAATGGGATAGAATGGAATGGGATGGGATGGGATAGGATGGGATGGGGAACCAGTCCTCCTTTCTTCTATCTCTCAGGAAAGCAGAGACACTTCAACTGAGGAATGTTGCCCACCAAAACCAGTCCCTCCCAGCTGCCCCCCACTCTTCACTGCAACAGCTCTGGGGAGCAGGACCAAGGCAGCATTCAGCCAAAGAGGAAAAGACAGAAAATACTGCTGGCCATTGAGAAGGTACCCAAAAATACTGAGTGGCTTTTGGTTTTGGTTTGGTTTTCTTTTCTTTCTTTATAAAATGTACATAAAGAACATATACCCTTGGAGGTAAAAGTGAGACCAGTTTGTAATTGAACCAGATACATTAACAACCATGGCAAAAAATAAATCTACAGAAGGTGTGCTAGTAAAATAAGAGACCAAGTTTTGGCTATGTACAATACTTGAGATCGTTAAAATGTCATCATCATTATATATACATTAAATACATACAATTACAGTTATTTATAGAGTATTTACACACAAACACACAGATATATTTCCCCTCCTCCCCTTTGCAGTTGGTAGTGTGCAAGGAGAAGCACATCTGATCTTTCCTGAGAAGGTGCTGAGGCTGCTAACTCTTCCCTCGCTGTGGTGCGTGTTTCTTCCCTCTCTTTTGTGGTCACATCCATCCAAAGCAATCCAATAGATTTAGTTGTGGTTGTTGCAGAGTCCCTGGTTCTTCCCTAGGGGCAGAGAGGACTGCATCCCTCCAGCCTGTAGAAGGAGAAGGTTTGTTGCATGCAAAGATCCTGGATTCCCAAGGAACCGGCAGTGATATTTCTCCAGTTGTCAGCCATGACCTTAGCTGTGAGCAAAGCTACAAGAACATGTCATCTGCCCAAGCACTTGTCAACAGCCAAGTCTCTTTCTCAATGGAAAAATGAAATAAAAGGACAGAGAATAGAAATGGAAGGAAATTACTTGCAAGTCACCTGTCATAGGTCCTTGGTAGGCTCCGATAAGGTGACGTTCAACCTGACTCATCCAATGGGTTGGGAGAAGGGACCTTTGGAGGTCATTTAGTCCAACCCCCTGCACTCAGCAGGGACATCTGCAACTAGAGCAGGTTGCTCACAGCCCCAAACAACCTGACCTGGAATGGTTCCAGGGATGGAACATCTCCCACCTCTCTAGGCAACCACGTCATGCAAAGAACCAGCTAGGAGAGGCCATGTGAGGTGAGGCTAGCAGGATGCATGGACACACGTCCACAGAGGAAACACAAACATAATTGTCCTATTTATGTTTCAGTTTCTCATCAGGTGTCCAACACAGATTTTACAATCAAAGTACTAAGGCTGTAAATGGGTACTAGTTACTAAATGAGCCAAATGACCAGGAGCTCACTGCTGAACTTGGGTGGTGGCTGAGGAAGGGCACAAGGGGAGGAGGGACTTACTCCTCATGTGTACAGTGTCATCGTGTTCTCTGATGACTTGGTCAGTTTGTTCTCCCTTGAGTAACCTCTCTGTAACCCAACTATTTCTCTGAGAGCTTTGGTTAAGCTGATATTTTATTAGAGAGAAGTCTTAGGGCCACCACTGAAACCTCTGAAGGACTTGTTCTCCAGAAGCCCTCAAATGTAAGTGGAATGACATCTCCTCAGACTGGGGAGAAAATACAGCATCCTTCCCATAATATAAAGCTCATATACAAGCTCCCTAAGCTGACAGACACAAAGGGAAACTCTACTGTGTTGTAGTAAGTCACACCAGGATGTACTACCCCAAGTATCCTCTGTTTGGGGTTAACAATAGCTCCTATTTTTTAGTCTGAATCTTTTCTAACCCAGAGATACAGGAAACAAATAAAATAAAGAGTAACCTGGTCAAAAACAGGCAAAAAAAGAGGACCTGAAGGTGGTCTGGGGTGAAGGTGGTCTGGAGGTACAGAGGGAGAGGAGCTTAACACCAGAATCAGAGGAAAATAAGGTTTAATGTTGCTGGTGCAAGAACAAATGAAGTTAAATTAGCTGTGGACACATTGATGTTGTGGGGAGCAAAAAATCCCAGCCATGAGGTTTTGCAGTGGCCTTGTGAGCAGCAAAAGTCATAGACTCCTAGAATCATTCTGGTTGGAGAAGCCCTCTGAGATCATCCAGGCCAACCACTCACCCAGTACTCCCATGTTCACCACTGAACCATGGCCCCAAGCACCACAGCTCCAAGGGTTTTGAACCCTTCCAGGGATGGTGACTCCACCACCCCCCTGGGCAGCCTGGGCCAATGCCTGAGATGCCTCTTGAGGAAGGAACTCTTCCTAATATCCAATCTGAAAACAAACTCATCCTTCTTCTTCTACCTTTTAATTGGGGTTTTAAGACTGGTGAATTTATGGGCAGGAACATGGTGGGTGGTTGCTGGCAGCAGATGTGCCCAGGACATCCCCCAGGTCCTCCAGAACATCCTTCTCTGCCTGCACTAGCACAGGGTGGGATCTATGGTTCCTGGTGACACCAGAGCTGGGGGTTAGGGGAAAGATGACATAAAAACTTCTGAGCACCAAAGGTCTGATGAGTGGAGGACTGCATGAGCTGGGGGTCACTAAGCTCCTTTGCATGAAGGAGAATGAGGTGGTCAGGATGTGCTGACTTCCCTCCTGTGCTGCTGCTGAGACTTGACACTGGCTTCATGGGGAGCCAGCCATAAATGAAGGAATATGTTCCAGGGGTGTTTTCTTCATGAAGAAAGAAAAATATGTAATAATAACCTTTTTTTTTAATAGCTTTTGATAGTTCTATGGGAAAACACAAGAATGAACCCAGAGGACACCCAACCTCTTGATTAGCAGATAGAGCAGGGAGTGCTTCTAACAACAAACTGCCTCCTTTGGAGGCAACTGCTCTAGAAAGTCATTCTTCTGATGGATCATGGCTCTTCTCAGGGAGGAAGAGAGTTTCCATTATTAGCCTTTGATCCATGAGAACACATTACTAGTATGTAAACCCTTCCAAAAATAAAACCAGTCAAAACAAGGGTGGAAAAAAACAATCTGATTCTCTTGCCTGCTCCTGCGTGTGCATTTGTAGTGTCATTTGCAATGTGTTTGCCTCCTTTAGTCTATGCTGTTTTGTCCCTCCTTGTGTTCCATCTAGGATCCAAGCTTAGCTGAAGAAGTGCTGGGTTGGTAGCACAGCAAGATCATAGAACCAGTTCAGTTGGAAGAGACCTTTCAGATCACCAAGTTAACCTAGCACTGCCAGGTCACCACTAAACCATGGCCCTCAGCAACCCATCTCCATGGCTTGGAAACCCCGCCAGGGATGGTGACTCCACCACTGCCCTGGGCAGCCTGGCCCAGGCCTTGACAACCCTTTTGGGGAAGAAATTGTTCCTCATGGCCAACCTAAACCTCCCCTGGCACAACCTGAGGCTGTTTCCTCTTGTCTTATCGCTTGTTCCTTAGGAGAAGAGACCAACCCCCACCTAGCTCCAACCTCCTTTCAGGGAGGTTTTTTTTTGAGGGTCTCAAACCCCCCAGTCCATCCAGACCTCAGCAATCCCACCATCTTCTGAGCAGCCAGGGGATTACAGACACTACAAACTGCCTACAAATCAGGGAGCCAGCAACATCCTCACAAAGCTCCATCCCCTAAACATCACCAGGATGGACCATTAACCTTGGAAAGCTCCATCCCCTGAGCTTCACCAGTGTGGACCATCATCCTTGGAAAGCTCCATCCCTTGAGCACCACCAATATGAACCATTATCCTCTGAAAGCTCCACCCCCTGAACACCACCACTCTGGACCATCAGACACCACCAAGCTGATCATGATTAAAACCATTCCATCCCAGTGACACCCATCTGCTCAACAAACACACATACCACTTGGCATACCTTACCTGGAAAGAGGCTTTATTGAACAGAGCTGTAAAATTATCTCCTTCAGTCGAATTTACTGAATTTGCACAAACATTTCTCTACAGAATAAAAAAACCAAAGCAACCCAGCCTTGTCCTTGTTCTACTGCATCTCGTTGTGCTTTTTCTACTCAAGAGTTGCAAATACTCTACTCCTCTGTTGGGTGATTTTCATGGTTGTCCTCCAATTACTTGCATATTTTTATTCTTTTAATCCTAGGGCATGGAGGGAACATAGGATAATAATAATAATAATGATAACAATATTCTTTAGACAAAAGTCTTTTGTTTTTTTTGTTTTCTGAAATGAAGTCAAAAGCTGAGATCATTTAAGGACAAAAAAATCATCTTCAAATTGTCATAACCAACTGGAAGGGAACTTTACAATGCAGTGGCTAACCTTAAGGTGTTGGGGGAGCATCAAACCCTTTGTACAGCTTTGTTTTTTGTTGTAAAAGTGGAAATTTTTCTGTAATTACTATTTTTCTCTCTTTTTTTTTTGCTTTTTTTGCTTTTTTTTGTTTCTTTTCTTTTTTTTTTTTTTTTTCTTCTTTTTATTTCAATTTTGCTACAATAACAAAATAATCTTTTGCCACCTGCACAGAGTCTGGCTCCAGGGCAGAGGCACAGCACACCCTGGGTGCAGAGAGCTCGGCGCTCGGCTCGCTGCCGTCCCCACCGTATCCCCGTTAACTCTGGGGCCGACCGATGGACCTCCTCACCCAGGGAGGTCAGCAGAACACCACCACCGTGGTTCACCACCACCTTCTGCTCTAAGTGCATCTCAACAACCTTCTCCTCTGGTTGACCCACTCGATAACCGGAAAGAAAACCACCACCCACCACAACCCAAACAATTGAACAGAGAGTGTGCTGCTCCCGTTTCTCCAGGAAACAACAGAAGCTGTTTTCTAATGGATAAGAAGCTGGAAAGGCCATGGCTGGCTGGAAGGTTAAACAAGAAAACATCTCATCCACAAAGGGCTTACGCAGCAGCTTCGCTACCATCCCTCTCCAGAAGCGGCTTCGTCTCCTTGCCTGCGAGTTCTTGCCTGCCCAGGCTCGTCCTCCTGGCTGTAGAAAAGAGTTTGCACAAGCCATCCTTCAGCAGTGCAAGCTGCTGTGTTTGGAGAGGATTATCGTGATTATCTTTCTGTATTATTATTTTTCATAGATCTATCTTTTTTTATTCTTTGTTTGAAATCAGGCTTGTTTCATTGAAGGCACTTGGTTTCCATGGCAATTTATAAAAGAGGGTGGTTTGGTTTCTTCACTTCCTTGGAACAAGATGACTCCTTTGGGGAGGGGGAGAAGAAGAGGTCTGGTGGCGTGGCCGCGAGCAAACTCCCATAAAGCCTGCGTGTAAATATGTAAGCCCAGGTGGCACAACCTGGAAGAGGAATGCATGCAAAAAGGAGACAGCATACAGTTAGCAAGCATAGCCATGAGAAATGGAACAGGAATGTCTTCCAACAGCTGGGATCGAGGAGGATCCTCTAGGGGAGGCGACAGCCAAAAGTAGAAAGGGCTCTACAGTTACTGACCTCCACGCTTAAAAACCTTCTGGAAAGGGAAGATGAATGCCAGCTCTTCACATACCCTGTATACAGTGAGGTGTTTTTCTCTCTCTCTCTCTCTCTCTCTCCTTCCTTAATTTTTTTGGCAGGCCATTAGGTTTCCATGGTAACAAGCAAACTATTCATTTGAAACAAAACCAGCCATGACTTTGTGCTTTGACAAGGGTTTCTAGAGCTCTTTTCCGAGCGTTCAACCAGACGCTGCTTGGATTCAGCATTGACCACAAAAGCACCTGAAGGTCTCTTCCTTCCTTAGGCCAGGTCTCGTTCTCACACATGGTTCAGAGTGAGTGACACTCCCATGATGCCTTTTTCTGTCCCCAGTGCTTTTTAATTATTATTATTTTATTTAGTTATGTATTTATTTCACTTTTGAGTCAGTCAGTGGAGGAATCTTTGGTAGTTTGTTTGGAAATGTCCATTTTACAAAGACTCTTTCTTCATGCCAGTGCCTGGTGAATCTTTTTGTAGCCTCTGCCAGGATAAGGTCACCTCTGATGACTTAAGACAGACATGAGGATGATAACTGGGAGAAGTTGTATATGTGCTAATGTCCCAACAGCACCTGATCGTAAATCTACAAAAGGGGGGGAAAAAGATGGAATTAAAGAGCTGCCCAGACACAGTCAGGATTGCTACAAGGCTCTGAAGATAAAGGACTCAACCACCATAAGCTGTCACATGGAATCTCCAAATCCCAGCATGGTAGGGGTTGGAAGGGACCTCTGGGGATCGCCCAGTCCAACCCCTGCTAAAGCAGGGGCACCCACAGCAGCTTGACCAGGGCCACCTCCAGCTGGGCTTGGAATCTCTCCACACAAGGAGACTCCACAGCCTCTCTGGGCAGCCAGGGCCACAGGGAATCACAACACTGATGTTCATTAGTTTTATACTCTTTGGAGCCCCTGAACAGGTTTTTCATGTTGATTTCTCTGGCTGTCTGTCCCAAACCAGAGCCACCCAGCCCTGCCCCAACATGGAGTGCAGCTCACTTCTCCCACCTCTGCCTTTCACTCACATCACAGCTAAACCAGCATCTTCCTCTCTCAACAAAGACATTTCAACTCCAGACCTTGCTGCCAGGGAAAAAAAGTTTCACTTTAAGCCTCTCTACCTGAACTGAACAATATATTGTCCTCCTGGAGGAAATCCATTGTAGAAGGTACCTCCAACTTCTAACTCTGAGGAGCAATTTCCTTCCACCCAAGTGAAGAAGAGCCACTTACTGTTGGCTGGTTGGTCTGATTTCATACACTCTCCTTCCACAATGGACACATCATCAATAGCAATGTCCCCTTCGATGCCAGGGCCTCGGATCCCTTCAAATATGAGCTGCAAAGCAAACAAGCAGCAGCAGATCAGAAGGGGATGGATGGAAAATGTTCATCTGCATTTTGCAGGGCATTAAACCACACCAAAGGTCTTGGATTTGTTGAGAACCACTTTCTCTGGCAGCCCAGTTCCCATCTACTGGTATGGTGACCCCAAGGATGGGTGAGCCATGGAGGCTTTTACACTTCAGAATGAGCTGGGCAACAGCAGAGCTTCCAGTCACCTGCCCAATCATCTACGTGGTGTCTCCAGGTCAGCTCCACTACTGTGCTAACAGTCACATGTCTATGGATGCATCTGCAATATTCCTGGGGCAAAGAGCAGGATTTAATGGAGAAGTTTTAAGGAGATTTGAGGTGGTTTGTTGGGTTTTTTTCCCCCAGGCATTCCGGCCACCTGAGGCAAGTGTCAGAGGCACAGCTTGAGGAACAGCAGCTGGGATGTGTTGAAGGACTCAGCAGCTACTTGACCACAGACTACATGAAAACAACACAGGAGGCAGGAAAACACCACAGCAAAATGGGTTCTGGCCCTTGAAGGTGGCCCAACCAGTCCTTCCCACCACATCTCCCACACTGGGCTCCATCATCTGAGCAACCTGCTCTAGTTGGAGATGTCCCTGCTGACTGCAGAGGGGTTGGACTAGATGACCTTGAAAGGTCCCTTCCCACCCAACCCATTCTATGATTGTGTGATCTGCTCTTTCTGCAGCCACAGATGGGGGATATTTCCTGGCCCATGAAAGCTTGGGAGAAACCTCTCAGGAGCTAGGTTGGTGTCCCTTCACCCATAAGACAAAGCTGAACTTATCACAAGGGGTTGGAAAGGGGCTACCTTTGATTTGAATCCCCTGAAGGTCCCACAGTGATCTCCTGTGACCTCCTCTGTGAATTTTAACTTCTCAGATCTCCTGGTGTGGCAGGAATTGATGACAATGATAGCACAGCTTCTCTCCTGCTCCTTTCAGTGGGGCTTATCATCATGCCTAGAAACTTGAATCTCTTCTAGGGATGAGTTTATATTTATCAGAGGACACTGTAGAGTCATAGAACCATCATGGCTGGAAAAGCCTTCTGGAGTCCAACTACCCACCCAACACCACCATGGCCACCACTAAACCATGGCCCCAAGCACCACATTTATCCCAGAGAGAGTCAGGGGAGAGATGTTATCAGGGCCATGGCTTAGTGGCATGGTGGGGATAGGCTGAAGGTTGGACTTGATGATTTTGGAGGTCTCTTCCAGCCTTGATGACTCTGTGCCTCTG
Source organism: Galbula dea (assembly GCA_013399015.1). NCBI lineage: Eukaryota > Metazoa > Chordata > Aves > Piciformes > Galbulidae > Galbula > Galbula dea. Next base: position 171,458 of record VWZX01006533.1, read on the forward strand.
CTATTCCTCTTGAGGACATTAACTTCTGCTCAGTGGGTCCCTGTGGCTTCAAGGTCCTATTAATCACTGCCAAATATTGCCAGGCTGGAACTCCAACTGAGAAGAGCTAGGAAAGGAATTGGTGCCTCTCTGGAGATGGGTGGCTTGTTGCAAGAGCAGTAACTTTATTTGCCATCATGTTTCTTATTAGCTCTGGATTACTCCTGTATACTAAAGGCTCTAAGTTCTCTGCTCTCCTCACCCAAACCCAAGGTGGTGCTGTCCTGCCAGGCTGCTGCTTAATGAGCCTGGCAGCAGAGTGGACTTCACTAGGTGCCACCAGAGGTTTATTCACTAGAGAACTTCAAAGGCTTTCAAAAGAGATGAAGGAGGAATTATGTCAGGCAGAGATTTCCCAGGCAGCACCATCTCTCCTTTTCCCTTCCCCCATTTTTCTCCTCAATCCTTTGAAATACTGGGGGGTTTTTTTGGTTAACTTAGATGACAAATTTTTTATGTGATTTATGTTAATCTTCACTAATATATACATGAAATTCAATGAAGTTTGGATGTGGCCCTAGAGCAGACATTAACTCTTTGGGGGTACAGGCAAGTTGGAAAAAGCAAAATACTCATTCCACTTCACAGTGACCTATTCCTCCCCAGGTGCAGGACCCCACACATGCCTTTGTTAAACTTCATAAAGTTCCTCTCTGCTTAACTCTCAACCTGCCCAGGAAATCTAGCCACTCCAAGAGACCTCTGACAGCCACTGAACCATGTACCCTGACCATCTTTTCACAGGAAGTAATCTTGTGTTCCATTTGCTAATCTGGAATTAAACCAGAACATTTTAGATCAGCTCCCAGCTTCTTCTCAAAAGTGGAAGACCTTTTGTCTTCAAGCAAAGAGCTGCTGCCCAGCCACTGAAGTGAGAACTGTTAACCTCTCTGGTGCTCACCTAGTGAAGGCAAGGAAAGCAATTTCCTGCCCATACAGGAGCTTTCAGAGCTGAAATGAAGCTGTGGAATCCTGTCTCAGAAGGAAAAGGTCAGCACACACAGGTCCTCCTCCCTCCAAAAGCCCAACTCCTCCTGTTCCCAAGCCATTACCTGAAATGAAGTGGGGGGGTTTATGTTGACACGAGCTTGGTTCCAGTGCTGGCCTTTGTTTCCACTGGAAGACCAGAGCGGGTTCTCCATCGCCGTCTGCCCTTTCAGCCGCAGGTACACGTTCAAGCTTCCTAGGAGAGAGGGGGAGAACTGCAGTTGCTTAAGTGCTCTGCTGCAGGAGAGTCATGCTGGGCTGGGGATGGCAGCAGTCCCCTCCTCACCCTCCTTCCAGCAGCTTCTGCTAGGCCTGAATGGGTGGGAAGAGTTCCTTGGTGGAAATTCAACAGTTGGGAGCACAGTGAACTGGTGCCAGCTGAAGAAGTAAGACACTCACACCCACTGCTCCCTGAAGCTCAGCAAAGACATGAGGCTTCCCAAGGTAAGAGGGGCAAAAAGGAGTTTTCTGTGCTTTAGAACCTCCTCACCCAAGGATAAAGAAGCCATTTGGTTGCTTCATGCTTAGCTCTTGCTTAGAAAGACAGTCCCACTGCTTGTTTACCCTGTACCTGGTTCAGTGGGTGCCACAGAGCCTAGCAAGTCTATCTCAGAGAGAGATCTGATGCCCTTACTCCTGCTAAGGAGTATCTTTGAAGGACAACATAATCCTCTAAGTTAAAATAACACAGCACAGACATTTTTAAAAGGATCATAGGATCATCATAGGGTAGTTTGGGTTGGAAGGGACCCCTGAAGATCATCTAGTCCAACCCCTGCAGTCAGCAGGGACATCTGCAACTAGAGCAGGTTGCTCACAGCCCCAGACAACCTGAGCTGGGACATCTCTCACCACCTCTTCAGACAACCTTTTCCAGTGTCTCACCACCCTCAGTGTCAAGTATTTCTTCCTAAATCTCCCTCTTTCAGTTTCAAATCATCAGCCCTTTTCCTGTCACTAAAGGCTCTACTAAACAGTTCATCCCTATCTTTCTTCTAAGCCCTTTAAGTCCTGCAAGGCTGCAGTAAGATCTCCCTGGAGCCTTCTCTTCACCATGCTGAACAACCCCAAGTCTCTCAGCCTGGCCTCACAGCAGAGAGCTTCCAGCCTTCAGATCATTTCTGTGGTGTCCCCTGGCCCTGCTCCACTAGGTCCATGCTGAGCATAGCTAGCAGATCATGTTGCCCATAGTTAGCAGATCACCTGCCTTCAGCAACCCTTCTTCTGTGGTTCACCTCACAGTCTCAGATCACCAGCAGAAACCTGTCTAGGTGCACCAAGAGACTAACAACTCTCACAGTTTGGAGATTTTGCTCCTCCTTAACCCCCCCAGCTGTTAGCAGGGGGTGTGTGAGGCAGCCACCTCTCTGGACTGTGTAAATCATTGCATTTGCCTTGCCTGGGGTAGGTTCAGACAGCCAAGTTCACACAAGACTCCTGCTTTGGTTGGTTTGTTTCAGGGTGCCAGGCATGGCAGCTGGGAACCTCCTACAAACTACACTTGCAATGAAACCTCCTCAGCTCTGAGGCAGCTGCATGGTGACTCAGCTCCTGCTAAGAACAAGTTCTTCTTTCTAGCTCCAGCAAAACTCAGAGCCTTGGAGAGGGAAAAAAAAAAAAAAGCTGGTGTGTAATGGAGCAGCAAATATTCCCCTCACAGCTCTTCCACCAGGGTGCCCAGAATGAGGCCATACATCTTCTCTGAAGGAGGTGGAGGAAGCAATGCTTGCTGGGGTGACTGGGGGGCACCATGGCTCCCACCTGCCTCCTCCTGCAGCAGTTCATTCTGCAAGCACAGGGGAGGCTGCAGGAAGAGCACAGAGGAAATGCAGCTTCTGAGGAGGACATTCTGTCTCTGCCTACACACATGGTACCTGGAGAACAAAGACCTGGAGCAGAAAGAGCTTGCAAGAAGCCTTCAGGACTTAAAGGAGCCCAGAAGAAAGATGGGGATGGACTTTTTAGCAAGGGCAAAGGCTGATGGTTTGAAACCAAAAGAGGACATTTAGACTAGAGAGAAAAAAGAGGTTCTTGGGTCTGAGGGTGGTGAGAGCCTGTGCCAGGCTGCCCAGGGAGGTGGTGGAGTCACCATCCCTGGAAGGGTTCCTATAGATATATATGTGTGTTTATATATATATATCTATCTATATATTTGCACAAGTATTTCAGTCCAATCATTTAAATCAATTTGCTTTATAGTCAGCAATGCCCTGACCTTGCCATCAAACTGAACCTCTCTCTACCTATGGTGATAGTTGCTAAATGCTATCAAATTCATCTCAGCTTTGCCACACTGTTACTTATCAATCCCCAGAGCCTCTAAGTGCCTTCTCACCAGGAGAGGTGCAATTCACTCCTCTCTGTTGGGAGCAGAGTCCTCAGCTAGGATGTCACTAAAAGTGGTCAAAGTGACTTACAGGGGAACCACTTCTGACCCAACAACCTCAAAGACACTTCTAGTTTTCAGTGAAGGACCAGCTTGTGTAACCAAGTCAACTCCTGATTACTCAGCAGAGAGATCCTGCAGCCCAGAGGTCATGTATGAAGCCTGTTGGCATCTCTTCTCCTGTTGTTGTCAGGGAATCCATGAGCTGGCAGCACATAGAACAGTTGCTAGCTGCCCTGGCTGGTAGTCCTCCTTCCCAAAGGGGGACAAGAATCACCTTCTGTATGTTGGCTGTAAACTCCAGAAGAGCAGTGAAGGGTCAAGACCTCTAGCAGCTAGTGATAAGAGAGTCAATTTGGTTTAGCAATAAGATTTAGCATTATCCATGGAGGATTAATCCTGAATCAAATGTAATGCTTCTGAATAAAATATTACCAATTAAATATTTCCCACAGAATCTTTGAGGCTGGGGGGCACCTCTGGAGATCATCCTGTCCAAATCCCTCCTCAAAGTGTGGCAGATTAAAGCAGGTTGCCCAGGACCATGTACAATTGGATTTGGGGTATCTCCAGGGACAGAGACTCCACAACCTCTCTGAGCAACTTGTGCCAGTGTTTGGCCACCTTCACTGTTAAATACATAGAGATATTTCTTAGCTTTAATAGAATCTCCTCTATTTCAATTTGTATCCACTGCCCTTTGTCCTGTCCCTAAGCAGCTCTCAGCTCCATCTTCTGTACACTCTCCCATCAGGTACCTGCAGATGTGGAGAAGATCCCCCTGAGCCTGTTCTCCTCCAGGCTGAGCAGTCCTCATAGGAGAGATGCTCCAGTCCCCTCATCACCTTTGTGGCCCTGAGCTGGACACTCTTCAGTAAGCCCAAGCCTCTTCTGGGCTGGGAAGGTGAGTGCTGGATCCAGCACCCAAGCTGTATCTCAGCAGTGCAGAGCAGAGGAACAGGATCTCCTTCCCTCACCTGCTGGCCATGCTCTACCTGCTGAAGCCCAGGAAGCTGGTGGCTATCTTCTCACTCCCTGCAACTCCCTGAAAGGAGGTTGCAGCCAGGTGGGGGTTGGGCTCCTCTACAAAGGGACAAATGATAGGACAAGAGGAAACAGCCTCAGGTTGTCCCAGGGGAGACTTAAATTGGACATCAGGAAGGGTTGTCAAGGCCTGGCCCAGGCTGCCCAGGGCAGTGGTGGAGTCACAATCCCTGGAAGGGTTTCAGAGCCCTTGAGATGTGGTGCTGAGGGCCATGGGTTAGTGGTGACCTGGCAGTGCTGGTTAACAGTTGGACTGCAAGATCTGAAAGGTCTCTTCCAACCAAAACAACTCTATGATTTTATGATGAGGTTAGATTCATCTGGGTAAATCATGGTGTTATAATAACACTTCTCCTAACCCAAAGTGATTTCCAAGACCTTTCAACACTCATTCAAGTAGTTACCTCGTCAATAATCATGTGCTTAAATCAATGAAGTCTTAGAACTTCATCCCTCATTAGGGTTTTCTTTTCATTATCCTCCTGGGGACAATTTCAGTGACAGAGTTCACATCTGGGGAATTCAGTGCTGTGTATCTGCTGATTTCATAGCTGATTTCTGGAGTGCCTGCTGCATTCTCATGTCTGTCATAACATCTTGTCAGGATGAGGAATGAGAATGTCTAATTGAGTAGATGTGATGAGTGTGCCTTCAACCCCATGGCTGATGCTATTCATTTACTCTTTTTTTCTCTCAGCCTGCTCTTTAAAGACAGGGTAAGATGGAATTTGGTGCCCAGCTCTTCAGAATGGATCATTTGGAACATCAGCTAAAATGATGTGAACTATATTCTTGAACATCAAGGGACAAAAGGGATATCAAGAATTTTTTTCACCAGCTAGCTGTGTACATTGCCATGAATAAATCCTATCTGACTGGGATCTCTCATCACCACTGGCACCATCTTCACCTAGGGGTCAGCTCCTCAGAAACCATACACATCAAGCCAAGAAATCACACAGGAGGAGGCAAAGGTGACCTCAGTAACAACAAAAAGCTAAGGACACAAACACTTACTGCAAAGGTAGACAGGAGAATCCCCTAAACTGCAGTCTGCTCTTCTCCAGGCTAAGCAGCCCCAGGGCTCTCTGCCTTTCCTCCTGCCAGAGCTGCACCAGTGCCCTCAGCATCTTCCTAGCCTCCAATGGACTCTCTCCAGTAGTTCCTTGTCTCTCTGGAACTGGGCAGCCCAGAACTGGCCCCAGGACTCCATCTGTGTCCTCACTAGGGCAGTGTAGATGGGGAGAAGAACCTCCCTGGACCTGCTGGCCACCCCAGGAGGCCACAGACCTTCCTGGTCACTAGAACACATTGCTGATCCATGGGGAAGTTCTTGTCCACCAGCACTCCCAGGTCCTTCTCCTTGTAGCTGCTTTCTATCAGGTCAACCCCTAACCTGTCCTGCTCCAGGAGATTATCCCTCCCCAGGTGCAGGACTCTACACTTGCCCTCATTGAGCCTCATGAGGTTCCTCTCCCCCAACTCTCAGCCTGTCCATGTCTCAATGAATGCCAGCACAGCCCTGACAGGTGTCAGCCACTCCTCCCAGTGCTGGATCATCAGTAAACCTGTTGAAGGTTCACCCTGTGCCTTCCTCCAGGTCCCTGCTGGAGATGTTGAACAAGTCTGGATCCAGTCCTGACCCCTGGTGAACACACACATGTTCACATCCTCGCAGTGCAGAGATAACAAACAACAAACTAAGTGAACTTGTCTGCTCTATTTAAAACCTGAATCCTGCCTGGGGGCAGAGGAAGATTTTCTGAAGCAACCACCAGAATGCACTGTGAGGACATTCTTGCCCTTGAAGCATAGATAAAAATACATCAGGTCAGGTCAGGTGTCAGAGCAAAGCCTCTTGACACACTGGCAAGCACCAAGCAGCCACAGGGATTCACAGGATTGATCAAAACTGGCTAACATTTCTACTTTTCTGTTTCTCCACACCTTTTTTTCAACTGTATGGAAAGAAACTAAGTCATTGCAAATGTCACCTTTTCTGCTGCCACAGAGTCCCACAATCCCAGCATGGCAGGGGTTGGAAGGGACCTCTGGGGATCATCCAGTCCAACCTCTGCTAAAGCAGGGGCACCCACAGCAGTTTGCCCAGCATCGCCTCCAGCTGGGCTTGGAATCTCTCCACACAAGGAGACTCCACAGCCTCTCTGTGCAGCCTGGGCCAGGGCTCAAACACCCTCACACCAAACAGGCTTCTCCTCCTGCTCAGCTGCAACCTCCTGGGTTCCAGTGTGTGCCCAGTGCCCCTTGGGCTGTCCCTGGGCACCACTGAGCAGAGCTCTGATGTTCCCTGCTCCAAACACTCCTCAGCTGTAAGAGGGAAGTGTCCTTCTCTCCTTTCCCCTCATGGCCAGTGGACATTTCTCCTGCTAAGGGAACAGACAAGGCCTTTGGCTTTCTCTCACCTATGTGCTGTCCATACATGTGATAGTAGAAGCTAAAGCAGTAAGCTGTGTTGGTAGCTCCATAGGGGTTCTTGGGGGCAACGTTGAAGACAGGGCTGACCAGCCTGGCCTTCTCTCCCTCCAGCCTGGGCCGTGACGTCTCGATGTACATGTAGAAACCTAGGGGAAGCCCAGATGGAAATCATCAGCTTGCTGGCTTTCAAATCCAACACCTACCCCTGCAAAAAGACACCTATCAAGCATCTGGACTGAATTTTTTTCACATTCATCTGACAGCACCCATGGTGCCTGGGACATGTTTTCTTCTCCATCAAGCCCCTGTGTTTTCCACAGCTTCTTCATGACATGTTTTCTCCCAAGAAGAGATTCAGAGCTAGCAGGTCAGGACTTGTCAACAACTTCAAATCAATGGAGCATTGGATATGCACAAGAAAAGAGAAAGGCATAAATCTTTATGAGGGTGTTCAGACTTCGGTCTCAAGGTTGCAATTTGTTCCTATGAACAGAGAGCAGGGGAGGACTTGTAAAAGAAAAGGGGGAAAAAAGAAATCTCTTGCTGGAAACCTTCCCAGGAACATTTTCAACTGGCTCTGTCAGTCACAGCATTGGAAGCTCTCTGATGAAGAAAAAAAAAGGTAATATTTGCTTATTCTGATCCTAGGCTCTGCTGCTGGCACCATCATTAACAGAGCCCAGGATCAGAAGAAATGAATATTGCTGGCACACCCACAACAGAGAGAGTATTTACCTAATCCAGCCAAGCAAATGTTATGAAATATGATTTATCTTTGGTCTCCTTTTGGTAGAGCAAGCAGGGAGCAGACAATAGAATACCAGGAGTTACCTGATAAATTCAGCACAATATAGCTGACGTGTCAGATGCCAACAGACTCTGCACTCTCCTCTTAACCAGGGGAGCAGGTGGGAAAGGACACATCTGAGCAACAACTGAAGTAAAAAATAGGGCAAAAAAACCCACAACCCAGAATCCAAGTCAGAATTTAAATGACATAAAGCAGAGGAATGTGTCAAGATATTTCCCCACTAAACCATAAGGTGAAAGCCATCACTTTGGAAATGACACCACAGCAACTGCACGAGGTGGTTGATGGCATCATCAGCAGGTTGTGGTTTGGGATCAGTCACATGCAGCAGCAGCAGCAATTTGCTTTAGAAGTCCTTGAAGACCTTCTTGGTATGATCAGGAAAAACAAGGTAGCTAGGTGAATGAGTTGTCCTGGAGAGGTTCTTCACCCCAACAGGGCAGAAGAGGTAACAGTGCTGGAGGACCAGCAGCCCACTGGAGCTTACCTTCCTTGGAGCCTGTCCTGTCTGCATTGGGCCCTGTGTTGGGGGTGTATTTTGTGTCTCTAGTGGCAGTGCTTTGTTTTGTCCAGTCAAAATTGTCTGTGTCATCTTGGGTGAAAAGGCAAATGTTCCCATCCTCAAAGCCACAGTGGAACTCTCCTGCCAGGGGAGAAAAGAAGTAAGAATTTAGTGGCTGAAGGTACTCATCACAGAATCCCAGCATGGTTGGGGTTGGAAGGGACCTCTGGGGAACACCCAGTCCAACCTCTGCTAAAGCAGGGGCACCCACAGCAGCTTGCCCAGGGTCATCTCCAGCTGGGCTTGGAATCTCTCCACACAAGGAGACTCCACAGCCTCTCTGCAAAGCCTGGGCCAGGCCTCCAACACCCCCACAACAAACAAGCTTCTCCTCCTGCTCAGCTGCAACCTCCTTGGTTCCAGTGTGTGCCCAGTGCCCCTTGGGCTGGCCCTGGGCACCACTGAGCAGAGTCTAGCCCCAGCCTCTTGCCTTCTGGCCTTGAGCTCTTGCTGAGCCTTGAGCAGCTCCCCTGTGGGGCTGCTCTCCTCCAGGCTAAGCAGCCCCAGGGCTCTCAGCCTTTCCTCCTGCCACAGATGCTCCAGTGCCCTCAGCATCTTCCTAGCCTCCAAAAGACTCTCTCCAGTAGTTAGCTCCTTGTCTGTCTGGAACTGGGGAGCCTGGAACTGGACCCAGGACTCCAGCTATGGCCTGACGAGGGCAGAGAAGAGGGGGAGAAGAACCTCCCTTGCCCTGCTGGTCACACTCCTCTTCATGCTCCCCAGGAGACCATTGGCCTTTTTGGCCACAAGAGCACATTTCTGGCTCATGGTGAGCTTCTTGTGCTCTAGCACTCCCAGGCCCTTCTCCTTGGAGCTGCTTTCCACCAGGTCAACCCCTAAATCAAAACATCAAGGTTCAGTTTCCATCTCAGGACAGAACTCATGTCCCACCTTGTAAAATCTGCCAAAGCTTAATTTTATGCAGATGAAAGAGCTGCTGCTGAATTTACTCTTCCAGCAAAGTCAATTGACTTATCTGGGAACACAAGCAAATCTCTCTTCTCCAGGGAGAAGGCAGCTGCCTGCAGACTGTGTCAGCCACAGCCTCCTTTGCAGGAGAGCAATTTATATTCATTGTTGTGAGGAACTCTAACACCAGGCACCATGGGATTATTCATCTGTGTTACAGAGAGAAGGTCTATAAATGTTTGCAGGTTTGGGGTTTCGCTGAACTCTAAATCCACTTAAGCCACTGGAGCTTCACTCTAAATCAGGGAAGACAAAGGGACCTGGAGCTTAGCTTGGATATGTACTGCTAAGGAAGGATGCTGGGCTGAAGCTTAGTTAAACTCAGATAATGCTGCAGAGTGAAAAAGCAGCCTTGAAAAATCCATCCCAAGCCACAAGGTGCATGAAGAAAGATTTCCAAGCCTTCCTCATTCTGCTTCTGCTCATCCACAGAGCAACAGCAGCTGCACACCCTTCACAACCCTCAGCATACTTCACCACTCCAGAAAAGCATGGAAATGTTTCCATCCCATGGAAACTTCCATGGCTATTGGCACCTCAAGCAGATGGACTTGGTTTCTCAGAAAATCCATCACCTTTATTGGATCCTCCAGGAGAATTCAACTCCTAAAGCACAGTTCCTGAACTGGCAAACAAGACTGATGGCCACTGGCATGATGGGGAGCCCATGTCAGCAGCTTGCACCTTGGTTTGGTTCTGGAATCAAGGGCTTCTGAACCCTGAATTTTGGCTGATGAAGAAGCAGCAATATAGAAAAGCAGTCAATGGAGGAGCACCATCATGGGCAGGGCAGAGAGAACAGCCTGGTAACTGCTGTTCCTCAGAGATGAGCAAATCAGAGAATGAGGCCACAAGGAATGTGCCTGGGCAGATTACATCTGAAAATCTGCAACAGAGAAACATGTGCATAGATGCAGACCAGCAGGGTGGCCAGCAGGGCAGGGAGGGGATTGTGCCTCTGCTCTGCTCTGGGGAGACCTCAGCTGCAGTGCTGGGGCCAACTCTGCAGTCCTCAGCACAGCACAGATATGGAGCTGGGGGAGCAGGGCCAGGGGAGGCCACAGAAATGATCTGAGGGCTGGAAGAGTTGGGGTTGGTGAGGCTGGAGAAGAGAAGGCTCCAGGGAGATCCTACTGCAGCCTTGCAGGACTTAAAGGGCCTAGAAGAAAGCTGGGGACAGACTTGTTAGCAGGAGCTGTTGGGACAGGACAAGGGCTGATGGGTTGAAACTGAAAGAGGAGATGGAGACTAGAGAGAAGGAGGACATTTTTGAGTCTGAGGGTGGTGAGAGCCTGTGCCAGGTTGCCCAGAGAAACCAAGGATGTCCCATCCACTCAAACCATCCCAGGTCAGGTTGTCTGGGGCTGTGAGCAACCTGCTCTGGTTGCAGATGTCCCTGCTGACTGCAGGGGGTTGGAGTAGGTGACCTTAAAGTTCCCTTCTCACCCAAACCATTCTGTGTTTCTGTGTTGTCCACTTTATCCCAAAGACCAAGAAGAGAAGACAAAGACCCTGCCAAAGCTCTTGAAAGACAGAAGGACTCAGATGAAGCACAACAAAACACCAGCTGTGCCTCTCCAAGAAGACTTTTACACAACTTGAACTCCAAATCCACTTGCCTTCCACTGTTATTCTGTGCATTTGGCTTCCACCTGCACTGATGCAAATCCTTCCTAGAGCAAAACTGGTTCTGCATCCACACAGGGTGGTGAAATCAAAGGGTGGGGAGGGACTGTTTAGGAGGTCAGGTAGTGATAGGACTAGGGGGAATGGATGCAAACTGGAGGAGGGGAGATTTAGATTGGATATGAGGAGGAAGTTCTTCACTGTTAGGGTGGGGAGACACTGGAACAGGTTGCCCAGAGAGGCTGTGGAAGCTCCATCCCTGGAAGCTTTGAAGGCCAGGCTGGCTGGGGCTGTGGGCAAGCTGCTCTAGTGGGAGGTGTCCCTGGCAGGCAGGGGGTTGGAACTAGATGATCTTGAAGGTCCCTTCCAGCTCTGACAATTCTATGATAAAGCAGTAACTGAAGGAGGAAAGCTCTGACTCCCAGATCCAGTACTGCAGCAAAGTGAATTAACACAAGGCAATTTTGGGGCATTCAGCAGTTTCTGACACTGTCCCTCCAGTACCTTTAAAAGCTGCATTTCCATGCCACTCCATGCCCTCAGAGCTTCATTAAGAAACTCCACATCAGCAGAACAAAAGGGTTTTTTCCTCAAGTTTTTAAAAAAACCCCATATAAATATATAAATATTCAGGCCATTTGGATAAAAAGAGTAGAAAGTTTGAAATGTATTTAAGAGGAAAAGGCTGGGTTCATGTGGGACACTGGAAGGTGCTGGAAAAGGTTAGTGCTAAATATTCTTGGCACTAAACTCTTCCTACAAAAGGAAACAGTTCCCCAGGGCTAGCTCAGTACTTGTCTCATGCCAGAAGCAGGAACATTCAAGGAGATCTGGATTGTCTTGACCTGTTCCTTTAGGATCTCTATCAATGATCTGGAGGAAGGGATCAAGGGGAAGAGAGAGAGAGAGTGATTTTCTGCCTGATTATGGCAGCACTGACCTCAGCCTGGATCCCATTCCCTACACCTTTGGCAGATGTTAGGAAGAGGATTTTTACCATGCTTGTGAGGTGCAGACCCCTTCAACCTCCAGATATTTAATTCTATCAACCCACAGCATGCCCCAGAGTGAGCTGCAGTGCCCACAGGTGGAAGTTATCTCAGAACATCAGGATATTCCTTCAGATCAACTGTTTGGGCAGTGGGAAAGGGGAGCTGAAGCTGTAATGTTGCCCTTCTCCATCTCCTTTTCCTTAGCACCTTGGCAGAGCAAGAGGAGTGAAACCTTCAGCCTCCAGCCCAGCTCCTACACAAACCAAAGGTGGCCCCTGAAATTCATGGGCTGCAACTGACAGGGAGAGACTTAATCATTCAGTTTTGCAGGGCAGCAGACAACAGATGCAAGGAGAAAGTCTTCATGCAGAGAAAAGCTAAGCAGGTAGAGAAATACTTACGGAGATGTGGATTTACTGGAGCTGGAAGACAGAGAAAAAGAAAATTAGCACAAAGAAGAGATTCTAACCCATCAGTATTCAGATGATCCTGAACTGCCTGGTGCTCTCTCCCTTTCTAGACATTGTTCATGGTCCTACACCAAGACAGCCAGTCAAAAATGCCATACACAATGTGTATGCTCCATCACTAGGACCTGCAGCTGGGGGAACAAGATGTTGTCATGAAGGATCTCACCTAGATGACTGGTGAAGGGAGGGTAAGGATGGGGACAGCTGCCCAGCAAAAGCCCAGGGTGATGTCTTCACAGAGAAATCCAACAGAAACTACAGAAAGGAGAAAGTCTCCAAAAGCAGAGGAGCATTGGACCTTGCTCATCACTTAACTTTTCCTTTTAGGGTTGTTCAGGGATACTTAAGCTAATGAGTTACACTTTGCCTCAGTGAATAATACTGCACTTTAATTTAAGATGTCTGTGTGTAGATGAGACTTAAGAAAGAGGCAGCACTTGCATCCTTCTTAGAAATGACAATTTTCCTTTTAAAGAGCAGAAAACATAAACACAGCAAATTTGGGATCTCATTAGATCTCATTAGACACAGCCAACAAATAACACAGCTATCTTCTGGCACAGAACCCCTCCTCTAGGGGAGGATATGCTTTTTTTTTTTCACCCTCACACCAAACAAACTTCTCCTCCTGCTCAGCTGCAACCTCCTGGCTTCCAGTTGGTGCCCAGTGCCCCTTGGGCTGTCCCTGGGCACCACTCAGCAGAGTCTGGCCACAGCCTCTTGCCTTCTGTCCTTCAGCTCTTGCTGAGCCTTGAGCAGCTGCCCTCTGGGGCTGCTCTTCTCCAGGCTAAGCAGCCCCAGGGCTCTCAGCCTTTCCTCCTGCCACAGATGCTCCAGTGCCCTCAGCATCTTCCTAGCCTCTGCTGGACTCTCTCCTTGTCTCTCTGGAACTGGGGAGCCCACAGCTGGACCCAGGACTCCAGCTGTGGCCTGACTAGGGCAGAGTATAGGTGGAAGAGAACCTCCCTTGTCCTGCTGCTCACACTCTTTTTCATGCACCCCAGCAGACCATTGTCCTTCTTGGCAACAAGAACACATATCTGGCTCATGGTAAACTTGTTGTCCACCAGCTCTCCCAGTTCCTTCTCCTTGGAGCTGCTTTCCACCAGGTCAACCCTTTTACCTGTCCTGGCCCATGGGGTAATTCCTTCCCAGGTGCAGGACCCTACAGTTCCTCTCTTTGAACCTCACGAAGCTTTGTTGCTGCCCTTCCTTATAGTCCATCTTGAGGCTTGAACTCTCCTTCTCTGGTCCCAGCCAGAGGCCCTGCATAGCTCTAGATTCAACCTGACTTTTATCAGAGCAGCTCTACATGAACAGCTCTGCCATTTCCCCTTGCCTTCCCTGAAACAAATGATCTGTGATGTGCCCCAGTGCAATCTGCTGAAGAAACTTAGTTGTTACATTATGTTAGCTAACCTCAGAGCTTCTGCTGACAAATTACCTTTCACTCCCCCAAGAAACATTCATTTTGTGCAATCCTTGAGTGACTGAGCTTGGAATTAGCTGCAATTGCTAGGCACTACCTTTTCTGCTGCTTGATTTGTAACTAAACCTGGAGGCTTTGATGAAAACTATCATCAGTTTGTAACCTGGAGTCAGGCTATTCAGATTGCTCAGGGAAGAGACAAAAATGCCCATTATGGGTGGACTTGATGACCTTAGAGATCTTTCCCAACCACTATGATTCTAGGATCCCATACAAAAGGCTTCACACCAAACTAAAGCAGAAAAGCAAACTAAAGCAGTTAGGCTGAACTTAGCTCATGTCACAAAACAGGAATTACACCCACCCAAACCAATCCCAAAGCCCCAGAAACCTCAAATTTCCTAACTCCTGCAGCACCATGCTGTAAGACAACATCTCAGCACGGCAAGGGAAGGTTGCTGCCTCCACCCACCTGCAGGTAGGATGTTAAATTGGCCATGAAAGGAAATTAATGGATGAGTGAGGGAGTCAGTTCCCAAGGCTGACTTGGAAATGGCTGGAAAAGTCTCTGCACCTCAGAGGATTGTCTCTGCTCTGCCCAGCTGGGCCTGGCTCGTGCTGGTAGGAAGGGGTTAGCTGGGGAAGAATCTTAGGAGGAGTCCAGGGTGTCAGGAGATGTTTGAGCTTGGTTAGAGCTGGGACAGATGATCTCTTCATCACAGAATCAGGAAGGTTGGAAGAGACCTCTGAGATCATCTAAACCCAACCATCAACCTGGCACCACCAGAGACTAAAAGCTGCTGCAGTTTCAGCTTGTTGGATGATTTGACTCTTTGGTGATCAGTCTTTGGCCATGTCACAGCAGAAGAGTGTGGGCTGGATGGTTCTTCCTAATGCTTGTCCTTCTCTTGGGTGGAACTGCTTTTATGCAAAGACATATGAATTTCCCACAGATCATAAAATCAGAGAATGCTTTGGGTGGGAAGGGACATTCCAAGGTCATCTAGTCCAAACCCCTGCAGTCAGCAGGGACACCTGCAACCAGTGCAGGTTGCTCACAGCACCAAACAACCTGACCTGGGACGGTTCCAGGGATGGAACATCTCCCACCTCTCTGGGCACCCTGGCACAGGCTCTCACCACCCTCAGACTCCAAAATTTCTTCCTTCTGTTCAGTCTAAATCTCCTCTTGAGGTTTCAAACCATCAGCCCTTGTCCTGTCCCAACAGCTCCTGCCAAAAAGTCTGTCCCCAGCTTTCTTACAGCCTTTTCTCATCCATCCCAGCACAGACTCATGTCCTGCTTACAACTGAAGTGGCCTTCAAAGACTGCAACATTATGTCCTTCCTTCAAAGAAACAGCTGCAAACCAAGCTTGCTTAGCCATGAAAAGCACAAAGCCAGAGCTAAGTGGATGCATGTTGGATGTTTTTTACTGCTGGACACTGGCTATTTGTTGTAATTGCAACCAGCACCTAAAAGCTTTAATCAAGACCATAAATCCATCTCTCCAGGCACTTGGTTTGCAGAGGAGAAGCTATTTTCACTGTAAATATTCCTATTTTCTTGGGACAAGGCTTTCTTCTTCCCATAATAGTAATTACCCCAACTTAGCTATTTCCAGCAGTGGCTAGGATGGGAAATGTGCTGTGTGGGCAAGCCTGGCAATCTTATCTTTTATGCTCTGTTTGGTGCCAGTTTGGCAATTTGCTGTTTATTGCACTGGAGCTAGAAATATAATAAGAGTAATAGTAGTAATGGGAATAATATCACTACTAATAAGAGCAAGAACAGCAATAGTAGTAATAATACTAACAATAATAGCAATCAATAACCACAACAATAACCATAGTAAGAACAACAATAACAATAAAGCAATCAAAACTAACAAGAACATATACTCTTCTTCCATGAAGAACGTGGGGAGTGCCCAAACCCCAGGTGGAAAGTTGCAAACTGGACCCCAAAGCAAGTGGCCACCTCTCACCCCTCTGCCACTGCTGCTACAAAGCAAGAGTAGGGATGTTGAGTAGTTGACCTGGGTTTGTTTTCCATAGAAAGGAGTTCAATTTGCTTCTCCCTCACTGTTTTAACTTGAAAAACATTTAAAAAGTATTTAAATAGAACTAAAGCAGCCAGAGCTGAAGTTGTGACTGGAGGAGCTGGAGGACTTTAAAGCCAGTTGGTGTCAAAGAGGCTGACAGAGATTTATGCAAAGTGATGGAGATAATATTTAAACTGCTACTAGGAGACAGATCTGCTGTTGCTACCAGACATCTCTGGTTTGTATTAGCCTACAAAACACTCATTAGTGCTACTTAAATTGCCTGGTTTGTATTTACTTGGCAGACTGTGCTCAGGAGCAGACTAACAGATGTAGCTACCAAGGAATATGTCAAGTGAGGTTGGGCTGCAGTTATCGATGTCACTCCTACTGTGCTGATTGCTCTTTTCCCCCATCCTTTCTGCATGCAGAGGAGAGAAGAATTCATGGCAGGAGAGAGACTTCCCTAGGAAATGCTTGTGCCATGGACAAGTCAAGGTTTTAATTCATGGCTTTGGATACAATGGAATTTTTATTTGACACTTAACAGCTCCCACTTGGGATGGCAGAGCGTGCTGTAAAGAGCTCATTCTTGGGGTGTTCCTGCTTTAACAGTCTCCTTAGCTTGGCCATTCAGAGGGCTACCAGCAGGAAAGCACATTGGAAGCTGTTATTTTGATAGATTAGCAATTGCCATGTCAGTCTCCAGCTGTGGGCTTTAATTTAGGAGGTGATGTGCTCTGCAGCGTGGCAGGGGAGGGAACCTCATAAAAATGACTTCCCAGGCAGGATTAATGTGGCTTAACTTTAGCCATCTAAAAGTTAGTCACCTCACCTGGGAATGTCATTGGAGGGTCTCTAAAGTCACTAGAGAGATATGGGCATGTCCAGAGGGTGATTCATCCCCTGGAAGGAATCTGGAGAAACCTTTTCCTCTCCACTATGGCAGTGAACACAACCAAGGGACTAGAATTGTCACACAACCCCAGCCTGGCAGGGGCTTTGGGGATCATCCACTCCAACCCCTGCTAAAGCAGGGGCACCCACAGCAGCTTGCCCAGGGTCACCTCCAGCTGGGCTTGGAATCTCTCCACACAAGGAGACTCCACAGCCTCTCTGCAAAGCCTGGGCCAGCGCTCCAACACCCTCACACCAAACAACCACCTCCTCCTGCTCAGCTGCAACCTGCTGGCTTCCAGTTGGTGCCCAGTGCCCCTTGGCCTGTCCCTAGGCACCACTGAGCAGAGTCTGGCCCCAGCCTCTTGCCTTCTGGCCTTGAGCTCTTGCTGAGCCTTGAGCAGCTCCCTTCTGGGGCTGCTCTTCTCCAGGCTAAGCAGCCCCAGTGCCCTCAGCCTTTCCTCCTGCCACAGATGCTCCAGTGCCCTCAGCATCTTCCTATCCTCCACTGGACTCTCTCCACTAGTTCCTTCTCTCTCTGATCCTTATGTAATTCATAGCTATTCTAGTGCAATCAGTTCTGCCTGGACCAACCCATCACTGTCCTCCTACTAAAATCAAGCTTAAGCTGTGAAAACAGCACCCAGGCAGCCCATGGCCTGCCCTATCCTCTCTCTGCACACAAATTAAACTCAGCAGGAAAAATTAATGTATTTCTTAGAGTCAAAACACACTGCCACCAATTTTAGCAACTCTACAAGGTGTCTGATCTGCTTTCCACACTGGCTGCATCCCTTTAAAATGGGGTGAAATCTTATTAGCCTTCAGAACAGGGTGAAATCTTAAAGACTACAAAACTAAGGCAGAAAGATGTTTGCCATGGGAATTCTCAGCAGTGAAACAAACACAGCAGTGCATTTGAAACCTAAAACACCCCCTTTTTTTTTTGCTCTAAGGGGGATCAAGCACCAAACAGGTTGTTCAGAGAGACTCTCCATCCTTGGAGATATTCAAGGCTTTAAAGGATGTGGTCCTGAGTCTTGCTCCTCCAAAATGAGTATTCCTAAGGTGCTGGGATGAGAAAGAAGGGCTGAGACTGCTGGAGTAGTGGTACATCCTGAACACACAGAGGCACAGAGACACACACACACACACAAAATCCCACTGAAAATAGGAAAATCCCAATGTTTGCCTCCTTTCCTGAGGTCTCACACTTGAAAGAAAGAGATGTAGTGGGATAAAAATATTCACAAGAGATCTTAGCTCTCCTTTTAAGAACCACTGGCATGATGGCTTTTCTTTTCTTTATGTTGGCTATAATTAATCCTGACATTGATGCAGGCTGCTGCTTTGCATCCTCCTAACCCATTAACTGCTTTCCTACCCCTTCCAGCATTTAGGATTATAAGTGCAGTGTAATCGTGGATGTGACATCATTATTTTTACAGTTGAAGCAATAACAGCCTTCAAATGAGCCTGAGTTTGCTGACACTACAATTTTTGGATGAATGCTGAGACAAAATATTCTCCTTTTAAGCAGATAAAGCCTCAGAGGTTGGGGGATCCCTCTTCAAAAGGAAGTCACTTTATTGATTAGCATCTGGCTAGGAGGTCAGGGGGTGACAGGACTGGGGGGAATGGATGCAAGCTAGAGGAGGGGAGATTTAGATTGGATATTAGGAGGAAGTTCTTCCCTGTTAGGGTGAGGAGACAGTGGAACAGGTTGCCCAGAGAGGCTGTGGAAGCTCCATCCCTGGAAGCTTTGAAGGCCAGGCTGGCTGGGGCTGTGGGCAAGCTGCTCTAGTGGGAGGTGTCCCTGGCAGGCAGGGGGGTTGGAACTAGATGATCTTGAAGGTCCCTTCCAGCTCTGACAGCTCTAGGATTCTGTGATTCCTGAGCTGTGAATTTGCTGGTACCAGAGTGTATTGCTCCAAAAGCAGCTCTCCATCTGGGGCACCAGGCAGTGGAGTGGCTTCTCCTCTCCCTGGGCTGGATTTTGGGTGGGCACCTCAGCAGCATGTTTGAAATGGGCTGTTGGTCACCTCTGCACACCAATGGCAGATTCTAGCAGAACAGTTTTCAGTAGACAAAAAGATTTGCCTTTTCTGCTGCATGGAGATGTTCTTCCTGCCAGCCAGGGGCTAGAAATGTAAATCACATCATGGTTCACTAAAAGCTCCAGCTCAGCACTGTTCTGAGCCAGGGATGAGACCTTAATCAACCTCCAGGTTGAGAAGTAGTGATTGATTGACCTAAATAATAGTTAGTTTGGGGTTTTTTCCCCTTCCTTTAGGAGCACTGGTCAGTATTAAAGTCATGGGAGAAATACTGAGGTCTGTGGAAGAGGGCAGTGGCTGCCTGGTAGGAGCTGGCAGTGAGCACACAAGTGTCAGTCACAGGCACCATGGAGACATTGGAATTGCTGCAGAGAAACCCCAAAGTGTAGAATCATAGAACCACAGAATGGGTTGGGTTGGAAGGGACCTTTCAAGGTCATCTAGTCCAACCCTGCCCCAAGTAGGGACATCTCCAACTAGATCTGGTTGCTCAGAGCCCCAGACAACCTGACCTTGAGATCTGAATGAAGCTTCTGCTCCTGATCCCCTTTGGGAAGACTCTAGGTCTTTCCTTTGTGTGGAGCCCCAAAGAGATCAGATTCCTAGAGCTAGGGGCAGAAAACAGGTCCAAGGTTTAAAGAGGCCCAAGAAGGAGCCAAATTCCACCAGGAATTGCAGCAGAATGGCTAACTTCTCCTCATTCCCATTTTTAACAACCAAGCCCATGCATGGATTTCATAAACAAGGCCCTTCTTCAACAGAGATATTCTCCTGAGGGGCTTTGGGACAGTGTAGACTTTGCAGACCCTTTCCTCTACCAGGCCAAACCTCAGAGTCACCCATCACCAGCAGCAGCAGCAGATCCATGGAGTGAACCATGCCACTGGCTTCTTTAGAATTGACATCTCAGAAGGCTTCATGGAATTTTTTTCCCCTTGATGCTACTACAATGAGAAGAATAATTCAGGATGAGGCTGAGGAGGGTTGAGCTAATCATGGATCAGGAAGAATTGCTCACTTGATGCACAAGGCATCTAAAATGGTCCCAGATTTCTTCAGTACTTTAAATGACTTGATAAAGGCTTTTGAAACTCTTCTGTGATTTGGAGGTTGCTTTTAGCCTTCCTGCTGCATGTGATTTCCAGCTTTGGGCTCTCCTAGGTGTCTGTGTAGCACTAATTGCTGTTGGATCCAGCTCCTGGAGCAATGAGACCTCTGTGGCTAACTGTGGCTCAACCTGGCTGCCACATGGCTATTGCAAGGCTCCTCATGATGGACTCAGAGTTACAAAATAGTTTGGGTTGGAAAGGACCTTTAAGGGCATCTAGTCCAACCCCCTGCACTCAGCAGGGACATCTGCAACTACAGCAGGTTGCTCACAGCCCCAGACAGCCTGACCTGGGATGGTTCCAGGGATGGGACATCTCCCACCTCTCTGGGCAACCTGGCACAGGCTCTCACCACCCTGAGGGTGAAAAAATTCTTCCTTCTCTTTAGTCTAAATCTCCTCTTTTTGTTTCAAACCATCAGCCCTTGTTCTGTCCCAACAGGCCTTGCTAAAAATTCTGTCCCCAAATGATGAACTCAGACTTTCACAGAAACATTAAAGTTAGAGAAGACCTTTAAGATCATGATGTTCAATAATCAACCTACCTCAAGCAATGCCACTAACCCATAGCCCTCAGCACCACATCTAGATGTTTTTTGAACCCCTTCAAGGATGGTGACTCCACCACTGCCCTGGGCAGCCTGGGAAGAAATCTTTCCTGCTATCCAATCTAAACCTCCCCTGGTACAACCTGAGGCCATTTCCCCTTGTCCTCTCACTGGTAACCTAGCAGAAGAGACCAACCCCCACCTGGCTCCAACCTCCTTTCAGCACATCATGTTCCCATTGCAAACTCCACAATGATTCCCTCAGCAGAGACAAGTTACCTCTGGGCCATTTGGTGTTAGATTTTGCAGAAGAAAGACAAATAAAAGTGATCCAGGTGTTCATGAAATTACCCTAAGGAAGGTGCTTGGAGGCATTTTTCAGAGCTCTAGGGATTAATTCCTGGTAATGCTGAGGGGTTGAATGGAAAGAAGTATGGATGATGTATTAATCTTGTTAAAGGAGAGAAGCCTTTGTCATGGGATGACCATGACCTCAAAGAGGAAAATGGATAAATGCTCCTTGAAACAGGTTTTGAAATCGAATAGCCAAATTAAACTTTCAAACAGAAACATTCAACCATTCAAAGAAAAACATCTCCAAAACTCCACATTCTTTGGGGGGTGGGGGGGACAGAAAAGGATTTTGGTATCACAACATTAAATTGATATCATAGAATCCTAGAGCTGTCAGAGCTGGAAGGGACCTTCAAGATCATCTACTTCCAACCCCCCTGCCTGTCAGGGACACCTCCCACTAGAGCAGCTTGCCCACAGCCCCAGCCAGCCTGGCCTGAAAAGCTTCCAGGGATGGAGCTGCCACAGCCTCTCTGGGCAACCTGTTCCAGTGCCTCCCCACCCTCACAGGGAAGACCTTCCTCCTGATACCCAATCTAAATCTCCCCTCCTCTAGCTTGCACCCATTCCCTCTAGTCCTACATCTTTACTATATTATTTGTTTGATCCATTCTCCTTCAAAACTCCTTGCATCACTGAATCTCTTGAGCTGGAAACATCCCAAGGGGAATCATTGAGTCCAACTCCTGAGTTGCCCTTCCAAGTGATCCAAGTAAGAAGATGAGCAATTTCAGGCAGTTCCCAGTCATTCATTCTATTTCCCCCCTTCATTTCACAACAAACTTCAGCATCAAGCTGGATTTTAGCTGTTCAGAATGACCATTATTTTTAATCCCATTCTTTATTATTACTCTGCTTCTTCCCAGAGGTGAAGACATTCATTAGCCCCCAATTCTACCTAGAAGGCTCCTTCCTGGCAGCCCACTCTCCTCCCTTGCCCTATGGCTTGCAGCATTCTCAAGCAGAAGACAACACAAAGCTCCTCTTACCACTATACTTGATGACCCGGATGGTGGAGTCCCCCTCCCCAAACCTGGTGATGGGTGTCAGTCGGACTTCATAGGCCTCAGGCTTGATTAGCTCTGTCAGGTTGTAGGTAATTAATTCCCCTTTTTGAATGTTACCATTCACTGTGATTTCCTGCTCCCACCAACGTTGTTGTCCAGCCTATAAATCAAAAGAAGGATGGAAATGTCAGAGCTGCTGGGGAGAGAGGTTGTTCTTCGCCTTAGCAGTGAAGGGGAGCACAGGCAGGGCTGGGAGACCTCAGGTGATCCTTTGAACCTTCAAACAACCCTCAGACAAACCTTCAAACAAACCTGAGGAGGATTAGAGATACAGCAAGAACAGGAACCTCCTGGAAATAACTCAGAGCTGAGCACTTCTGCAACAGAGAGATGAAATCACAGAACCCCAGCATGGCAGGGGATGGAAGGGACCTCAGGGGATCATCCAGTGCAACCCCTGCTAAAGCAGGGGCACCCACAGCAGCTTGCCAGGATCACCTCCAGATGGGCTTGGAATCTCTCCCCACAAGGAGACTCCACAGCCTCTCTGCAAAGCCTGGGCCAGGGCTCCAACACCCTCACAACAAACAAGCTTCTCCTCCTGCTCAGCTGCAACCTCCTGGCTTCCAGTGTGTGCCCAGTGCCCCTTGGGCTGTCCCTGGGCATCACTGAGCAGAGTCTGGCCCCAGCCTCTTGCCCCCACCCTTTAGAGCTCACCATTGCTTAGATGTACTCCTCTCTCCTTCCAGTGGTCTAAAGTTACAATAGTCCCTATTACACCTTGTCTTTGGCTGAGGAAATAATGAGATTTCAGCAAATAATTTGAATAATTAATACTTCATGTATAAAGTTTGCAATTACCAAAGCTAGTCATGAATTTATATCAAATTCAGTTCATGCTTTAGTCAAGCTCAGGTTGTCTGGGGCTGTGAGCAACCTGCTCTAGTTGCAGATGTCCCTGCTGACTGTAGAGGGGTTGGACTAGGTGACCTTGGAAGATCCCTCCCAACCCAAACCAGTCTGTGATTCTCTGGTTTTCATCTTTTCCTACAAAGACCCAAAAAAAGCTATAAAGAAACTGTGCTATTTTTTTTCATTCTGAAAGCAAAACAATTTGATTTTTTCATGTCAGTATTCTGCATCCTAAGCCAGTGCTGGATATTGGTGTTTCTCCATAGGAAGCAACACTCAGCCTTTTGCCTTGTGATCAACACCAGCTCTGTTGTAATTCTCATTTTTACCATGGAAACCAGAAAAAAACCCAACTCCAAACATCTCAAAACATTCACTAGATGTGACAGAAAACATCCCCTTGCCTGCTTCTGAGGGTGAATGCATCTTGAATCTTGGGGTCAGGTTTGGGCTCCTCACTGCCAGAAGGACACTGAGGTGCTGGAGTGTGTCCAGAGAAGGGCAAGGAAGGTGGGGAAGGGTCTAGAGCACAAGTGTTGTGAGGAGCAGCTGAGGGAGCTGGGCTTGGTTAGCCTGGAGAAGAGGAGGTTCAGGGGAGACCTTCTCACTCTCTGCAGCTCCCTGAGAGGAGGCTGGAGCCAGGCAAGGGTTGGGCTCTTCTCCCAAGGAACAAGTGATAGTACAAGAAGAAACAGCCTCAGGTTGTGCCAGGGGAGGTTTAGGTTGGACATGAGGAACAATTTCTTCCCCCAAAGGGTTGTCCATGCCTGGCCCAGGCTGCCCAGGGCAGTGGTGGAGTCACCATCCCTGGAGGGGTTTCCAAGCCCTGGAGATGTGTTGCTGAGGGCCATGGGTTAGTGGTGACCTGGCAGTGTTAAGACTTGATGATCTTAAAGGTCTTTTCCAACCTTAATGATTCCATGACAGTAGAAACAAAGAGGACTATTATCCACATTCCTTTCACCCCATTTAGCTTTTGACCTTATTTCTCTCCTAGGAAAACAAACCCAATGGTGGAAGTGAAATGGCTGCATGGAAGCATCATTCCTAGAGCCTGGGACATCCCTGCTGGACACTGCCAGCAGCTTAGGCACCAGCATGGAGCCACTGCCCAGACCTGGTGTGAAACATGAACAGAACCTTTGGCTGGGCATGATGAAAACTGTTGGAAGTTAGTGTAGCAGCTGAGCTCCTTTCCTTGCTGATACAGCTAGAAAATGAAGGTCAGATCTCCATGGAGCCATGCAACCAGCTGGAGAAACAAGTTCTACCCCAGCATTTTTAAGGGTCTGCATGATGCTGAGGCACAGAACACTGAGAGTGAAATGCTGGGAAACAGGATTTGGGATTCCTACACCACCTTAGGGTGCTTCAAACACCTAGCATGAAAAGGAGGAGATTCTGCAAAGCTCCATCTCAGAGGTACCCAAAGGTCACTCACTGCCTGGCAGGGCAGCACCAAGAAGAACCTTAACCTTCTGCCTCTACCCCTTAGCACTGTCTGTTTGCCTCCAGAGATCTGAGCATTTGTTTTGGCTCCTCTGGGTGGGAAGGAGCCAAATGTTTATCACCAACCTGTCACCTCCAAAATCCCCTGTACAAGCTTCTCCCCAGCATTCAGGCTGTGCTTTCTTTATAGTCAAAACTGATCAAGATTGATGTTTCAAAGAGAGGAGATCCAAGAAAACAACCATAAAACACCTGCCTGCACATCAACCCAGGGGCTCAGAGCCTTAAAGTGAACAAGAATCAGGTCTGGCTTGAAAAGAATCACAGAATCATCATGGTTGGAAAGGACCTTCCAGATCAACAAGTCCAACTGATAGCCCTACACTGCTGCTATCCCTAAACCATGCCCAAAGTGCCACAACTACCTGTAAGAAGGACTTTTGTAGGAGAAAAGGTTCTTCCCATCAGATGCCTTTGCCTTGCAATGATAAGGATGAAATGTATTCAGGAGAAAGTCACTTTGGCTAAGCTGAAACAACAGCTTTTCCAATGGTTTGGGGATGGTTATAAACATCACATTATTGTCTGGACTCTTTATGAGCAGGATCATCTACCTGACCTGTGAGTAACTGAGCAGAACATGCCAATGTTCAGACCAGAGCACAGAAGGCTTCACAGCAACTCCTTTTCTTCTCAGTTACCTTGGAATGTTGAGGGATCTTTGTTCCCTCAAGCTGACAGAACAGCAAAATGCATTTCCCTGAGGTCAGAGGCAGGAGGCTGTAGAAGTGTGGCAGGGCTTTCTTGCAGGAAGCTGAAAGCATCTCCTGTGTGCTGCCAATGAAAGGACATTTCTTCTGCACCTCTGGATGAGGAACACTATCTTCTCCAAAAGACTTGGCTATAGAGAGTTCTGGAGAAATTAATCCCAGGGGGATGATTAAATATTGATTGCTTCTATGCACAGATATGTTGATGAAATATAAACACATCCTTCACCCACTGTGCTTGGCCTATTGATTGCATCTGTAAATGCCTTCATTGGCTAGCAAAAGGCAGACAAGCAGCTGTGTAATTAATGGCAGCTGAGTGTAATGTTAATTAATCTACTGTTTCCTCCTATGAAAAACTGGGGAGGTCTTCAAAGTAATTTCTTTACTGTTTATAAGAGCAATGAGAATTGATTTTCCTGACTAAAAAAGGCATTTTCTTTAGTAGTTATATATATGTAGATAAAATAGCACTGTTGGGTTCATGGGCAAATGTTTCTTGTAGAATCTTCTAATCACAGAGTGGTTTGGGTGGGAAGGGACCTTTAAGGTCTCCTAGTCCAGCTCCCTGCAGGCAGCAGGGACATCTGCAACCAGAGCAGGTTGCTCACAGCACCAAACAACCTGACCTGCAATGGTTCCAGGGATGGGACATCTCCAACCTCTCTGGGCAACCTGGCACAGGCTCTCACCACCCTCTGACTCACTAATTTCTTCCTTCTCTCTAGTCTAAATCTCCTCTTTCAGTTTCAAACCATCAGCACTTGTCCTGTCCCAACAGCTCCTGCTAACAAGTCTGTCCCCAGCTTTCTTCCAGGTCCTTTAAGTCCTACAAGGCCACAAGAAGGTCTCCCTGGAGCCTTCTCTTCTCCAGGCTGAACAACCCCAACTCTCTCAGACTGGCCTCACACAATAGAGCTCCCAGCCCACAGCTGGAACCAGCTCCTCAGCTGCTCCTCATAACACTTGTGCCCTAGATCCTTGACCTTCTCTGGACTCACTCCAGCACCTCACATAACCTGACTTCCAATAGGTCTGCCTTTGATTAAGGAGAAAGAGAAGAAACTTCATCCCCATTCACTTTTTCCTTTGTGGCAGATCTGATGCAGACCTGTACAGAGAATGAAATACTCCATGTTTTGCAGCCAGTGCCCAGACAACATTCACAGAAATCCCTTCCAGGAGCACACAATCTCTATTTGAATACATCTGACCCTGGATGCTGCCAAATGACAACAGCAGTGACAAACACAATGAAGCCAAACGGTGACCAGAAAGAAGCCTGCAGAGACGTGACCTGCTCCAGGCTCTTTGAAGAGACACTCTCATTATTAACTCCAGTGAGCCCACAGACAGCTGTAGGCTGAAAAGAAAGGAAAGGTGGAAACTTGAAGCTCTCCAATAACAAGCTTGAACAAGTTCCTCTCTGGTTTACAGGTACCAGTTGACTTTTTATTACTTCTTGAAAGCAGAGCCTCTCGTTTTCTAGGTCACCGTAGCTTCTTCGCTGCCGGCGGTACAGGGAACCTGCTGAGGAGCAGAGCAGCCACCATGGAGATCAGAGCTGCAGACCCTTCATGTCAGCTCCAGGAAAATCTCACTTCTTTCATTTCCTTTTATCCTGCTGACAGTAAATATCAGAGCTGGAAGCATTCGCTCATCACTGCTGGAATGTTTGTGCAGCTCGAGATTCGCTGCTGTCAGTTAGAAACTGTGCCTGAGCCTGGCTGTAGAACCCTAGGTAGGTTTGGCTTGAAGAGACCTTTCAGATCATCAAGTCCAACTGTTAATCAGCACTGCCAGGCCACCACTAACCCATGGCCCTCAGCAACACATCTCCAGGGCTTGGAAACCCCTCCAGGGATGGTGACTCCACCACTGCCCTGGGAAGCCTGGGCCAGGCCTGGACAACCCTCTTGGGGAAGAAGTTTTTCCTAATGTCCAATCTAAAAGGAATCTGGGTCACTAATTCCACAGCTGAAATACATTTATGTCAGAATATTCTTCAGAGAGCTATTAATGAGTCAGAAAAATGTTCCTTGTGTGCAGGCAATGTCTTGGCAGACCTCAGCACCTTCAGAAGCAAGTAGAGGGTGACCCAATCTATGCAGTTCACCATGGTTAGACACACAGGATTGTCCTCATCCTTCAGTCTGAATATTGAGCAGGACAGTTACAAATCACAGAAGCACAGAATCATGCTGGTTGGAAAAGATCTCTGAGATCATCCAGCCCAACCATCCACCCAACACTGCCATGCTCACCACTGAACCATGGCCCCAAGCACCACAGCTCCATGGTATCTGAACCTTTCCAGGGATGGTGACTCCACCACCTCCCTGGACAGCCTGGGCCAACAGCATCAATGGGGTTTTGCATATTAAGGAGGAGGTTTAAGTGCAATAGGCAGATCATTATTTTTATCAGGGCAAGAAGAGATCTAATTTCCAAAGTGGCATCAAGATTAAATTCCTAAAATTAAACTAAACACTTCATGCTTACACCAACATCTCCATCATCAAGAACCTATTTGTCCCAACACACATTTAATATTTCATAGAATTATTACAGAATCATAGCATGATTTGGGTTGGAAGAGACCTTCTAGGGTCATCTAGTCCAGCTCCCTGCAGGCAGCAGGGACATCTGCAACTAGAGCAGGTTGCTCACAGCCCCAGACAACCTGACCTGGAATGGTTCCAGGGGTGGGACATCTCCCACCTCTCTGGGTGGCCTGGCACAGGCTCTCGCCACCCTCAGCCTTAAAAATTTCTTCCTTCTACCAAGCCTAAATCTCCTCTTTCAGTTTCAACCCATCAGCCCTTGTCCTGTCCCAACAGCTCCTGCTATAAAGTCTGTCCCCAGCTTTCTTCTAGGTCCTTTAAGTCCTGCAAGGCTGCAGTAAGGTCTCTCTGGAGCCTTCTCTTCTCCAGCATCACCAACCCCAACTCTCTCAGCCTGGCCTCACAGCAGAGAACTTCCAGCCCTCAGATCATTTCTGTGGCCTCCCCTGGCCCTGCTCCCCCAGGTCCATGTCTGTGCTGTGCTGAGGACTCCAGAGCTGGCCCCAGCACCACAGGTCCCTTCCAACCCAAACCGTTTTGTGATTCTATGACACAAAGCTGAGACTATACAAAAGGAAGAGCTGATTTTGCAGACAGCTGGAGGCAGGAGCTCAGGGAGCATCTCAGCAAGAGGAAGTCCAGCTCTGAAGGGCTCCCAGTGCTGGGCTCTGTCCTGCACCAACCATCCCTTGGCACAGTCATCAGTGATGCTCGTGGGGAGTCAGGTTGGGGAAGTCTGAACTTTGGTCACTGG
Source organism: Galbula dea (assembly GCA_013399015.1). Taxonomy (NCBI): domain Eukaryota; kingdom Metazoa; phylum Chordata; class Aves; order Piciformes; family Galbulidae; genus Galbula; species Galbula dea. The sequence continues at coordinate 199,672 of VWZX01006533.1, forward strand.
GAAGCAGCCAATTTATCTCAGTTTTATTTTTCACCTCTAAAGTCCTGCAGCCCTCATCTTGTAAATCCTCTCATGAACAGCATGAGGGAAGCTCCAGCCAGACCTCAGCCAGCTCTCATCCTTTCCCTTCATACAGCACCTTGACATGCAGACACTGATTCAACCTGAGTGGCCTTAGAAACAGGGCAGGGAGCTCCAAGGAGAAATATTCCCTTTACAGCTTGCCAGAAGTGCTCATCCCAGTGCAGAAGGGGAGATGCTAAGGGATGTGACAGCTTTCCCTGCCACACCAGAACACCTCCATTTGCTCCCAAAGACAAGAAACACAGAGAACATCCAATATTGGCTGACAGAAAACTCACTCACCAGGCTGCTCTCATTTACAGATTATTCTTTTTTATACAGTCTTGCATTACAGAAATTCATATCCAAAATAAGGCAAAGTAATGAAAAATATTTCCAGGCAATCCTATTTTCCATGGGAAAGCTGCATCTGATCAGCATCAACCTCCTGCCAACCTGCTCTTTGCTTACATTGGGCAATGAAAACAGCAGCAGCAGGGGGGCAAAGGCAGCCACAAATCCACACATATCTCCTCTGTTCTGCTCTTTGTAGAGCCAGTGGAGCACCTTCTCATCAAGGGCCCAGCTGCTGCTGGAAGGGAGGCCAGATGGGGCTGGGCAGTTTAAAGTAAAGCCCATCCCAGTTTGGATGGCTGCAGATGATTTGGGCAATTGGGTCACTCCACCTGAGGCTGTGTCTCAGCTGCACAGGTCATAGAGCCATGGGATGGTTTGGGTGGGAAGGGACCTTCCAAGGGCATCTAGGCCAACCCCCTGCAGTCAGCAGGGACATCTGCAACTAGAGCAGGTTGCTCACAGCCCCAGACAACCTGACCTGGGATGGTTCCAGGGATGGGACATCTCCCACCTCTCTGAGTGACCTGGCACAGGCTCTCACCACCCTCAGTGGGAAAAATTTCTTCCTCTATCTATTCTAAATCTCCTCTTTCAGTTTCAAACCATCAGCCCTTGGCCTGTTCCAACAGCTCCTCCTAACAAGTCTGTCCCCATCAAAGCCAGCTCTGTGCTTCAATGTCTGCAAAGGTTCACCAGGAAGGGGAGTCTCAACCCTACCTCAAGGGTTTAAATATAGTGGAAAGCAAATAACTTGTTTACTAAAACAAATTCCTCCAGCTTGAGCAATTTCTCTCCCTCAATTGCTCTTCAGCTCACTCCATTTTCTCCTGTGTCTGTCCTCAAGTTTGACTGATACACTGCATTTGTCAGCAGTAATCAATTCATATTGCAGAGGTTTCTGCTAAGGCAGAAGAAATGAAAGTTGTGTGTAACCACCAGGAGCAGGCTGAGACTACAGCATGGGACTTGATTGGGGCAGTGATGGGTGAAAACTTGTGCTCCTCAGTACAAATAAGTCTATTTTCTCTCACTGAAGAGAAAAAGTGGCACCAAAGCATCAGGTTCAATCAAAGGGACTGCTTCTTCCCAGAAGGGTTGTCAGGGCTTGTCAAAGGTTGTCTGAGACCACACCTCCAATCCTGGGGTCAGTTTTGGGCTCCTCACTCCAAGAAGGACATTGAGGTGCTGGAGTGTGTCCAGAGAAGGGCAAGGAAGGTGGGGAAGGGTCTAGAGCACAAGTGTTGTGAGGAGCAGCTGAGGGAACTGGGCTTGGTTAGGCTGGAGAAGAGGAGGCTCAGGGGAGACCGTCTCCCTCTCTGCAGCTCCCTGAGAGGAGGCTGGAGCCAGGTGGGGTTGGGCTCTTCTCCCAAGGAACAAGTGATAGGACAAGAAGAAACAGCCTCAGGTTGTGCCAGGGGAGGTTTAGGTTGGACATGAGGAACAATTTCTTCCTGGAAATGTTTGTCCAGGCCTGGCCCAGGCTGCCCAGGGCAGTGCTGGAGTCCCCATCCCTGGAGGGGTTTCAAAGCCCTGGAGCTGTGGTGCTGAGGGCCATGGGTTAGTGGTGACCTGGCAGTGTTAGTTTAACAGTTGGACTTGGTGATCTGAAAGGTCTCTTCCACCCTCAATGATCCTGGGATTCTCTATGGCAATTTCTAAATGGCAACTAAGAGACTTTGGTCTAAATCTCCCAGGACAACATTCAGCTCCTTTTGGAAATCAAACCTCATCCTTGTGAAGAACAAGCAGAGGAGGTGTTGGTATCACAGACTGAAGCCTGTAAACCAGAAACACTGAGCCTCTAATTCTCTTTACCAAACAGAAGAAAATCAATCAGGAACTTGCCTTTACATCTTGCACTCATTTGTGGATCTTTCAGTGCTTGTGGGGATGATTTCACTATGTGTTTTGGTGGGTTGGCCCAAGCTGCCCAGGGAGGTGGTGGAGTCACCACCCTAGAAGTGTTCCAAACACTGTGCAGATGTGGTGCTTGGGGCCATGGTTCAGTGGTGAGCATGGCAGTGTTGGGTGGGTGGTTGGCCTGGATGATCTCAGAGGGCTTTTCCTCTATACCAAATCAGATGAAAATACCCAGCTTGCAAACATCTCTTCCTTTCCAGAAGGTTGTGTGATGACACCACTGGGATCCTGATTGTAGGAAAAAGCCAGACATTTCCCTGAGGAGAAGACCAGATCTGTAACAACTCCTTGGAGGGATGTGGCCTGGATCCATGCTGCAGAGCTGTGTCATCTCCTCCAGATATGCTTGAGGGCTCTGAGTGTTATCAAAGCACAGGAACAGCAGCTCTTACCCTCAGCAAGTAAACTGCAGCCTTTTAGTTAGCATCTCATTTTGTAATAGAGTTATTTTGAATCAGAGAACTGTTTTGCTTGGAAAAGACCTTTAAGATCATCAAGTCCAACTGTTAACCAGCACTGCCAGGTCACCACTAACCCATGGCCCTCAGCACCACATCTCCAGGGCTTGGAAACCCCTCCAGGGATGGTGACTCCACCACTGCCCTGGGTAGCCTGGGCCAGGTCTTGGCAACCCTTTCCAGGAAGAAATTCTTCATCATGTCCAACCTGAACCTCCCCTGCAGGGAAAAGGAAAGGGAAAAGGAAAGGGAAAGGGAAAAGGAAAGGGAAAAGGGAGAAAGGAGAAAGGAAAGAAAAGGAAAAGGAAAGACAAAAGAAGAAAGGAAAGAGGGGAGGAGAAGGAGGGGAGGAGAAGGAGGGGAGGAGAAAGAGGGAACGAGAAAGAGGGAACGAGAAAGGAAAGAGGAAAAGAGAAAGGAAGAAAAGCAGTAAACAAAGAAATGATAATGTAATAAAATGAAATAAACTAAACAAAACCAAATTAAAACAATAAAGCCCAGTGAAGTGAAGGTCCAGCAGCCCTCACAGTGGTCAGCAGAGCCAAGAGGCACAACCTGCACCAGCACAGTCCTTCCCTCACCTGCCTGATCCCCAAGCGGTAGGCGAGGATGCGGTCGACAGCGTTGGGGTTCATCTGGGTCCACTGGAGGCTGTAGGAGTAGACTCGGGGTCTGTTCTGCCACAGGGGGTTGTAGGTGTCATAGTAGAACTCAGGAGCATAGGCTTTGCCTGCAGGAGATGGGAAATAAAATGAGGAAAACAAAGAAACCAGAGAACGATCAGAGAGCCAGACTTGGAGCCAGCCTGCAGCCACCTTCTGCCTCTGGGCTTGGAGTCATGTTGTTAAATAGCTTCTTCCAGAGAGATATTTTGGGAATTCATGGATTAAATCCTGGAATATCCTGAGTTGGAAAGGGCCCACAGGGATCATCCAGTCCAGCTGCAACTGTTTGCCTCCATCCAATTCTTTAAAGGTTTCAGGGCAGTGGTTTGTTTTTCACAGGATCCCAGCATGGCAGGGGCTGGAAGGGACCTCTGGGGATCATCCAGTCCAACCCCTGCTAAAGCAGGGGCACCCACAGCAGCTTGCCCAGGGTCACCTCCAGCTGGGCTTGCAATCTCTCCACACAAGGAGACTCCACAGCCTCTCTGCAAAGCCTGGGCCAGGGCTCCAACACCCTCACACCAAACAACAACCTCCTCCTGCTCAGCTGCAATCTCCTGGGTTCCAGTGGGTGCCCAGTGCCCCTTGGCCTGGCCCTGGGCACCACTGAGCAGAGGCTGGCCCCAGCCTCTTGCCTTCTGGCCTTTAACTCTTGCTGAGCCTTGAGCAGCTCCCCTCTGGGGCTGCTCTTCTCCAGGCTCAGCAGCCCCAGGGCTCTCAGCCTTTCCTCCTGCCACAGATGTTCCAGTGCCCTCAGCATCTTCCTAGCCTCTGCTGGACTCTCTCCAGTAGGTTCCTTGTCTCTCTGGAACTGGGGAGCCTGGAACTGGTCCCTAGCCTCTAGATGTGGCCTCCCTGGGGCAAAGCAGATGGAAGGGATGGGGAAGCACTTTGACCTAGCTGTCTGAGAATTTCAATCACTAGAAGGTAACAAGAAAAGAGGAAAATTCCATTAAAAAAAAAATAAAGCCAAAAAGGGACAATGGAGAAATCATCTGAATATTGACCTGACCAGTGCTTATTCATCAGGCTTTTATCTTGGTGTCTGCCTTCCCCTCCAGCCACCCTTTGCCTTTCAAAGCTTTTTAGCCAAGATATTCTTGCCAATTGCCCACCAAGGTTGCACACTCCATGAGAGCAGAGCAGATACCTTAGCACCTGAAGGAGCCAACAACAACACTGAGGAAAAACAGCAGAGCAAAACTGCTGCTTCGAAAGATCAAACGTAAGAGGAGTGGAAGGAGGATCAGTGGTCAAGAAGATTTGTTTGCTTTGTTTATGTGTGGTGAAAAGCAGGGAGAAAAGCTCATGCTGAATGCAGATGATGATCTCCCTCCTTTTCTACTGCAGGTGGACATAATGGCATCTCTGGGAGGCTCCAGAAAGGATCCATCATGAGGTGCTTGTCACAATCCAGACACTTGAACAACACTGTCACCTGCTGAGAAATAATGAGGAGCCCTGAAGAGCTGCATTATCCTAAATCCTTCTGTCCAGAAGAGCTTTCTGCTGTGAAAGGAGATGCTGGGAATTTAACAGCACAACATTAAAGACTTTAACTGCTGAACTTCACAAGTGCAAGAGAACTGGGCAGTGGTTTGGGGTACATGAAAAACCAGATGTCACCCTTGGATGAGACATGTTTGCAGACTGCCTGGGCTTGGCAGGGGTCCTCCAACAACCAAGACCATTTGCTCTGGCTCCAGACAAACATCCCAAGCCTGCCACCACCTAATCATGCCACTTCCAGAGGCAAGGCTATCCAGCAAAGATTATCCTCCATAACAGAAAGGAAGAGATGGTGAAGAGTGCAACAGATGTAGCAAGAGTCCTTGGCTTGGCACAGGCTTGAGTGCAGGGAGGCAGAAGTTCCTCAGTTGACATGCTTGACCCTTTTGGCTGCCAGGACACACTGCACAGGGTGGGAGTGGTGGAAGGACAGGCAACACCAAATGTGGTTTGGCTCATCTGGGCTGCTCCTTGCAGACCAAAAGGGTTGTGTTTGAAGACTATGCTGCTAAAGTAAGATGTCAGTTGCCTCCCAGAACCACCAGCACTGCTCCACATCCTGCTGCACTCAGTGCTGTTGTTCCATCCACCTCAAGGCATCTGCATAGGGAGCTTACAGTTAGCAGTTATGACTTAACTGCTCTCCTGGGTTGTCCCAGATTTTACTGATCTCCTTCCTCAGCTCAGCACAAGGGGAAGAAAACCAAAATCAAACCAAGAACAAACAAAAAAAACCAACCCCCTATTCTCTGCTCCCACTCATCTGGATCCCAGCCCTGCTGAAACTCCTGAGTTGCAGAAAGCTCTGGGATTATTGGCACTGAGCAGCAATTTTTATCCTTCTAGCATCTTTAAATTCAAGAGGCTAAATAGCTGGGGGGGTTAATTATTTTTGTTTCTCTTATTGGGCATTGGTGGAGCATTTTCTGCATCTCTGCTCACCAGCCAGCAGATCAGCAACCAGGCCTAGCAGGATGCTCTGTTACACTGTCCCCAGGGTTGAAGGAAGGTGAGGATCAGCCTGACTTAGCAACCCCAAAATGAAACAGGACATGGTAGGAAGTGGGACCAGATCTTTCCAGGTAGAAAGAACAAACAATGATAATGAATGCTCAGGGAGGTGGGAGATGTCCCATCCCTGGAACCATCCCAGCTCAGGTTGTCTGGGGCTGTGAGCAACCTGCTCTGGTTGCAGATGTCCCTGCTGACTGCAGGGGGTTGGACTAGGTGACCTTGGCAGGTCCCTTCCCACCCAATCCAGGCTGTGATTCTATGATTCTAAATACCTGCCAGCATGGCAAGGGTTACAGCAGGGCTGCCCCAGGCACTCCCTACTGCACAGGAAGGTACAACCTATTTGACTGCAACAGCTAGGATCCAGGTTGCTAAACACTGATTAGTTTTTCACCTCATGTGCTCCAGCTGACCAAGCTATGAGCAGATAGAGATGTTTCCCTGATGTATGGGTGAGGTGACAGCAGCTCAGCAGCATTAAGAACATACCACAGCAGACAGCATTAAACCATCATCATTTTCTGATGGATAAGAGCCATCAGTTACAAGCCTGGCTTTGGTAATTACTTATTTCATAATGAACCTGAGCCTGGATCAAGAAGAGAAACAAGCATCATCTGTCAGTGGTCCCAGTGGTGCAGAACAAATGGAGTCCTCTCCCCCAGTATCAACCCCTCTAGCTCCCAGAGCCCTTCTGCAGTCATCAGCATCTGCTGTGCTCCACTTGAATCCCTCCAGGCAGTACATCCCAAATATTATCTCCTGACTCTTTACTACTGTAAGGTCAGCAATGGCATGGAAGTGATTTAGAGAAAACAAGGAACCCATCAGAAAAGCCACTTCAGATCACAGAATCCTAGAGCTGTCAGAGCTGGAAGGGACCTTCAAGATCATCTAGTTCCAAGCCCCTGCCTGCCAGGGACACCTCCCACTAGAGCAGCTTGCCCACAGCCCCAGCCAGCCTGGCCTGAAAAGCTTCCAGGGATGGAGCTTCCACAGCCTCTCTGGGCAACCTGTTCCAGTGTCTCCCCACCCTCACAGGGAAGAACTTCCTCCTGATATCCAATGCTTACCCTTAAATTCAGGCTACACCCCACCCCAGCACAGGGATCCCAGTGAAACCTGAGCAATAGACTGATGTTCTTACTCAAACAGGTGCTGAACAGGTACAGAAACTCCTTGGCCAGGCACAGGATCGTTGTGGTTGGAAAAGCCCTCTGAGATCATCCAGCCCAACCAGCCACCCAACACTGCCATGCTCACCACTGAACCATGGCCCCAAGCACCACATCTACACATTTTCTGAACCCTGCCAGGGATGGTGACACCACCACCTCCCTGGGCAGCCTGGGCCAATGCCTGAGAACCCTCTGGGGGCAGAAGCCCTTCCTAATATCCAGTCTGAACCTCCTCTCATGGCTCTGTTCAGATCACTCAGTCCTTCATCCCTCCAAAACTTGACAACACATAAAGGATCTCCTGAAAGGGTTGTTTTGGTTTGGTTACCAGCACATGGTTTCCAAAGTAACAGAAGAAAGGCAGGAGAAACACAGTGGAAATGGGGATGGTAATGAGCACAAACACAACCCACTGCTCTCCAGCAACAGCCATGAACTGAACAGCCACGTTCACACCCCAATTATAGCAGCTGACTACACAGCCCAGATGGAGCTTCTGAGCACGAGTTGGTGTTTGTGCTGCCTTCTCAGGCAGAAACAAACAGTAGTAAATGTGCAGGCACAGCACCAGTAACAGTGCCAGCCTCAGCAGACACGTGCAGAGCTCTAAAGGAGGCAGTTCCTTCTGTTCTCTGGGTTCCCCTTCTCTTCAGATCTAGTTCTGCTTCTTTCAACAAAGGCAAGTGTAGAGTTTGCCACCTAGGGAGGAACAACCTCATGGACCAGGAAAGGTTAAGGGTTGACCTGATGGAAAGGAGCTCCACAGAGAAGGAGCTGGGAATGTTGGTGGATGACAAGTTCACCATGAAGCCAAGAAGGCCAATGGTCTCCTGGGGTGCAAGAAGAGTGTGACCAGCAGGTCAAGGGAGGTTCTTCTCCCTCTCTACTCTGCCCTAGCCAGGCCACAGCTGGAGTTCTGTGTCCAGTTCTGGACTCCCCAGTTCCAGAGAGAAAAGGAACTACTGGGGAGAATCCAGCAGAGGCTAGGAAGATGCTGAGGGCACTGGAGCATCTGTGGCAGGAGGAAAGGCTGAGAGCCCTGGGGCTGCTTAGCCTGGAGAAGAGCAGCCCCACAGGGGAGCTGCTCAATGCTGAGCAAGAGCTCAAGGGTCTCAAAGGGCAAGAGGCTGTGGCCAGACTCTGCTCAGTGGTGCCCAGGGGCAGCCCAAGGGGCACTTGGAATTTCCTTGGAGCTAGATGGTTGGTGAGTGCAGTTTCTGTGCCATCTCTGTTCCATATTGGTAGCACATATGCACTTTAGTTTCTCATGACAAGGAGTTCAGGGTAAGTGATGATCAAGGATGTCTTACACTTTATAACAACAGCTATAAATGTTTATGGAAAAATAACATAAAGTCAGAGATTTACAGATGCCTCCTTCCCCTTTTGGCAGATTCAGCTCCAGACCTTTCTGTCTTTAAAATGCATGAAGGGCATAAATCCTAAACAAAACAATATATTTAACTGTGTAAAATATTAGAAGACACTGAGTTTATGAAAAATGCTGCCCATTACTGAGCTCTGCTTTATTACTGGATATATATTTTATGAAGGATTTTCAATAAAAAAGAGAAGCTACTTTGTTCTTCATTTGCATATGTGAAAGGAAACATATGTCTTCTCCTAGATCTGCTCCTCCTCCCATCACTGTCCCAATCCTGCAGGCAAATTATCCCCACCACCTCCAGCCTCCATGCAGTCCCACACCTTTCAGCTTCCTGCAGCCATGGTTTGGTCTTTGCATCATCACTGACCCTACTTCTTCTGTCCATCCATCCTCAGTCACAGAATCTCTGAATCCCAGCATGGCAGGGACCTCTGGGAATCATCCAGTCCAACTCCCTGCTAAAGCAGGGGCACCCACAGCAGCTTGCCCAGGATCACCTCCAGGGCAGGGTAGTTCTTAAGGTAATCACAAGCATTAACCATAATTAGTCCTCAGAAACAAGGTGGAGGAGGTTGCTCTTCAGCTTCTTGGTCCAGGAGCAGATGACCACATCCCTGCTGCTCTCCCCACCCTCAACTTGGGGATGCCAGTTCCCCACACTTCCCACTCCAAGCCTTTTCCCAAGGGATCTGTAGAGTTGCTAATCTATTGCAAGGTGCAGGGAAGGAATCATTTGGGGATGGATCTGAACTTCCAAATGGAGCACAGATTCCCAAGTGTTAGCTGCTCTGCCCAGCTCAAGTGATTTAAGAGTTTCCCACTCCAGGCACAGAAGGAGCTGCTTGGAACCAGTGAAGCCAACATCTCAGTTAACACTTCAGCTAATATGACTTCATGCCATGGAGTGTGCCACACATTTCATCCAGGAGACACCTTCTCTAAGTGCCTTTAATGCTTCCTTACCCTTTCCTGTGGGTTCCCCTGCTCTGATGGCCAGTCCTGTGCCTGCAGTTGCAGGACAGCAGTTCTGCCATCCAGCAGCTTCCCAGCAATAACCAAATGTGACATCTGCTGGCTGAGCCCTGGAAGAGCTCACACAGCTCCTCTCTGCAATTCCTTCTCCTTCCAACATGGGATTCACAGGAGAAAACCACTGTCCCTTCTCACACTGAGACCAGACCTCACCAAGAACTAAACCCAGTGTCTTCAGAGAGTGTCCTGACTTGGAAGGGACCCAGGAGGTTCATTAAGCCCAGCTCCTGTCTATTCAGAAATGAAGCAGAGTGTTTCACTGTTTCATTTGATGGAATCATAGATTTACAGAATCATTTTGCTTGGCAGAGACTTTTAAGATCATGGAGTCCAACTGGTAACCAGCACTGCCAGGTCACCACTAACTCATGGCCCTCAGCACCACATCTCCAGGGCTTGGAAACCCCTCCAGGGATGGGGACTCCAGCACTGCCCTGGGCAGCCTGGGCCAGGCATGGACAACCCTTTTGGGGAAGAAACTGTTCCTCATGGACAACCTAAACCTCCCCTGGCACAACCTGAGGTTGTTTCCTCTTGTCCTATCACTTGTTCCTTGGGAGAAGAGCCCAACTCCCACCTGGCTCCAGCCTCCTCTCAGGGAGCTGCAGAGAGGGAGAAGGTCTCCCCTGAGCCTCCTCTTCTCCAGGCTACCCAAGCCCAGTTCCCTCAGCTGCTCCTCATAAAATTTATTCTCCAGAGAGGAGGAACAATTTCTCCATGGAAAGGGCTGTGGAGCCCTCAGTAGGCACCTGTGGGATCACTCCCCAGCAGAGCAGGAGACGGTAATGTCCCTGCTCCAGGCTCCAGGCTCCCACAGAGCATGTGGCAGACCAGTCACTGCTGAAACCTCCTGCCCAAGAGCTGGCTTAGCTCTCTGAGTTCCCTTGTCTTGGCTTCACTGCACTGCAAAGGGAGCTCCAGGCCAGGCTCATCAGCTCCTTCTACAGCTTCCAAGCAGCAACACACAGAGACACAACCAAACCCAAACAGTACCTGCAGGTGGTTGTGTCTCAAGTGGTGCAGTCCACTGCTGCAGCCACAATCCTTTCCTTTTTTGGGTGAATTAACTGTATTCTCCTTCTTCCCCTAGGGCAAACTTGCATTAAAAATAAGTCAGTCTGAAGCACAGTGGAAACCTCAGATAACTCCTCCCTCCACTCCTCAAATGAGATACTTCAGCCTCAGGGTAGAATTAATGAACTTCATTTTTCTCTTCATCCTAGCTGGCAGGAAAAGCATGGTTGAGATCCACAGGAACACCTTGTCACCTTCTCTGAAAGGTCACACTTGGCACTGCCTGCTCCACTGATGACCTCTGAGAAGTAAATAGCCCAAATGTCCAAACTTTGCTGAGTTCAACAACTAATTGTCAAGGCAGCAGTGTCTGGGGCTCAAAGACTCTCCCAATCCCAGTCAGTTTGGCTCAAGACATAGAATCCTAGAGTTGTCAGAGCTGGAAAGGACCTTAAAGATCATCTAGTTCCACCCCCCTGCCTGCCAGGGACACCTCCCACTACAGCAGCTTGCCCACAGCCCCAGACAGCCTGGCCTTCAAAGCTTCCAGGGATGGAGCTTCCACAGCCTCTCTGGGCAACCTGTGCCAGAGTCTCCCCACCCTAACAGGGAAGAACTTCCTCCTGATACCCAATCTAAATCTCCCCTCCTCTAGTTTGCATCCATTCCCCCTGGCTCTATCACTACCTGACCTCCTAACCAGTCTCTCCCCAGCTTTCTTGTAGGCAGGAAATTGGGATATGAGACTACTGTAATCAATGGCACAGTAAGAAATCTTCTCCTGTCCTTGGGAAAGATATAAATGTTGCTGCAACCATCATTAAGCTTTACATGAGAGATTGTAATTTAAATAGGCAGTTTATAGCCTGTGACATTCATTTAGACTTACTGGAAAGCAAATAACTTCTAGCTAATAACTTGTAGTCAGCTTGTAATCAAATCTTGCTCAGAGAAAGTTCTCCAGACAGCAAGGATTTACAGAGACTTGGGATGGATGTCTTCATAAAGACATCAATTAGCTCCAACAGTAATTGAGAGCACTTGCTCTACCCTGCTGCAATGTCCATATTTAAACCTAACAGCCCAGGGGTGCTAGAGGAACCTCAGCTCCACAGAGGTTCTCAAGGCCCTACCTGAAACTCACTGTTCCTCCTCAACAAGCTTTTCCCACCAGGCTGGAAGGACCCAGATGATCTTGAAGGTCCTTTCCAACCCAAATAGTTCCATGACTGAAAAAACAGTAGGAGAAGCCAGCAAGGGAGTGGAATCTAAGGTCCAGTTCTACCTGGAGATGAAGACAGAAGGGAGCAAGAGCAGATGAACCTGAGTGAGAAGTGGCCAACAACCAAAGTGATGCTGGATTTGGGGCTTCACAGAACAGGTGGTAAATGAAACATCTAATTCTCTTCTCCAGCTTGTCAGCACTGCAGTGGGACTCCTGCACATGGCCCTTGAACTTCTAGAGCAGCAGAGATGTTGAGGAGTGATCAGCCTCCCTCTTTTGCCCTTGTCCTTCCTATGGCAGATGTGCTCCATGGCCAGGCCCTTCCCAAAACCAAGGCATGAGCCTGTTGATAGGCCCAGATCTAGCTCATTTTATTGAGCTATTTTTTTTTATCCTCACTCTTTTTCTCCATTTCAGGCTGATTTAACAAATAACTATGCCACACATCCAACCTCCTGCTCCAGAAAGTACCATTCCAGGGAGCAGAGGTCTCTTCCCAGGCTACACAATATATCCTTAGTGGCCACAAAACCTACTGAGGGAGAAACCAACCTCATTTCTCAAGATTTAATGGGACCTCATTTCTGGATTGTTATCAATTATTTAGACTAGCACTGACATGAATTCTGCAGATAGGGGGAAAAAAAAAAAGCCTGTGCTAAAGGAGCTGGTTTGATGTTTGATTAGGTTTGCTTTGAACTTGGCAATCTTTCCAAAAACATACTCCATTTTACTGCCTTTAACCTCTGTGACTTCATCTCTCAAAGTCTCCATTGCTGCCTAATTCTGTTCAAAAGCCATTTCTGTTCTGAGCCATAAAAGGATTTGTTTGGTTTATTTAAAACAAAAAAAACCCCCACAGTTTCTATTTTGTTAATATTTTCAGTATTTCAGGACTTTGACTATTTCTCCTTGTACAAGTGTGAAATGACAGAATCCCAGCATGTTGGGGGCTGGAAGGGACCTCTGGGGATCAGGGGCACCCACAGCAGCTTGCCCAGCATCACCTCCAGCTGGGCTTGGAATCTCTCCACACAAGGAGACTCCACAGCCTCTCTGCAAAGCCTGGGCCAGGCCTCCAACACCCTCACAACAAACAAGCTTCTCCTCCTGCTCAGCTGCAACCTCCTGGGTTCTTCTCAGTGCTGATCAACAGCAAAAGAGCAGGGGCAAGAGGCTGGGGCCAGACTCTGCTCAGTGGTGCCAAGGGACAGCCCAAGGGGCACTAGGCATCAACTGGAAGCCAGGAGGTTGCAGCTGAGCAGGAGGAGAAGCTTGTTTGTTGTGAGGGTGTTGGAGGCCTGGCCCAGGCTTTGCAGAGAGGCTGTGGAGTCTCCTTGTGTGGAGAGATTCCAAGCCCAGCTGGAGGTGACCCTGGGCAAGCTGCTGTGGGTGCCCCTGCTTTAGCAGGGGTTGGACTGGATGATCCCCAGAGGTCCCTTCTGACCCCCACCATGCTGGGATTCTGTCCTCCAACTGAAGTCAAGAGGCTCTGCATTTGCTAACCACCACAAAATGAAGACAACTAGTAAAAAGAAAGAAAAAAAGGAAACCAAAAACCAACCACTGAAACCTAAACCACCACCAAAAACCCCCAAAACCCCAGCAATAAAAACCCAGAAACAATAAACCTATGTAAAGAAACAAAACCCTTAAAGCAACCAACCATCTACCACCAATAACCAAACAAAGACAAAGTCACAAACAGAAAACCCAACCCCAATCACTGTTCTCCACTTCCAGATGGCTTCATATCAACTTTCCAAAGCAGACATCAGCCTGAAAACATCTTGGTTCAGGCTGTAAACCAGCAGTAAGGAGATGAAAATTCAATCTGAAGCTCTCAATAACAGTCCCCAAGAGAAGCAGATAAAGAGGAAAGGGAATCAGACCTCAGGCTCAGCCTGGCACTCGGGCAGATGCCAACAGGATAACCATCAGAAAATTGGCCATTAAAGGGAAGTATCTGAGGAGCCTGCTGACAGCTGAGGAGGCACCACCAATGATCCAGGGCTGAGCTGCCAGAAGCATCTCAGCACTTCAGGAAAATGCCATGGCTAATTTGGAGGCAGATTTGAAGTGTCTAACAGCCATAAGAAGGTTAGTGCTCCACAGTCTGGAGCCAGCAACCAGTCACAAATGACCAGCACAAATTCAGACAGGGAGTCCAAGCAGCACCTTCACTCTTGAACTGGAGGAGCCCACAAGTGGACACATTAAATCCAGATGAGGAGCCCACAACTGGACACACTAAATCCAGATGAGAAGCCCACAACTGGACACACTAAATCCAGATGAGGAGCCCACGAGTGGACACACTAAATCCAGATGAGGAGCCCACAACTGGACACATTAAATCCATATGAGAAGCCCACAACTGGACACACTAAATCCAGATGAGAAGCCCACAACTGGACACGCTAAATCCAGATGAGAAGCCCACAACTGGACACACTAAACCCAGATGAGGAGCCCACAACTGGACACACTATATCCAGATGAGGAGCCCACAACTGGACACACTAAATCCAGATGTGGCCTTTTGCAGACTGAGAACCTAACAAACACAGACTTCAACCTCCCTTGCCTTGAGGAAGCCCAGGCTGTTGCGTCAGAGGCGTCCCTAGGGTGGCTGAGGCTGTCAGAAGCGACACAGGATTTTACCCCTTCCTCACACAGCTTCTCCCCCAGACCCTCTCTAGGATGCATCTCTTTGGCAACCCACTGGTTGAAGGAGGAGCAGTACCACCCACCATCACCCCAAGGTGCAGCACACCCTCAACGCATCCCCTCAGCACCCCAAGACACACCATCCACGCTACCTGTGATGAGGAAGCTGCAGCGGCCAGCTCCTGCCTCGTTGATGATGTTGCAGTTGTAGATGCCATAGCTGTCCCTGGAGAGGCTGCTGACCGTGTACTCCGTGGAGTCCTGCAGGTCAAACTGCCCGCTGCGTAGCAGCTTGGTGCCCAGGCGCCACTCGTAGGTCAGGACCCGGGTGGGATAGGCCCTCAGGACGCGGCAGCTCATGGTGATGCTTCGACCTTGGCCTTGTCGGATCTCCAAGAAGGTTGGTTCTACAGCTGGGGGGTCTGCAGGAGGCAGGAAAGGAAAACAGGAGATCTGTAAGTGAATTACATGAGGAAGAGAGTGAACCAGCCACGGCAGAAAGGCTGGAGAGCCATGGCATGACCCATGGCATGCACCAGAGGAGAACTGCCTACCAGTAAGTGTACAGCCTGGAGAGAGATCAGTTACCAACAGAAGTGGACACCTCCAAACCTTGTGTTCTGCTGCTGAGGTCTTCTGCTGAGTACTTAAAGACACTGTGGTGCTTCACCAACGGTAGGACTTGAGACTGTCAAAGTTTAGGGTAGGGCTGGGCAGCAGAGCAGGACCAGATGCTCTCTCTGAAGCCCTCTGCCTTCCCAAAGGGAAGAGAAAGGGAAGAAGGGAGAGAGACTGATGGCTTGGGAAAGGAAACTGAAACAGCTTGGATGGAAAGAAGAACAATGCAATGGCAGAGACCCAGAGAGATCCAAAGCAATCTCCAAGCCAAGGCCTGAGGGCAAGGGCAGCACTGGCACCAGTGATGCTGGGGCAGCACTGGGCAAGGCCCAGACTGGACTCAGGGCCAAAGGGCAACTGGAGTCAGGAGCTGGATTTGGGAACTGGGTTCAAGGACACTTGAATTGAAATCAAAGGCAGAATGGCCAGAGTCCTCCTGGGACACTGGCCAGGGAAGGAGAGGCTTGAGCCTGGGGATCCCTCAGCTCTCTCCTGAAGATGCCAGCCATGGGCTGCAATCCCTTGGTGGGCACTTGAGGGTCACCTCTCCTGTCCCCTCCTCTCCACAGCTGCCACCTCTGACTCCCTGCAGCCCAAGCTGGGGCAGAAGCTGGAGCAGTGGCCTTGCTCTGCAGAGGAGCAAGGCTAAGGCAGAGGCTTTGTGCAGCCCAAGCCTTGGCAGGAACTGTGCCCATGGAGTGTTGTCCCTGCTAGCAGCAGAGCCTGTGTGGGAGAAGCTGCTGGGAGCTGCAGCAAGTGCAGCCCTGAGAAGAGCCTGAGCTGAGAACTCCAATCCCTGGGCACAATCAGCTCTGCTCTAGCTCAAACCAGGTCAGAGATGCAGCAAGAGGTCCCATGCCTATGCAGCCCAGGAGGCTTAGACTTCCCAAAGCTCACAGAGGAACCACAGACTCTGACACATGGCATTTTCAGGAAGAGGAAAGGGGAGATGCCAGCCCTGAGTGGATTTAGATAAAGTGGAGAAGGCAACAAGGACCTTGGCCCAGAGCTGAGGCAGCAACTCTCTCTTCAGTGGGGACTTAACTTGCTGTGGCAGAAGATGGGTGGATGAAGCAGCACAGACACCTCTCCACAAGCCACCCCAGCAGCTGCCTCCAGGCTTCAACAAATATATAATCACACATTCATCTTTCCTATCCACTCAGGTGGTGCTTTTGCTATTCCTAGAAGCACAGAATTGGGTCATTTTCCTATAACTTGTATTAAACTGCATTTTAAATAATTCAGATTTGCAGCTACCAAACACTCTCAGCCTTTTGATTCCAGCAAAACAGCAAATAAATAAAATATAGCCAATGTAGAGTGCATGCAAAACAACCTTAACTTCACCCTCCCATCTGCCTGGGGATAACTGAAACAGTGCAGAAGAATTAGGGCTACCTGGGCAGGGTGCTGTCAGCACTCAGCTCTTGTCAGCACAGCTCCTTGGAGCAGGTCATGGGCATGGAGAATGTCCATGGGTTGGGAATTGGTTGGGAAACCAGGGAGTGCTGAGACATTTGGCTCTTGAATAAACCACAGCTCAGGAGGGAGAAGAAGTCCTGGAAGCCTCCTGTGCCACCAGGACATGTGGAAGTTTGCATCCCTGTTAGCAAAGCTGTTTGACAGCTATGAAACACACAAATAAAATCCCTGATGTGCTCAGCAAGAAAATGATCCTAACCCCTCACCACCAGAAGCCCTCTTTCCACTGATGACCTCCCCCAGTTTTGTGTCATCAAGACAATCTATCACAGCATGAGTAGTCTTTGTGCCCAGGTACAGCACAAAAACTACATCAGATCAATCCAGGTGAAATCCCACCAGCCTGATCTTTGCCCTTGCAACCCAACCCAACAGTGGCTTCATCTGCCCTCCCTGGGCAATTTCTCCACCTTATCCTGCTTCACTGATAGCTTCCCAAGCCATTTCTCCACCCTGAGGTTTTCCTTCCATTTCAACCACAAGAATTCCCTATCCATAACCTCTGCAGCTTTCCTGCACCACCATCAGAGAACCACAGAGTCACTTAGGTTGGAAGAGACCTCTGAGCTCACCAAGTCCAACCACGAACCTAGCAGCACCATGCCACTAACCCCTGTGCCTAAGTCCCACATCTACACATTATTTGAACCCCTTCAGGGATGGTGACTTCACCACTGCCCTGTGCCAGGGCTTAACTCTTTCAGTGAAGAAATGTTTCCTAATGTCCAACCTGAACCTCCCCTGGTGCAAACTGAGGCCATTTCCTCTTGTCCTGTCACTGGTGACCCAAGAGAAAAGACCAAGTGCCACCTTGCTATAACCTCATACCCTGCAATCCCAGCACCCCAGACTGCTAGGGGTTGGGAGAGACCTCTGAGGATCACCTAGTGCAAGCCTGCTGCTAAAGCAGGTAAACCCAGGTAAAATCATCCCCATCTTTGAGCCAGAGACAGATCAGCCTACAAAATAACACAACATAAAGATACTCTAACAACTCCTGTCCAGCACCATCCAATGGTCCTGAGTGCCTGGGGGAGAGGCAGAGCACAAAGGACACTGGAGAGCTTCAGGACAAGCACCTTCTGAGAGCTCTGTGTTAAACTGCCTTGAACAGATGATTTCTGCTCTCATTTTCTCCCATTACTTCTAAGCCCATTTGATGTTTGAACACCCAAAACTCATCCCCAGTTTGCAATAATGACCTGTTCTTGTGTTGGTTTTGCTGTTTCCATTGGCTGCTCCACCTTCAGTGAACAATAACTCTCTGGTCAGCTCCTGGTGGTGTCTCTGCTACAGTGACTTCCAGCAGGCATTAGTATTCAGCCTCCTCTTCAGTCACCCCTTGCCTTATTTACTTAGGAGATACTTCAGCCTTACAAATAGCTACTAAATGAAAGTTTCCTCTGCCTTTAAGGTCAAAACAGTCTTTACAATACAGAATTTCCATCTATCCACACAGAGATGATACCCAGTGACAGGAGAAAGAAAATTAACTTGGGTTTCTCATTTCAGAGTTTACATTTCCAAAGGTAATAACCTTAATGGAAAAGGAAAGGGATGAGGAAAAACTACAAGAGGAGCCAGAGCTAACAGCTTCTTTTCTGCTGGCTTTTGTTTATCCAAGGCAGTGATTTTCACAGCCAGGGAAGCTGCTGCTGTCTCAGGCATCTTCTGAGAGTGGTGATGCTCAGAGGGGAAACTTAACTCTTGGAGCTCTTTGGAACTTGTAAGTGTTTCATTCATTTGCATGAGCTTTACCCCTCCAGGGCTTTAGCAATTTGGTTTCATTTACTTTGCTGCACTTAATTCTTGGCTTTCCTAATTCTAGTATTAGCTTTTGAAAAACACATGGAACTCCCACAAAGGGAGCAGAGCTCCTTCCCTGGAACAATTTTCCTCAGGAAGCAGTCTGAGGTTAAAACAGGCTTTAAATTAATGTTTAATGAATTCTTTTTAGCCTAAGTACATTCACAGAATCCCAGCATGGGTTGGAAGGGACCTCTGGGGATCATCCAGTCCAACCCCCTGCTAAAGCAGGGGCACCCACAGCAGCTTGCCCAGGGTCACCTCCAGCTGGGCTTGGAATCTCTCCACACAAGGAGACTCCACAGCCTCTCTGGGCAGCCTGGGCCAGGGCTCCAACACCCTCAGAGCACCTTAAGACCAATGTATTAAGGATTAGGAAACAGAGAAGGAAGGCTCCTGAGCTACCAGGAGCAATGGCAGCTTACTTGTTTCAGACCAGGGAGGTCCTCTTCATGGTGAGCATCACAACATGGTCTTCAGTGGCACATTTGGTAGGGAGAAAACATACCTTTAGGAAACAGCTTTAAGTTGCACCAGGGGAAGTACAGATTGGATATTAGGAAGAATTTCTTCCCCCAGAGGGTTTTCAGGCATTGGCCCAGGCTGCCCAGGGAGGTGGTGGAGTCACCATCTCTGGAAGGGTTCAAAACCCATGGAGCTATGGTGTTTGGGGCCATGGTTCAGTGGTGAGCATGGCAGTGTTGGGTGGGTGGTTAGGCTGGATAATCTCAGAGAGCTTTTCCAACCACAGTGATTCCAGGATTCAGTGAATTTATTTTGGCTGTGTGGCCCTGAGCAGAGCCTTTACCTGTTGATTTGCTTTCTGCCATTTGCCTTCTAACCTAAGCCAAATTAGTTTCTTTTTCCCAGCTCTAGCAACAGGAATAAATAAGAGAAACTGATGCATTTGCTTCAGCTTCTGTGGTCTTTGTGGCCATTTCTCAGTTGATTCATCCAACAGAGATGTTCTCCTAACCAACAGCCTGTCAGCCACTCAGAAGCAGTAACCTTTAAGTACCCTTGGGCTAGGATATGCCCCCCAGAAAACAAGACCAGTAAATGATAAAGCAGGGGACAGCCTCTCATCAGAGGGCTGAGCACCACACTGCTGCCTTGCAGACCAGCCCATGGTGGCTCAGGAGATGCAGGAGGTGGGAGTCAGACCTTCCTAGGCAGGGACTGCTGTTAAAGCACAGCATCTTCACAATGCCAGCTAAGCTGAGCTGGCTGAAGCAAGCCCTGTTTCCAATGCCTGATTGAAGCCCCCTGTAAACTCTCTTCTTGCCTGGGGGACCTGCAGTGGAAAGGCAGAGCACTCCTAGACTTAAAAGGCAGCTTTTTTCCTTTCTTTTTCTTCTTTTTTTGTTATTTTCATTTCTTTTTTGTCTTAAGTTACTGAGGGGATGTTTGCCTGTGAGGGGAAGTTACCTGCTAGGATCTGGATCCTGCCTGGTGATGAAGGCTGGGGCTAGGCAGTCCATTTTATTCTCTTCATTTAGTGCCTCTGATCTAGCAGCCCTAGTCTTTGAAGATTGCTCTCAGGAACACTGTGTGACATCTCCCCTTCCAGCAGAGGCACCATTCTGCTTCCCAGGCCACATGTTCTTAAGCTAAGTTTTTAAGTTTTAAGTTTATTGGAAGCTTTGAAGGCCAGGTTGGATGGGGCTGTGGGCAAGCTGCTCTAGTGGGAGGTGTCCCTGGCAGGCAGGGGGTTGGAACTAGACGATCTTGAAGGTCCCTTCCAGCTCTGACAGCTCTAGGATTGTAAGAAGAGAAGAAGTCTCTGCACTGTCCTTTGCTATGCACCTCTGCAGAGGTCCTTGGTGAAGCACTCCTGATGTTCTCCTAGCAGACAGTCACTAGAGCTGAGAGTAAAGCTCTGGTTTTCCTTCTCTTAAAAACAAAACCCCAATAAAACTAATAATTGTAACAAGCTACCTGAGCCAAAGCTCTTAACAAACCCACACAGGGCCCTGTGGGTGAGGATTCTCTGATCCTCTCTTCTCAAGACTGACTCCCACCTGGCTGCAGCCTCCTCTCAGGGAGCTGCAGAGAGTGAGAAGGTCTCCCCTGAGCCTCCTCTTCTCCAGGCTAACCAAGCCCAGTTCCCTCAGCTGCTCCTCACAACACTTGTGCTCCAGACCCCTCGAGGCAGAGGGAAAGAAGAGCTGCTGAGTTCACAGTACCTGGGATCTCTTCAGACATCACTGTGGGCTCCCAAAGACACCCAAGGAGAGATGATGTTCACCTTCATGGGCACCATGAAGGTGACTGCTATGCTGAGGCATCCCTGGGGATATAAATCTCAGCCTGGCTCAGAGCAGCTGCAGGAGAACACTGCAATGTTCAGTGGAAAGCCAATAACCCCCATGCATGTCATTAATTCAGCATTTGGAAAGGAAAGCTCAGCTCCTAGTGAAGTCCAACCTGATGGAGCCTAATCCAGTGGTGCCTCTCAGGAAGGAGATGCTGGAGCTGCTGTGGATAGTGCTCTGAAGATGATGATCACTAGTGGTGCAAACAGCCAGAGATGTCTATATACAGAAACACAGAGTCATGCAATATGCAAGTAGGAAGGGATCCCCAGCATCATCCAGTCCAACTCCTGTCTCTGCACAGGGCAGCCCAAAATCACACCATGTGGCTAAGAGCATTGGCCAAATCCTGCTGGGGTTCCAGTAGAGTTGGGGCCATGAGTGCATCCCTGAGGAGCCTGTTCCAGTGCTCCACCACTCTCTGGGGGAAGAACCTTCTCCTAAGGTCTACCCTGCCCCTCCCCTGGCACAGCTTCATGCCATTGCCCTGGGCCCTGTCACTGGTCACCAGAGAGAAGAGATCAGCTCCTGCCCCTGCTTCATCTCTGCTGAGGAAGTTCTGAACTGCAATGAGGTCTCTCCTCACCTCCTCTTCTCCAGGCTGAACAGAGCAGGTGACTTCAGCCATTCCTCACCTGGCTTCCCCTCCAGACCCTTCACCATCTTTGTGGCCTCCTCTGGATGCTAACAACTTAATATCCTCCCTGTGCTGTGGTGCCCAACACTGAAGGTCAGGTCCCATCAGCAGCTCTGGGGCAGCTCCTGCCTCTATCACCCTCATGCCCACAGTGATCACAGCCCTCTGCTAACCTGCTAAGAAACCAAAGATGACAGCACTAACAAGGACACAAATATTTCCCTCTGAGCCCAGGCAATCCTCTGTGTTGCCAAATGCAGTTTATAAGCAGCAATTACTCTGGGAAGAGAAGAACAAGAGACTTGCATTGCCAGAGCACGCACAGATCACTGCCAGGCAGCAGGAGGAAGAGGAGGATTAGATTGCAGCCACTCAGGAAATTGGATCTATTTATTTTTGGGTTACAGTGGAAAATTTATCAGCCCTCCCTGTGTACAAAAGGTCAGACAAATACAAATCTGCTTCTATTCTCTAGATTATCTTTTGTACTTTGATTTTTTTTTTTCCTTTAAGGTGAGGGGAAAAAAAAATAGCTTTTTCACTTAATGAAGTTGAACTTCATGATTCTGGGCCTCTGCTCTGCTCTGGGGACAACTCAGCTGCAGTGCTGGGGCCAGCTCTGGAGTCCTCAGCATAGGATAGACATGGAGCTGGGGGAGCAGGGCCAGAGGAGGACACAGACATGATGTGAGGGCTGGAAGCTCTCTGCTGTGAGGCCAGGCTGAGAGAGTTGGGGTTATTCAGCCTGAGGAAGACAAGACTCCAGGGAGACCTTACTGCAGCCTTGCAGGACTTAAAGGGGACAAAAAGAAAGCTGGGGACAGACTTGTTAGCAGGAGCTGTTGGGACAGGACAAGGGCTGATGGGTTGAAACTGAAAGAGGAGGTTTAGAGTAGAGAGAAGGAAGAAATGTTTTCCCCTGAGGGTGGTGAGAGCCTGTCCCAGGTTGCCCAGAGAGGTGGGAGATGTCCCATCCCTGGAACCATCCCAGCTCAGGTTGTTTGGGGCTGTGAGCAACCTGCTCTGGTTGCAGATGTCCCTGCTGGCTGCAGGGGGTTGGACTAGATGACCTTGGAAGGTCCCTTCCCACCCAAGCCATCTGTGGTTCTATGATAGTTGCTGTCACCCACAGGAGATGCTTGAACTGACAAATGAATGAAGCCTCTGAGGAGATGCCCCTGCAGCAGTTCTGGAGGCAGAAAGGACAGTCTAGCTCTCACCCCAAAAGTACAGGTAGAACATTGACCTGTCTACTCACTGCCAGTGGGGTCAGGGATGGGAACCACTCTGCCTCTCCTAGGCTCACACAGTGGGGAAGTGTAGGGGGGAAACAACACAAGAAAATGAGGAATCTCCTGAATCCAGCCCTTCCAGGGGAAGATGACAGTGCACATATCAGCTGACTGTAAAATTAATTGTAAAATTAATGGCAAATAGCAGTTTTCATCACTACTGGGCCACAAGAGCAGCTTTCAACACATCTGAATGGAAAATTGACTTCCCCCTCAATATATTTTTTCCCATCCAAGTGCTATTTTCTTCTTAAAAAGCCAGGGTTGGCTGAAGCTCATCAGTTCCTAATTAGTTTTTCAGCTGATGTTGGTTAAAATCAATAGTGGTTTTGTTCCTCAATGCTTCAGAGCTTCTGTGGAGAGCCTCTGACAAAAGATTCCAACAGCAAACAACTTGCTCTTTTCTGCTCCAGGGGCTTGGAACAGTCTAAATTGGACAGGAGATGTGGGGAAGGCATTCATGGAGAGCTAAAGAGAGGAGAGAGGAGCTCCCAGCAGCCAAAGGTCACTCCAGGCTTCAATCACCTGCAGGACCTTTTCCTACTCCTCTTCATGTAGAAAAGCTGAAACAACAGCAGCCTGGTGGGGAAGATGCATGGACACCATGATGTAGAAGGTGACCCTACCCATGGCAGAGGGTTGGATCTTCAAAGCCCCTTCCAACACAACCCATTCTGTGGTTCTATGTCACATCAAACCTGCCAGACATCCAAGGGGATGCAATAGGGTAAAATCAGCAAGAAAAGGGACATCTCTCCAATTGACCATTCTTCTCCTGACTTCCTGCCAGGAGATGTCACATGGGGACATCTAGTAGAGCTGAGTTTCAGACAAGAGTGACCCATAACCCCCCCAAAAGCACCAGGCAATGCTCCCAAGAGAGATGCAAGCCCAAACCATGTATTACCACCAAAGGCCATTAGGATAGAGTGGTTAATTTTAGCTAGCCTCATTCAGTGCAGGGAGAAGGTGACCTCTCCTCCTGGGGGCAGAAGATACCTGCAAGAAGAAGGCAGAAGATTTGACACCACTGGGTGTGTATTCCTGGCACACAAAGTGTCACCTGATGCACAGGGCTGGGACTGACTCTCACACTTAGCATCACAGAATCATTTTGGTTGGAAAAGACCATTGAGATCATGGAGTCCAACCATGAACTAGCACTGCCAGGTCACCACTAACCCATGGCCCTCAGCACCACAGCTCCAGGGCTTGGAAACCCCTCCAGGGATGGGGACTCCATCACTGCCCTGGGCAGCCTGGGCCAAGGCTTGATAAGCTTTTCCATGAAGAAATTGTTCCTAATATCCAACCTAAAAATCTCCTTGGCTCTTGTGGTTCAAGCACCTGTTGGCTGCTGACAGTCTCTGGGACTTTTCATCCTGGCTGATGCCTTCATCCTGCCTTGGCTTCTTGACAGGACAATACATTTTCTGGAGCTATTGGACAGGCAGCAAGCCTTACTCAGCAGCTCTGACTTCAGCAAGATGAAATATTTGTGCTAGAAGAGGTGAACCGCTTGCAAGTGAAGAAACCCATTCCAATGAGTAAACAAAGCAGCAGCAACTTTGGAGCAAAGCTGCAGCAGTCATCTCCTCACCTGATCTGCAGATCATTCTGGGCTTCCCTTGGCTAGCAGTGGTGAGGATGGGACTGTGGAATGGTGATGAGCTTCTTTTAAAAGCCATGAACTGGGGTTAATCCCCCAGCTTTCAACAGCTGATGACCTTTGATGGGCTCTGCTGCTAATCCTTAGGAACTTCTGGAATGCAAATGGCAATGGCTGGAAGTGTAAATCTCCAACAAAATCATGGCCAGGCTTTTAAGCTTAGAAGGCATCCTGAAGGAAACCATGTGAAGCCCTAAGAGCTGCCCCTCCCTCTGCACAGGCAAATCATGAGCTGGAATTGTTCCAGGGATGGGACATCTCCCAGCTCTCTGGCCAACCTGGGACAGTGTTTCACCACAGAACCCCAGCATGGTTTGGGTTGGGAGGGACCTCTGGGGATCATCCAGTCCAACCCCTGCTAAAGCAGGGGCACCCACAGCAGCTTGCCCAGGGTCACCTCCAGCTGGGCTTGGAATCTCTCCCCACAAGGAGACTCCACAGCCTCTCTGCAAAGCCTGGGCCAGGGCTCCAACACCCTCACAACAAACAAGCTTCTCCTCCTGCTCAGCTGCAACCTCCTGGCTTCCAGTTGGTGCCCAGTGCCCCTTGGGCTGTCCCTGGGCACCACTGAGCAGAGTCTGGCCCCAGCCTCTTGCCCCCAACCCTTTGAACTAGGTGGTTGGACTGGATGATGTCCAGAGGTCTCTTCCACCCCCTCCATGCTGGGGCTCTGTCCCCTTTCAACAGGTGTCTTTTGTCCTTGGCTTTATGCAGAAGTAAACAAAAGCAGCTTTGAGAGGCCAAAGAAGAGAAGCAGATAACACCAGCTGTAGACCTGTCAGACACCAGGCCAAAGTGAAGTTCTGCCATTGCCCTTCAAGCTCTGGCCCATAAACACAGAGCTCAGGACTGAAGCAGCAGATCATTGCCAGCAGCATGGGCTGTAATGAGACCTCACTGAGCAATCTGCCACTAACTCCTGGCCTGCAGCAACCAGAATCCACCACTTACATTTCATGTCCAACAACTTGGCAGTAATTCCTCCTGCAAAGTGATTCCTTTTAAGGTCCAACACTTTGTGGGCATAGATACCTGGGCACTGGGGTTGGCTTCCCACAGAACCCCCCCTTGGCAGCTACTTATTTGGGCTTTGGCTAGAAGATCCTCTTCAGTGAATGGAGACAGGGCAAGTTTGGAGCCTTGAGAAGATACAGGACAAGAATCTGCATGCAGTGCCTGCCTGCAAATTAAAAGAGGTCTAAAAATAGCTCCTGTCTAATGACTTCTGTGACAGATGTGGGCATGATTAATGATGGTGCAATAATGAGCTTAATGACTACCACATCAGCTCATCTTGGCAAAGGGGAAATGGGTGCTAGGGAGCCATCTACAGCCTGGACCACTGGAACCCATCAACTGCTTTTGGGAGCCTTAGCACAGGCAGAGGTGATGAATGTCAAGCATAGCTTTGGATCTGCCTCACCTCCATGACCTGCTGAGTGGGAGTCCTGCTGAACTGCCATCACCAGCCATGGTCCTGGGGATTTCTCAGTCATCTGGTGGCTACTAAATCCTCCCAGAATCAACTCTTCATCAGCTTCTTCAGCAATAGCTGCTGTGGCCTCATGAAGAACTCCAGTATTTTCATGTCAGACCTGTAACTTGATTCTGGCCTAGAAGATACAGACTTTGACAGAAGATGGCCCAGCTCAGTATAAAGATCTCTGCCAAGCAACATGACTCCAAACCCTCTTGAAGAGAACACCCAGATCCCTGGCCAGATGCATGCTGTAATGCTGCATACCATAACCTTGCACCACAAAGGTGATGGACACACATGGACTGAGAAGGGATCTCACCAGGGAAGAAGCACACAGGGACAGGGATGGGACATCTCCCACCTCTCTGGGCACCCTGGCTCAGTATCTCACCACCCTTATTTCTTCCTTCTCTCTAGTCTAAATCTCCTCTTTCAGCTCCAAACCATCAGCCCTTGTCCTGTCCCAACAGCTCCTGCTAACAAGTCTGTCCCCAGCTTTCTTCTAGGTCCCTTTAAGCCCTGCAAGGCTGCAGTAAGGTCTCCCTGGAGCCTTCTCTTCTCCAGGCTCAACAACCCCAACTCTCTCAGCCTGGCCTCACAGCAGAGAGCTTCCAGCCCTCAGATCATTTCTGTGGCCTCCTCTGGACCCACTCCAACATCCCCCAGAGACTGATGGAGCAAGATCTCCCTGGGGTCACCACATCACAGCCACAGCCATGCATTGCCCAGGCTGTGAGGGACAACCTGGGAAGAGATGGAGAAGGATGCTGAAGCCTCAGGTACAAAATACATCAGGGATAAATCTGGCAGAACAGACAAAAGGAGGAGAGAGGAGACATGCTGAGTGAGGAGTGGAGTACATCTGGAAACACCTGCAGGACATCTCTGCACAGTGTTTGGCAATAAAAAGCCTTTTTTTTTCACCTGGACAGGGGGAGGCAAATAGATTTGCTGAGGAGAACAGAAAACAGAGAAATGTGAACATAAAACAAGTGTGTGGACTTAAAACAAGCCAGAAAAAACCCAATTTACTGCTGCTCTGGATGGGGTTTGCAGCAGCCTTTATTTGGCTGGAAAGAGATCTCAGTTCCTTTGCCCATGTCCTTTATTTCTCCAGTGGACAAGGTGACTTTATAACCAAATGGGGTTTGCTTCTCTTCATCTGCCAACAAGAAAACAAGTCTATTGCTTTCTCTGCCAAGGCTAACTCTGTCCTTGGGAGATTTTGGGCCATTTCATCTGTAAAAGTCATAGTGTTAAGGTACAGGATGGTTGTACCTTTGGGGCAGGTGAGGTTTCCCTCTCCTTTAGAGGTTTGGACATACTACAGACATCAGAGGGTGAAGCCACACTGAAATCTACTTTAATTTCTGAGCAGCTAAGGTCAATGCTTTGGAAATCAGAGGTACAGGGATTTAAACCCTGGAAAGAGCTCAGCCTGGGCCTCTGATACAGCCATGGAAAATGAGAGGGAAAGGGCTCCAAGCTGGAGGACAAGTGGTGTCACAGGTGATCAAGACCAAGCTTTGGGCAACTTCAAAAGGAAAGAGAGGAGAATAATTAGAGGGCAGAAAAGAGACATACCAGCAGGACAGGGGCAAAATGGGAGTTTATCAGAGCAAGCCAATTCTCAGCCCACAAAGCCACTTCTCCCCTTGGCCATCTCTCAATGCCTCTGTGACCTGGTCTAGGGAGTCCTGCTCTGGCAGGGGTTTGGGCCAGGTGATCTCCAGAGGTCCCTTCCAGCTCCTAACCTTCTGTGATCAGCAAGAGCAGGATAAGGTGCCCTCAGCTGAAGCAGAATGAGCAGGGTTGGGTGTGTTTACTCTCTCTGAATTGCAGAACTGCAGAATCCCAGCATGGCAGGGGCTGAAAGGGACCTCTGGAGATCAGCCAGTCCAACCCCTGCTAAAGCAGGGGCACCCACAGCAGCTTGCCCAGGGTCACCTCCAGCTGGGCTTGGAATCTCTCCACACAAGGAGACTCCACAGCCTCTCTGCAAAGCCTGGGCCAGGGCTCCAACACCCTCACAACAAACAAGCTTCTCCTCCTGCTCAGCTGCAACCTCCTGGCTTCCAGTTGGTGCCCAGTGCCCCTTGGGCTGTCCCTGGGCACCACTGAGCAGAGTCTGGTCATGAAGCCATGGAAATGAAACCACTGAGAGGAGATCTGCCATAATAGGAGAGCAGAGAACTGATTTCTGAGATCATTGGTTTTATTATTGTATAATATTTGCATGGGATTCATTTAATATTTAATGTTTACATTATTTACTCTGGGAATAAATACTAGGAGGAAGTTCTTCCCTGTGAGGGTGGGGAGACACTGGCACAGGTTGCCCAGAGGAGCTGTGGATGCTCCATCCCTGGAAGCATGGTTGAGCAACCTGCTCTAGTGGAAGGTGTCCCAGCCCATGACAGGAGGGTTGGAACTGGATGATCTTTGAGGTCCCTTCCCACCCAAAACAGTTCCATGATTCTATAAGACTTCCAACTGAATATTCAGAAGGCTTTGGGAGGAAACAGGCTCTGCTTGTGGAACTTGGGCCTCAATTTATGCTCAGATGCTCTTTCAAATCAAGAACTAAATGCAGAAAGAAAGTAGAGAGCCTCTGTCTCTGGAGATGGTTTTTGGGCACCCAGGTTTGTCTTTCATGGCCAGCAGTATTATGCAGTAGGGACTAAAGGCCAACATTTAATTGTTTTTCTCCTCCCACAGGATTCCATCAAGTTTTATGTTAGTTTTTTTTTCTTCCCCTCAGTGTTTTAGAGATAATTGCCTTTTTGTTTTCAGCCAATCTCTCTCTCTTGCTGTTCTCCTTCTTCCAGCTGTTTCCTCTGCTGCTGTAGTCCCCTTACCCTCTCAAGCAGTTTTATCAAGCTCTGGTTTATCTCCAAAATTGAATTTTCAAGGTTATTGAAGAAATATGTTTTTCTCCATTTCCATTTCCTTGCTCAAGTCCATCAGGGCTTCTGTTAAGATTTATTTTGGAGCTCTGCATAGTCAGTGGCATTGCTGGCTTTATTCTGCCTCATTGCTATGACAAATAGACTGGGAGATCCTTCCTGAATGGATGCTCTGCCTCTTCCTTGCTTTTCTCACCATTCAGCTCCACAACTCTTGCCTCTCTTTTTTCTCTGCTAAGGATGCATCAGCCAAACCACAGGTCCCTTCTACAGAGCAGTGAGCATGGGCTCCTCCCCACAGAACAGCCCTCTTTAGGCCAGATCACTGAATCCCAGCATGGCAGGGGTTGGAAGGGACCACTGGGGATCATCCAGTCCAACCCCTGCTAAAGCAGGGGCACCCACAGCAGCTTGCCCAGGGTCACCTCCAGCTGGGCTTGCAATCTCTCCACACAAGGAGACTCCACAGCCTCTCTGGGCAGCCTGTTGTAAGATGATAAACCCCAAAGGTCTCCTCTGTTCTGCTGCTACCAAAGCCTTAAATGCAGGAGACATGTAGAGATGCACACATATCCCCCCCTGTGGCTCTCAAAATCCAACAGATACCCAAAGCCAGGAGCAGGAAAACACATCCAATGAGATCATTCATAAATATCAGTCTTCTTCACTAATTAAAGTGCTTGGCATCATTTGACCTTATAAGCCTAAACACATCATAATTCCCCATACAAAAACAAGTTAGAGAAGCAGCTGCATCCATTGGCCTCTCCAGGACCTCCAAGAGACAGAATAACCATCCCTGGTTGCTGAGGTCACTCCTTGGCCACTGATTACTAAGAGACACTGCAAACCAGTCCTGCCACCAGCAGGGAAACCAGGCTGGATCCAGCATTTTCATGTGACCAACAGAGCAGAGAGGAGAAACTCTGCCAATAATCAATAAATAAGAAGGACAAAATCAATCTGAATAAGCTGCTGCCTCTGGAGGGAAACAGTCAATTAGCACAGGGATAAAAATGCCTTCAGTGAGAAGAATATTCATTCATGGGAACAATCACTACAAAGGAGCTGGGGAAAGTGAGAAATGGGTCTCAATTCTGCATGGTTTGGGTAGATTTGCAAGGGCCTGGACTGCCTGGAAATCACAATTCCTCTGAAGAAGGTTAGCATTTGCCACCTCTTTCTTTGCTCTCCAGAAGTTTTTCTTTGCTGACCCAATACCAACTGAAAGGTGTGAAATTTCCCTGTCATTAGGTGGGAAGCTGCTGAACAGAAGAAGGAGGGCATGAGAAATCCTGTTACTAAGGATTTTCTAGCATAAACCTCCCTCCAGAAAGCAACCTGGGCACCCACCAGCCCACAAGGACCCTTCCAGAGGAGATGACTCTGCTCCCCATGGCAAGAAGTTGAGCAGTGCATGGCCCTGCTGTCTTATAACCACAGGTGGGGTTGAAATCTCTTTGCAGCAAGCAGAACCAGGCTCCCCAGGAAGATGCTGGAGCTGGGCAGCAAGGCAAAGTGCAGGCAGCTCAAGGTGAGTTCCATTCCCTACCCAGACACTGATGGAGAAGGTGCACAACCTGTGTCAGCCCAGTGCTCTTCAAAGCCTGGCAGATGGAAGCTGGTGCTGCTGGCAAGAGTCCTGCCACAGAACTGATTGGGTTGGAAAAGGCCTTTAAGATCATCAGGGCTAACTGTAAACCAGCACTGCCAGGTTACCACTGAACCATGGCCCTCAGCACCACAGCTCCAGGGCTCTGAAACCCCTCCAGTGATGGTGACTCCACCACTGCCTTGGGCAGCCTGGGACAGGCCTTGACAAGCCTTCTGGGGAAGAAACTGTTCCTCTTGTCCAATATAAACCTCCCCTTGTGCAACTTGAGGCTGTTTCCTCTTGTCCTGTTGCTTGTTACCTGGGAGAAGAGCCCAAGCCCCACTTGGCTCCTACCTCCTTCCAGAGACTTGCAGAGAGTGAGAAGGTCTCCCCTGAGCCTCCTCTTCTCCAGGCTAACCAAGCCCAGTTCCCTCAGCTGCTCCTCACAACACTTGTGCTCTAGACCCTTCCCCACCTTCCTTGCCCTTCTCTGGACACACTCAGCACCTCCATGTCCTTCTTGGAGTGAGGAGCCCAAAAGTGAACCCAGGATTGGAGGTTTGGTTTCATCAGTGGCCAGTCCAGGAGGATAATTCCAGCCCTGTGGTGAAGTCTGGAAAGGACCTTTCAAGGTCATTTGCTCCACCCCCCTGCCTGCCAGGGACACCTCCCACTACAGCAGCTTGCCCACAGCCCCAGCCAGCCTGGCCTTCAAAGCTTCCAGGGATGGAGCTTCCACAGCCTCTCTGGGCAACCTGTGCCAGTGTCTCCCCACCCTCCCAGGGAAGAACTTCCTCCTGATCCCCAATCTAAATCTCCCCTCCTCTAGCTGGGATCCCTTCCCCTGCCAGGGTCAGGCTCTCCACCTGTTAGAATTCTCTTACCATGACTTTCCTAAATCTCCATGAGCTTTAAGCTCATTAACTGCAGTTCTCTTCTGGCTGGAGGACACCACATCCTTTGCTTTTGCAAGAACCTTTTCTTCCATTATTAATATGAAATATAATATTTACATATAAATATTTCAGCAGGCACATATTTAACCAGCCACACTATTAGTTTTTCTCCTCAGCTGCCAAATTGCTTGTCTCAAGCAGAAAAGAGGAGGGGTTTTTGGGGCTTGTGGTTGTTTTTGTTTTTCCCCCCTCCCCAATCCTCAGCAGCAAACAACATCTCCACTCCAAGCAAAGCAGACCCAGTTCTGAACTCTCCTGCTGATATAAAACCTGGACAATTAATTGATGCTCCACAGATGCACTGCAGCTTTGCAACGATGCACCTGAGATCATCACTCAGGCTCCTATTTCTTCCTAATTAGCTCTGCTCCATCACAGAGAGAAGCCCTGAAGGATGTTCCCCCTCCAGCAGGATTTCATTACTGGCTTAGAATTTATGACTGAGTTTGGAATGACAGAGAGAAACTTGAACTCAGACTGAAAGAAGAATTCAGAGCATCACAAGGTGGCCAACTGCTCTGCCCACCTGGTTACCAGCAAATATCTCAGAGGCTTCAAGAGGCTTTCACAAGGGCTTGGAGACCATGCTGGAAAATGCTTTTATGTTGTTATAAACAACCTTTTATGGAGCTCCAAAAGAAAACTTGAACTTAGCAAGCTCAAGCCCTAACCTGCAGCCATGTCCAGTGTGAAAAATGATCCTGTCCTTCCTGCTCCCCCAGCTGGGTGTGGGACATGATGTAAACATTAGATTAGGTTGTACCTGGTGGCACTTTTATTTCCTGAGCATTCTCCTGCAGCAGTAAAAGAAGGATGCAGTTAAATTATCACCAGGCTGCATCTTGTCTGCCAGCAGCAGGTGTTTAGTTAGGTTATATGAACATTTATTCACCCAAATGAGCCCACAGGAAAATGGCCAGGGCTGCAAGCAGGTGCTCTGAGCACTCTCACCACACCTCACTCCCAATTTCCACTTGTCTTGGTGTCCTTCTAAAACCAAACTGGGACCAGCCCCCCTGTAGGAATACATGGCTGGAACAGCCCTTCCTTCCCAGATGTCAACCTCTCAACTCAGATCATGGAAGCCATGTGCCTGAGACCTTCCCCTGGCCTTATGGCAGGAAGGTTCCTGCCTGGTGGGACTTGGGATGAGTCCCCTAAGGCTCTGGCTGGGCCAGCATCTTCCAGCTGTGAGCACCAGCTTAGGGGAAAAGAAGCAGTGTGTGTTGCAGCACCAAACCCACACCAACAGGGCTTCTGCAGGAGAACTTGAAGTCACCAGGAGCTATCACAGGCCACACA
Organism: Galbula dea; assembly: GCA_013399015.1. Lineage (NCBI taxonomy): Eukaryota > Metazoa > Chordata > Aves > Piciformes > Galbulidae > Galbula > Galbula dea. The sequence goes on from VWZX01006533.1 coordinate 232,224, forward strand.
CTTCTCCTCTGCACCACTCAATATCCCTGTTCCACAGCAAACCACTCACTGGAGATAAACTAGCTGGAACTACTCTCTGTCAGGCTGGTCTGGCACAGTCATTCCAGTCCTCCCAGGAAACTGCTCAGGTCACTTCAAACTGCTGAAGGGATCCTCCTAGACCCAGCAAATGGTCTTCTCTGAACATAAAGCTCTTCAAAAATCACAGAATCATAGAATCACAGACAGGTTTGGGTGGGAAGGAACCTTTCAAGGTCACCCAGTCCAACCCCCTGCAGTCAGCAGGGACATCTGCAACCAGAGCAGGCTGCTCACAGCCCCAGACAACCTGAGCTGGGATGGTTCCAGGGATGGGACATCTCCCACCTCTCTGGGTGACCTGGCACAGGCTCTCACCACCCTCAGCATCCAAAATTTCTTCCTTCTAAATCTCCCTCTTTTGTTTCCAAACCATCACCACTTGCCCTGTCCCAACAGGACCTGCTAAAAAGACTCACAGCAAACAAGTTTCTCCTCCTGCTCAGCTGCAACTTCCTGGCTTCCAGTTGGTGCCCAGTGCCTCTTGGGCTGTCCCTGGGCACCACTGAGCAGAGTCTGACCCCAGCCTCTTGCCTTCTGTCCTTTAGCTCTTGCTGAGCCTTGAGCAGCTCCCCTGTGGGGCTGCTCTTCTCCAGGCCAAGCAGCCCCAGGGCTCTCAGCCTTTCCTCCTGCCACAGATGCTGCAGTGCCCTCAGCATCTCCTAGCCTTTAGCTACAACTCAGAGCAGCAGTTCCACTGAAAGATCTGCCCTGTGGAGCACAATAGAGTGATACCCAACTCTGGTGAGACAGAAAGTTCTAGTCTCACAAGCAAAAACTCTCTTGACAGCCCAGAGCATGGGAATGTACCCAGGCACCAACCTCCCTGCAGATATCTGCTTGCACACCCACACCCCACAGGCAACATGAAATCCTTGTGTTATTATAGATACATACAAGGTGCCATCAAAGAGCTTTCCCTGTTTACCACTGCCAGCAGCATCTCAAATATCTATTAGGAAAGAAGAGCAAGGAGCTGATTCTGATGCCAATTGGATAAATGCTGTGCTGGGCACGGAGAGGATGCTGGAAATCAATGACCAGACATGGACCTCCCTCCCAGGGGAAGAATCAGCAAAGCATTGCATTAATATCTGCTTTGGCCATTTGTCTCCAAATTGTCACTTGCTAGGATCTGAATGAAGAGAGTGGAAAGCTAAGAAGAGCAGATGGAAGCCAAATCTCCTCTTCTCCTCCTGCTTATTAGAACCATTTTCAAGTTGTGTCTCTCATCTCTTCCAGAATGGCAACTGCTGCATCTAGCACAGCACTGGAAATAGATTAAAGCAGAGAAATATATAAAACCAGAGCTTTTTTTCTGCCACTAAAACATTGTCAAAGTAATAATAATCCAAATCCCAGCCTGTGGGAGTCACTAGGACCTGGCCTACTGGCTCCACCAGAGGCAGGCTCAGGTCCTTCAGAAGCGCAGCTGGTGTGAGGTCCTCACCCACATCCAGAGAAACAGTCCCCAAGCCCCAGACTGTTTTCTCCTCCTCTAACACTAAACCCATGATGATGTCATTGCTGGTGGAAATATCAGCTTAAAAGCTTTGAGGAATGGAGACCAGGAGAGATGATGCAGAATGAGACCAGAAAAGATGATGCAGAATGAGACCAGGAGAGATGATGCAGGAGGAGACCAGGAGAGATGATGCAGGAGGAGACCAGGAGAGATGATGCAGGGGGAGACCAAAAGAGATGATGCAGGGGGAGACCAGAAGAGATGATGCAGGGGGAGACCAGGAGAGATGATGCAGGAAGAGACCAGGAGAGATGATGCAGGAAGAGACCAGGAGAGATGATGCAGGAAGAGACCAGGAGAGATGATGCAGGGGGACACCAGGAGAGATGATGCAGGAAGAGACCAGGAGAGATGATGCAGGAGGAGACCAGGAGAGATGATGCAGGAAGAGACCAGGAGAGATGATGCAGAATGAGACCAGGAGAGATGATTCAGAACTTGCTGCATAAATACAAGAGATTCCAGGATTGCAAAAGACATGAAGGTGTGCTCTTGTGGTCAAGAAGACCAATGGTCTCCTGGGGTACACCAAGAAGAGTGTGACCTCCCTCTACTCTGCTCTAGTGAGGCCACATCTGGAGTCCTGGGTCCAGTTCTGGGCTCCCCAGTTGTAGAGAGTGAGGAGGTCTCCCCTGAGCCTCCTCTTCTCCAGCCTAACCAAGCCCAGTTCCCTCAGCTGCTCCTCACAACACTTGTGCTCTAGACCCTTCCCCAGCCTCATTGCCCTTCTCTGGCCACACTCCAGCACCTCAGTGTCCTTTTTGGAGTGAGGAGCCCAAAACTGAACTCAGGATTCAGTGAGTCAGTGCCCAGTCCAGGGGATGGTCTAAGAACCAAGCCATCTTCTGCAATCTGAGAGAGAGATGAAGCCAAGGACACCTCTGCTCCCCATTTAGATAGGTGTGCATGGTAAATAAAGGCAGTCCTGAAGGAGATGAAGCCAAAGCAAGAAGGCTCCAGGTTGCCTACAGCCTTGACTCTGAGGAGGCTCTTAGTGTCATGAATCCATCTGACTGCTGGCTGGGACAGAAGGATGCTTTGCTCCAAAGCTGTTCTGGCAGAGCAGGAAATCTCTCTGATGGGAAGAGCTGCAGATACCACAACATGTCATCAAGTGCAGAAATAATTTGTTCTACAACAGACCTCAGAAGAAAAAAAAAACAAACCCCAGACTAGTTGATGATTACAACCATGCACACTGCAGCATCTTCTCTCCCTGGAGGCCCCAGAAGGAGTCAGTTGTGCTTCAGCACTTTGAAAAAGCAAATCCACCAGAATATTTGGGCAGCTGAGACCAGCATGAATGAAGGCTGCAGAAGTCACTGCATAAAACCAGATGAAAATAAGTTCCCAAACAACACAGCAGGCACACAGAAATCATTGAGTGCACATCTTGCTCAGATCCACAGCCACAAAGAGCAGCTTATTATGTCCCACAAGCCCCTGTCAGAGCAGACTCTTCATTTGCCAACAATAAATGGGGAGCAGGTCCATTATCAATGATTCTCCCAATAATAAGCACAGAGCACCTCCCTTATCAATGATTTCCCCAGTAATAAACACAGAACATCCCCATTATCAATGATTCTCTCAATAATAAGCACAGATCATCTCCCTTATCAATGATTTCCCCAATAAGCACTGAGCACCTCCCTGATCAACGATTTCCCCTGATGTTTTCCTTCCCACTCCTGGTGCTGATGTTCACACTCAGACTCAGAACAGACCCTGCAGACCTGCCTGCAGCTCAGCTCCCACCACAACAGCTCTTTGCTCTCATTTTATCCCTTCTTGTTTTACACAAAATCAACAAAATGAGATCATATCAGAGCTGTATCTAGAGAAAGATCTCCTCTTCTCTCCTGGTGCTTGTTCCTGCAGCAAGGATTTAAAGAGCTGGGGGTGTGGGGGGAGGAAGTCCTGATTCCCTCACACTTCTTTACTATAAGTGAGATTCCTGGGGCAGTTCATGATTCCTTCACTCTCCTTCACTGTAGATGAGATTCCTGGGGCAGTTCATGACTCCCTCACTCTACTGTAAGTGAGATTCCTGGCTCAGTTCATGATTCCCCCACTCTCCTTTACTGTAAGTGAGATTCCTGGGGCAGTTCATGATTCCCTCACTCTCCTTCACTGTAAGTGAGATTCCTGGGTCAGTTTTACTTCCATATTTACCCTAAAATCAGAGCACAGCAGAGCAGAACAACACAACCTCCAGAGTGTGACAACCCTGAGACTCATCCTGCTGGGAAGCAAGGAACCAACTCCCAGAATCACCTCAACTCCTCACTAATTGACACAACCAAAAGCAACACCCTAACGAAATCAACTTCTTGTTCTCCTCCAGACCACAGGGATAGAAAACTGAAGGTGTACTTACACTGGACAATGAGCTGCACCAGAGCCTCTCTGGGTTTGACGTTGAAGCCGTTGTACTGGCTGGTCTGGCACCTGTAGGTCCCTGTCATCTCCCTGGAGACGTTGACGATCCTCAGGATGCCATCGTAGCTCTCAGTCTGCATGGCCCCATCTGGCATCACCACCTCCTTGTCTGCTCTGGACCAGAGGATGATGGGCTTGGGTTTCCCTGTCACCTGGCACTGCAGCTCGATGGTGTCCCCTTCCCGAGTGACGAGAGGTGACTTCTCTTGAGGGACAGTCAGGTTGGGTGGCACTTGGAAGGGGAAGAAGAGAGTGGTCAGGAAGGAGCATTGCAGAGATATGGGATTCTAGAATCAGGAAGAGTTTTGCTTGGACAAGACCTTTAAGATCATCAGGGCTAACTGTTCACCAGCACTGCCAGGTCACCATTAAACCATGGCCCTCAGCACCACATCTCCAGGGCTTTGAAACCCCTCCAGGGATGGGGACTCCACCACTGCCCTGGGCAGCCTGGGCCAGGGCTTCACAACCCTTTCCAGGAAGAAATTGCTCCTCATTTTCAACCTAAACCTCCCCTGGCACAACCTGAGGCTGTTTCCTCTTGTCCTATCATTTGCTATTTGGGAGAAGAGCCCAAGCCCCACCTGGCTCCAGCCTCCTCTCAGGGAGCTGCAGAGAGTGAGAAGGTCTCCCCTGAGCCTCCTCTTCTCCAGCCTAACCAAGCCCAGTTCCCTCAGCTGCTCCTCACAACACCTGTGCTCTAGACCCTTCCCCACCTTCCTTGCCCTTCTCTGGCCACACTCCAGCACCTCAGTGTCCTTCTAGGAGTGAGGAGCCCAAAATTGACCTCAGGATTCCAGGTGTGACCTCCCCAGTGCCCAGTCCAGGAGGACAATCCCCGCCCTGGTTCTGCTGCCACCTTAGTGCTGATCCCAGCCAGAATGCTGTTGGCCTTCTTGGCTATCTGGGCTCTCTGCTGCCTCATCTTCAGCTACTATCAACATCAAGCAGCTTTTTGGCTTGTCCAGTCATAATTATCCATGAAGACTTAATGTATAGACAAGACAGGAGTGGCTACATACATCATGCCTGGCAAAGCTACTACATTTATGAGACAAAGTGCTCAGCTGCTTGAAGATGTCAAATTAAGGCCCAGCAGCCCCAGCTTTGCCACTTCTTAGCCTCCCTGGGGGTCTCTGACATGGCAGTACCCTGAACCAGAGGACACCAGGGCAAGGACCAATCCTTCCTCCTCCCCTCTTTCAGTTTCAAAGCATCAGCCCTTGTCCAGTCCCAACAGCTCCTGCTAAAAATTCTTTCTTCTAGGCTCCTTTAAGTACTGAAAGGCTTCAAGAAGGCCTCCCTGGAGCCAATGCCAGGCTGACAAAACTCATCCTGCACCATAACTGCTGACACACAGGAGAAACATAATCAAAAGCCATTTTCAGGCCCCCAGAAACAAAAACACCAGTGAGGAACCATTCCAGTTCTCCCCTGCCTCTACCCCATGGCTATGGATCTGACAAGGAATCAGGGACTTTCTTAGGTACTAAACTGCTGGTTGCAGCTGTTTTGGAGGCTTTTATAGCTCCTTTGTACTCTTGTGGGACATGCCAAAGTGCAAACAGCTTCTTTCTTTCCACAGGAGAGGAAAAGATAAATTATTTCATACTTCAAAACAGATGAGGAGGAAAAGAAAGAAACAGAAAGGTTACTTAATAAAACATTCCCAGCATTAATAAAACATTATTATTTTTCTTGTATGCCCAAGTGTGCTACAGCAGGTCCTGAGCACAGGCCACTGCTCAGGAGACATGGCTCTCTTGGAGGGATCCCAGAGGAGAACCACTCCATGGAGATAGCCTGGTGAGGAGAGGCTGCAGGAGACCAGATGATGAACCTTAGGGAAGGGAAGGTGGCAATGTCCAGGTGTGAGCCAGAGCAGAGCTGGTTGTGCTCAGGGATTGGAGTTCTCAGCTCAGGCTCTTCCCAGGGCTGCACTTGCTGCAGCTCCCAGCAGCTTCTCCCACACAGGCTCTGCTGCCAGCAGGGACAACACTCCATGGGCACAGTTCCTGCCAAGGCTTGGGCTGCACAAAGCCTCTGCCTTAGCCTTGCTCCTCTGCAGAGCAAGGGCACTGCTCCAGCTTCTGCCCCAGCTTGGGCTGCAGGGAGTCAGAGGTGGCAGCTGTGGGGAGGAGGGGACAGGAGAGGTGACCCTCAAGTGCCCACCAAGGGATTGCAGCCCATGGCTGGCATCTTCAAGAGAGAGCTGAGGGATCCCCAGGCTCAAGCCTCTCCTTCCCTGGCCAGTGTCCCAGGAGGACTCTGGCCATTCTGCCTTCCAGCCTCAGCCATGTGTTCCTGCACCCAGCTCCTGACTCCAGTTGCCCTCTGGCCCTGAGTCCAGTCTGGGCCTTGCCCAGTGCTGCCCCACCATCGCTGGTGCCAGTGCTGCCCTTGCCATCAGGCCTTGGCTTGGAGATTGCTTTGGATCTCTCTGGATCTGTACCATTGCATTGTTCTTCTTTCCATCCAAGCTGTTTCAGTTTCCTTTCCCAAGCCACCAGTCTCTCTCCTTTCTTCCCTTTCTCTTCCCTCTGGAAAGGCAGAAGGCTTCAGAGAGAGCATCTGGCCCTGCTCTGCTGCCCAGCTCAGCCCAGCCCTGACCCCTGACAGGTTCAAAGCCATTGCAGATATTTTGTTAGAACTCTAACAGAGCTCAGACAGAAAATTCAGAGGGAGAAACTGCTCTGTGGCTCTCTAAGCTAACCCAACTGCTCTTCCCCCCCCCAGGGTATGCCCTTCCCTTTCCCTCACTTCCACATCCCACTCTTTTGCTGTGAGATCTACACTACTTGTGCAGGACCTCCATCAGCCAGGTGGCTTGTGGTGGGGCTCCTTCACCTTCTCTCCTGAAAGCCAGAGCCTCAAACAGACACCAAAGAGCCACTTCCTATGGGGATGGTCTATGAAAACACAGAGTAAACTGGGAATAAGCTTCTTTTCCAAGCAGGAAAACACAGTTTCAAGCTAAAGGTTTGAAAGCAGAACTGTGTTCTTCTTGCCTGCAGGAAGGAACCTCCTTCTGAGCCATGTTTTCCAGCTCACCTGGCTTGTGGCCTCTCAGCTTGGTCCAGATGATACACAGCTCTCTCTGGATCACTAAACCAACATTTCCTTTGTCCTTTCCTCCCCCAGTCTCCCCCAGGCACTGGAGTCTGCTCTCAGCAGGGAATATGCTTTGATCAAAGCATGTCCCAGTTGGTACAGATGCTGCAGGCTCCCACCTAGCTCCTGCCTTGCTTCATGTCCCTCCAGCACCTCCAGCTGCCCCAGGAAAAGCACAACCTTCTGCTGTCTCAGGAATTCAGTGACCATGAGAACCAGGAGGTCAAGACTGTGAGGTCACAACCCTCAAAGCCTGCTATCCAGAGGGGAAAGGTTTAGCTGCTAGGTCAGAGCAGGAGACATTCAGAGATTTGTAAGCTCAGAGCAAACAATGAATCATCTCAAGAAGAAACCAAGAAAGAACCCTGATTCTCATGGTCACCTGTAGCTTCTGGAGGCAGCTGAGAAGGGGAGTGGCAGAGGACATGCATCTCTGGGAGGAAAGAAGATGATGCATGCCAAAGAGGTCCTGTGCAACTGGGAGCAAACCATTTACCCTCTGAAAAACAGAGATAACAGCACTGCAAAACCAGCACCCTGCCAAGGCAGGGACCATAGGGCAGCAGGGCTGCAGGCAGCCTGATAAGGTCTGGGTGAGCCCCAGAGGAACAGACACTAACCCACCCTGACTCAGCTGCTCCTGGGGCACTGAGCAACACAAGCAGGACCTGTCAGGTTGTAAGGCAGTCAATATCTTCTGATGGTTTACTGTAAGCATTAATGATCTTGTTACTGGAAAGAGAGGAGGAGAGAGGAGGGACAAGGAATCTACCACAAGAGATCCTTTCATGGGCAATGGTGGAAAGAAGCAGCCTGGATGGAACTTTCAGGTTTCACATCTGACTGCCAGTGCCCAAGATCACTGTCTCCCAGCACCCATGAAGTATTTCCCTGCCTCCACCACAGCAGTTATGGCTAAGAATCCCCCTAGATGCTGATTCTTTACTGTCTGATTAATTCAAGGCCAAGTGTAAGGTCCTGCACGTGGGTCAGGGCAATCCAGTGTCAGTCCAGGCTGGGGGATGAAGGGCTGGAGAGAAGCCCCCAGGAGAAGGATTTTGGGAGTACTGGTGGGTGAGAAGCTGCCCATGAGGCAGCAATGTGAGCTCCCAGCCCAGAAGCAGCAAACCCTGTCCTGGGCTGCAGCACCAGCAGCATGGCAGGGAGGGGATTGTGCCTCTGCTCTGCTCTGGGGAGACCTCAGCTACAGTGCTAGGGCCAGCTCTGGAGTCCTCAGCACAGCACAGACATGGAGCTGGGGGAGCAGGGCCAGAGGAGGACACAGACATGATCTGAGGGCTGGAAGCTCTGTGCTGTGAGGCCAGGCTGAGAGAGTTGGGGTTGTTGAGCCTGGAGAAGAGAAGGCTCCTGGGAGATCTTACTGCAGCCTTGCAGGACTTTGGGAGGGGATGTAGAAGAAAGATGGGGAGAGACTTTTGAGCAGGATCTGTTGGGACAGGACAAGGGCTGATGGTTTGGAACTGAAAGAGAAGAAACACATTTTGGATGCTGAGATTGGTGAGAGCCTGTGCCAGGTTGCCCAGAGAGGTGGGAGATGTCCCATCCCTGGAACCATCCCAGCTCAGGTTGTTTGGGGCTGTGAGCAACCTGCTCTGGTTGCAGATGTCCCTGCTGGCTGCAAGGGTTGGACTGGGTGACCTTTAATAGTCCCATCCCACCCAAACCATTCTATGGTTCCAATTGGGAAGAAAGGAAGCACTAAGTCTTTGCCCAGGGAGCAGTTCTGGTTAGGTTTCCATTTGCTTCCTCCTGTATTTGTTTTCACAGCCTCACAGGTACTTAATTATCTCTGAGATGTCTATTCTGCTGTCAGCTTTGGCTGAAGGTTGCTACAGGGTCAGGAAATCCCAGGGGGTGTTGGGGATGGTGGCATATCAAGTGCCAGGCACTGGCAGACTGCTCAGGCATCACTTGTGGAATCAGAGGAGAAACTGAAGCCAATGCAGTGCCCACAAAGAAACCAGGAAGAGCAGGGGATGGGAGAGCTTAGGGCATGGTGGGACAGGAGAAGAGCTGAAGAACTGAGGAGAAAATAATCATCTGAAGGTTTTCTCCCCTTACTACAAGCCCAGGAGATGTAGGGAGGTCACAGGAGCAGGGCCCAGGTGGCTGAGCCTGCTGTGGAGGAGGCACAGGGAGCCTCTCTGAGCAAGGGTGTAGAAACAGGGAAACACAGAATCAGTTAGGTTGCAAAAGAGCTTTAAGATCATCAAGTCCAACCATCAACCAGCACTGCCAGGTCACCACTGTGGGTCCCTCAGCACCACATCTTTTCAGTCCCTCCAGGGATGGGGACTCCACCACTGCCCTGGGCAGCCTGGGCCAGGCCTTCACAACCCTTTTGGGGGTGAAATTGTTCCTAATGTCCCACCTAAACCTCCCCTGGCACAACCTGAGGCTGTTTCCTCTTGCCCTATCACTTGCCACCAGAAGAAATTGTAGGTGCAAGGGTGCACAACCAAAAGTGCATGAGCAGAGGGGCAAGAGCAAAGCTACCTGAACATGAGTTTGCTACCAAGGGCACAGCCAGTGTGGTGAGCAGAGTAGGACCCCAAGGAAGAAGCAGCAAGTAGGATGTTGCCAGCTGTTCTGGAGATGCTGCCAGCTGTGCCAGCCTCCCTCTCCCAGCAGATGCTGCTGTGGCACAAGCAGAGTCTCAGAGGAGCTCAGCCCTCCTTGCAGAGGCATCAGCCTGTCTCCAGCAGCACCACCTACAGAGTCTGCTGCAAGGAAAGGTCACTTCTGTTCCTGCCTGGCCAGAATCATCAATTAGCTAAACCCTGTCATTGAAACAACAAATTCCACCTTGTTCATGCAGCAAGTGGCTTAAAAAGTAAGTAAATACTCCTAGCACTTCAATCTGTTTCCTGATGGAGAGGGAAAGCAAAGTGTTAGTAACCCTGGAGTAGCTCCTGCTTCCAGAACACACACTGCTCTCCTGTGAAGCTGGCAGAGGCACACACATGAGGTGGCTACTGGTGCTGCTTGTCCACTCTTGGCTGGTAAATAAAGTGGTCTGAGACAGCCTTTGTCTCTCAAAGTCCCTGCTGCCTCACCAGAAGATCAGATGGCAGAAGGTCTCAGTGTGTGCTTCTCCTCTTTGGGGTTTTCTTTGGGTTTTGGGGTTGTTTTGGGTAAAGTGCTCCCTAGGCAGAGGTGTCTGTCTGTTGCTGGAGGCAGGCACCCAGAGCAGAGCCTGCTGCCTCCCCTCCTGTGCCACTTCTACTGCAGCTCCATAAGATCCTTGATCCAGCACTGCCACCTTGTCTGTGGGAGAATGGGGACAGAACCAAAATAGCTATTTCAAAGAAAAAGTCAAAACCTGTGAGGCTGATAATGTTTATTCACTGCATATTCTGGGATGACACAACCTAGTTGTAGCCTCCTCTAGATCTTTGAAGTCCTGATGGGTCAAGCTGCTGTTTCTGCTTTGAATCCCCAGAGAGCTTCACTGCCAAAGAGGCAATGGCAGAGGTGAGAATGACTCAAAGGGGCAGAAGCAACCTGAGCTAGCTGAAGATGTCCCTCCTGACTGCAGGGGAGTTGAGTTAGATGACCTTGAAAGGTCCCTTCCAACCTAAACCAGTCTGTGGTTCTGAGACAACCAATGTGAAAAGGATAAGGAGCCCCTAGAAGTGGTGACCCCATGGTTGGGCTTGGGAGGGGACAGCACAACTCCTGAGCCCTTTACTGGGGATTACAGGTGGCAGAGGTGAAGGAGGGGCTGCTGGTGACTTCTCCTTTCCTTGGGTACCTTCAACAAGCAGAAAGGAAAGTGGTGGCCCTGCAGCAATGACTGTCAGTCTGAGCAGTGATGGAGAGGCCTGGCAGGAGATGTGGGCCACTGTGGTCAGGCTAATGGTAATAACTAGTAATTATGGGATAAGGCAGAGCAAATGAGTGTTTGAGCTGCAGAGCAAGAAATAATCCATCCTGGAGATGACTTGGAGATAGTCTCCCAAGAGAAGGGTTGGAAGTCCCATTCTTCAAGCAAGTTAAAGCCAGCCTGGATAAGGAACACTGCAGACTTCCCACTGTAGCAGCTAGGAGGCAGAGATTCAGTGATTTGCAAATCCTCCTCCTCTAATAGTTATGAACTTGAAGGTCTCCAGCATTAATCATCTTCAGCCCAGAACATGCATTTTGGTCTCTGTTCATGCTTCACACTCCTGTGTGATGAAGGGTTTTGTTATGACAGGGCAGACTGAGCTGGGCTGCAGGAAGCCAAGCTGAGACATGCAGTGTGTTTGAGGAAGATCACTGAGCCTTGGAAGGGCAGCAGATGATCATTACTCAGGTTCTCTAGACATCTCTGCAAACAGAAACTCAGCCTCCTCAGGGTAGCCTTCATGTGCATCTCTTCTAGGAGAACTGTTGGGAAGCTCATGCTGAAAGGGTCTGCAGAGGTGAGAAAAGGACCCTGGGAGAGACTTGCACATCCAGACAGGTGACTGGAAAAGGAGTTGAAGCCAAGAGAGTTTCCTTTACCCATTCCATGGCCTCTTGGCACCATGAAAGAAGATCTACCTAGTTCCTCCTGGGGAAGGCAACTTGAGAGACCTGGAAGGAACTCATGGCTTGGTTTCAAGGTTGCTTTCTTTTCTCATTGCCTGGCTGCTGTCCTGCCCACATGCAAAGGAGAAGAGAAAGCACCACAGCTCATGCCTTCCTGGTCACAGGCCACTTCTAATTGCAAGAGAAGACATCAACATCAGACACAGATTTCCTGCTGGGCCTTGGACAAGAGATCTGCCTAGATAATGAAATAATCCCAGGATCAGTTCTTTTCATGCTTTTAGTAAGTATATTGATAAACCCAGATAAGAAATAAGTATAATAAGTATATAAGTAATGAGTATAGTAACTTAGTAAGTCCAGAGAAGGGCAAGGAAGGTGGGGAAGGGTCTAGAGCACAAGTGTGGTGAGGAGCAGCTGAGGGAACTGGGCTTGGTTAGCCTGGAGAAGAGGAGGCTCAGGGGAGACCTTCTCACTCTCTGCAGCTCCCTGAGAGGAGGCTGCAGCCAGGTGGGGATTGGGCTCTTCTCCCAAGGAACAAGTGATAGGACAAGAGGAAAGTTGCACAAGGGGAGGTTTAGGTTGGCCATGAGGAACAATTTCTTCACTGAAAGAGTGGCTAGGCTTTGGAACAAGCTGCCCAGGGCAGTGGTGGAGTCACCATCCCTGGAGGGATTTCAAAGCTGTGTGCATGCGGTGCTGAGCCCCATGGGTTAGTGGTGCCCCGGCAGTGCTGCTTAACATTTGGACTTGATGATCTTAAAGGTCTCTTTCTACCAAAATGCTTCTGTGATAAGGCCTGCAATCACCACCTGACTCTGCAGCCAGCCTCTGAAGAGACACATTTTAAACCCAGAACATACACAGCCAGTGGCAAATTAGCCAAATTAGCTTTCAGTGATCTCACAGGAGTCATGCTGAGGACTTTCATCAGCCATAAGCAACGTGAGATGATGAGCTGCCTCCACAGCCCTCTGGAGAAGGATAAAGAGACTCTCCAAACCTTGGCCACTAAAGAAGGTGTCTAAGTCAATCCATGGTGGGTGGAAAGATCCCAGGGAAATCAGATTTCCCATGGGGAACCAGCTGCTGGGGAAGGGAAGGGGCTGCAGAGCAGGAGGTCTTCCCCCCTTCACCCCCATCCCTGCAGGAGCAGGCAGCCCAAGCAGCTCTGCAAGTGCTGTGCCAGGGAGGGACAGCAGCTCCCAGGGATGGAATTAAACAGACAAATCTCTGCCCATTAAGTACTGACACAGAACTCTCAAAGAAAAGCTTTTAACCCAAATCCAGCATTTATCTGTCCCTCCTGTTCACCTGTTCCTTGCAAAGAGAAACTCCAAAGATAAAGGCTCCCCAAAATCATCCGTTTGCTGCAATAATGACACAAGGTCTGGCTGTTTTCTGCTATGTCTCAGGGTTGTGTGGGAATGAGCAGTCTGGACAGGGCTTGAGCTTTACAAATCTCTTAATTGGGCTACTAATTACCTCCCTTTCTGCCCCCCACCCCAAAGAAAAAAAAAAAAAAGCATTTCTTTTCATTAGGCAAAGAGGCAGTGCTCTGAGCCCAATCAACATGCAGAGCTCCAATCAAGGTCTCTTTAATGGCTCATCAAAGGAGGAAGAGAGATGACCAGAGGACATACATCACCAACAGACCCAGGCCACGTGTCCTAACACATCAGCCTGGGTGTTTAATTAGTTCATTATTTAAGAGGGAGCTGATGAGCTGAGCAGGGAAGCCCTCTTCTCCTACTGCAGGGAGGACATACAGCCTCCTGTGTCCTACTTCTCCAGGAGTTTCTCTGCCTGTCTCTGTCAAATCAAATCTGTTGACACAATCAGCCTTGGAGGTGGAACAGGAGAACCTAGAAGCCACCAACCTGCCCTGTACTCATGCCCTAAGTCCATATCCTCCTCCAGGATGTGCCTACCTCAAGGCACCTGAGGTGGTACATGCTCAGCACACCTTCAGGAGACAGGACACCAGCCTGCCTATGCTCATGCCCAAAGTCCATGTCCCTCCTCCAAGATGAGCCTACTGCAGGGGGCTTGAGAGGTGCATGCTCAGCACAACTCCAGCTTCACCCAGGGATGAAGAATTTGATTGACACTATAGAATGATTTGGGTTGGAAGGGACCTTAAAGATCATCTAGTTTCAACCCCCCAACCACTAAGACCAGGTTGCCCAGGGCCACATCCAACCTGGCCTTGAACACTGCCAGGGATGGGGCAGCCACAGCCTCTCTGGGCAACCTGTGCCAGTGCCTCACCACCCTCTGAGTGTTTCTTCCTGCCACCCTTCTTTGCTATGTGATGCACCTGGCTGTGCCCTCTCTGGGTAGGAGTGACACAGCAGGAAAAGAAGGGTCACCCCCAGGTCCCATCTCCTCCATCCAGCCTTTCCAGTAGCAACTGAGGGCAGTGCAGCTGCAGAATCAGGTGAAACAACCTCCCCTGAAATAAGCAGCCACCTCACTGCACAGCACCACCTCGAGGGGCAAGGTGGGGAGAGAAGCAGTCAGAAAGGACAGATGCTACAACTCCCACTGCACTCATCCTGCTTTTAGGGTGGCTAAAGGTAGTGTAGGAAGCTGTGTGAAAGAGAGCAGACCACACATCACCTAAAGCCTTTCTCTTCCTGCTTGGAATGCAGTATTTGAGGAGGAGAAAAAGAACAAAGACTAATGGACTCTCCTGATCCACCTCTCTCTAGCTGCTCACCAGGAGCCTGCTTTACTAGGGGTGGAGGGGAAGGAGCTGTTGCTGTTTGAACACCATCTGCCTTCAGGTTCCCCAGGAGGTGCCCACACCCCCAGCAGAGCCATCCTGCCTTTCAGGAACACTGCCCAGGGTTGCTTTCATGGATGACAGAGCTTGAGCAGGGCAAACAGGCAACGTTCTGCATCTCCCTCTCTGCACCCTACTGCACGGAGATGTGGTGCTGAGGAGGTTGCTAGGGGATTGCTTCAGGTCCAACTATGCCTTTCCTGCTGAAAGTCCAACGTGGCAAGGGGGAAATACTCCTGATAAGTGCAATGCTGAGTGTGCCAGGAGGCTGGCATGTCCCTTGTGCTGCCACATGCCCCCCTTCCAAGCTACTGCAGGGACAAAGGAGATCTGATTGCCTCCCTCCTTCCTCATTAGGTGCCTCCTGCCTCACATGGGGGCTCCAGGAGGAACCTGCTGCACCTCAGGAGGAGAGAATCTTCCCCCAGACCAGCAGACAGGCACAGAGGGATATTAATATATCTGTGCATGTCTTGGCATTTGGAAAACGTGTTTGTGCCTAGGCCTTATGTTCATAATTACCACAGCAATTACTAATGAGTCACTAATGACCTTCAAGAGCACACTGAAACTATTTCAGCTTCCACTGAAGGGTGTAACCAAGATGAGCAGAATTTCTTTGAGGAGGCTAAAAAAAGGCTGATCCCCAAGGCTGGGTTTTTAACTCACTCCTGATTTCATAGAACCATGAAGGTTTACAGAGACCTCAAAGATCACCAAGTCCAACCATCAACCTACCACCACCATGCCACTAAACCATGGCCCTAAGGGCCACATCTGAATGGTTTTTGAACCTCTCCAGGGGTGGTGGCTCCATCACTGCCTTGGGCCTTGAGTGCTACAGGACAGTGTCTTTACAAGGTGACACAACAGAACCACGAGGAGCTCACAGGTATGGTCACCAAAAGGATGTTCCCCACAAAGCCCAACAAGTACAGAGAACAGAGAGGTTAGTGTCTGTCAAATGGGCAGTGCATGACTGCACAAATGCCACTGACCACTTCATCCTGGCAAACAGGTAACAAAGTTTGCATGCAACTATCATCTGCCATCCATCAAACTCAGCTCTTACCCTGTAATGCCCTGGCTTGCATCAGCAGAGCTAGGGCAGGGATTGTCCTCCTGGACTGGGCACTGTGGAGGCCACAGCTCCAATCCTGGGGTCAGGTTTGGGCTCCTCACTCCAAGAAGGACACTGAGGTGCTGGAGTGTGGCCAGAGAAGGGCAGGGAAGGTGGGGAAGGGTCTAGAGCACAAGTGTGGTGAGGAGCAGCTGAGGGAACTGGGCTTGGTTAGGCTGGAGAAGAGGAGACTCAGGGGAGACCTTCTCACTCTCTGCAGCTCCCTGAGAGGAGGCTGGAGCCAGGTGGGGTTGGGCTCTTCTGTTGCCACACAATCCATATGTAGCTGCCTATATAATATTCTCCATGAAACCCTTTGAGAGGTGAAAGCTTCCAGACTCACACCAGAAGCAATGTAGTGGGATCCATGGCACCAACATCATAGTGACCATAGAGGACAGGCTCATGGGTTAAAATCTAATCACCAATTGATCAGGAAAGTTGTAAGAGAGATTGTTCAGCTCTCACATGTCCTTGGCAAAGCATTGCTGATGGTGCAAATGTTGGAGGACAGAGCTTTAGATGTGCCCTTTGAGGCAGCAGTGCAAGCAGAAAGCATCCACTTGGATGTGTCTGGTAAAAAGAGGTCAGGAGATGTCTATTAAACATCTTCCTTCCATGCTATAAAGATGTTTTCCAGCCTGTTCTTTGTTGTCTGGCTTCTAAGCTTCTATCCCCAGTGGATGACATGCATGATCTGAGGAAAAGCAGAGCAGAGCCTCGTTTGAAAGGCAGGATGGAGAGCTGAGATGAGACCCCAGCATGTCCCTCAGCTTTTCAGGATAAAATACACTTCTGAAAGCAGCAAAGCCTTTGCATTTGAATCCTTCTCTGTAGAAATCAACCACTGATAACTCCTCCTTTGCCTCTAACTAGTGTTTGACAGGAAGAAGATTCTGCCTTCAGAATGTTTCCTTCTCATTTACTAAACAAGGACAAGCTCTGGTGTTAAAGTCAACTCTTGGTGGGAGGCAGGCTGGGCTTGGGCTCTTCTCCCAAGGAACAAGTGATAGGACAAAAGGAAACAGCTTCAGATTGCACCAGAGCAGGTTCAGATTAGGTGTTAGGAAGAATCCCTTCCCCCAGAGGGTTCTCAGGCATTGGCCCAGGCTGCCCAGGGAGGTGGTGGAGTCACCATCCCTGGAAGGGTTGAAAACCCATGTAGATGTGGTGCTGAGGGGCATGGGTTAGTGGTGCCCTGGCAGTGCTGGTTACCAGTTGCACTCAATGATCTTAAAAGTCTCTTCCAGCCAGAACAATTCTGTGATCCTCCTCTTGTGTTCCACCTTTACTCCACAGTCCAAGATGTTCATTATCAGTCCCAGTAACAGCCAAGGCTCCAGCCTCTTTCCCCAAGGGAAGGAAAGCCACAGAAGAAGGTCAGAAGAAAGTAAAAGTGCCACCAAAGGGACCCTCCTTACCTGTGCTGCTGGAGATGTTGACATCAATGCTGATATCTGAGATGCCACCACCCTTCAGAGATGCCACACACGTGTAGGTCCCAAAGTCAGTGAATTTCAAGTCAATGATGTCCAGGTTTGTAGTGCCAGGGGACACATCAGGGTCAGTCTGGGTGATCACCATCCTCTCTGAGCTCCTCAAGGGACGCCCATTCTTAAACCAGCTGAAGGTAAGCTCTTCAGAAGGGATGGCTTCCACCTGGCAGGAGATCTTCACCTCTCTCCCAATCTGGATGTTGTCATCTTTGTGGTAGGGGTCAGGGGTGATCCAGAAACGTCCTTTTTTTAAGGCTGAAATAGGTAAAAAGACAAACTCTAATAAAGAACAAATTTGGGCATGTTCAGACTTTGCCATGGTTTATGCTCATGCTTCACTGTGCACCCAGGTATCATTTGAATAGGGCCTGGAGGGAGAGGCCAAGGGGTGATGGTTGGAAACTGAAAGAGGAGATTTAAGTAGAGAGAAGGAAGAAATTTTGGATGCTGAGGATGGTGAGAGCCTGTGCTAGGTCACCCAGAGAGGTGGGAGATGTCCTATCCCTGGAACCANAAAGGATGTTCCCCACAAAGCCCAACAAGTACAGAGAACAGAGAGGTTAGTGTCTGTCAAATGGGCAGTGCATGACTGCACAAATGCCACTGACCACTTCATCCTGGCAAACAGGTAACAAAGTTTGCATGCAACTATCATCTGCCATCCATCAAACTCAGCTCTTACCCTGTAATGCCCTGGCTTGCATCAGCAGAGCTAGGGCAGGGATTGTCCTCCTGGACTGGGCACTGTGGAGGCCACAGCTCCAATCCTGGGGTCAGCTTTGGGCTCCTCACTCCAAGAAGGACATTGAGGTGCTGGAGTGTGTCCAGAGAAGGGCAGGGAAGGTGGGGAAGGGTCTAGAGCACAAGTGTTGTGAGCAGCTGAGGGAACTGGGCTTGGTTAGGCTGGAGAAGAGGAGACTCAGGGGAGACCTTCTCACTCTCTGCAGCTCCCTGAGAGGAGGCTGGAGCCAGGTGGGGTTGGGCTCTTCTGTTGCCACACAATCCATATGTAGCTGCCTATATAATATTCTCCATGAAACCCTTTGAGAGGTGAAAGCTTCCAGACTCACACCAGAAGCAATGTGGTGGGATCCATGGCACCAGCATCATAGGCACCAGCATCATAGTGACCATAGAGGACAGGCTCATGGGTTAAAATCTAATCACCAATTGATCAGGAAAGTTGTAAGAGAGATTGTTCAGCTCTCACATGTCCTTGGCAAAGCATTGCTGATGGTGCAAATGTTGGAGGACAGAGCTTTAGATGTGCCCTTTGAGGCAGCAGTGCAAGCAGAAAGCATCCACTTGGATGTGTCTGGTAAAAAGAGGTCAGGAGATGTCTATTAAACATCTTCCTTCCATGCTATAAAGATGTTTTCCAGCCTGTTCTTTGTTGTCTGGCTTCTAAGCTTCTATCCCCAGTGGATGACATGCATGATCTGAGGAAAAGCAGAGCAGAGCCTCGTTTGAAAGGCAGGATGGAGAGCTGAGATGAGACCCCAGCATGTCCCTCAGCTTTTCAGGATAAAATACACTTCTGAAAGCAGCAAAGCCTTTGCATTTGAATCCTTCTCTGTAGAAATCAACCACTGATAACTCCTCCTTTGCCTCTAACTAGTGTTTGACAGGAAGAAGATTCTGCCTTCAGAATGTTTCCTTCTCATTTACTAAACAAGGACAAGCTCTGGTGTTAAAGTCAACTCTTGGTGGGAGCCAGGCTGGGCTTGGGCTCTTCTCCCAAGGAACAAGTGATAGGACAAAAGGAAACAGCTTCAGATTGCACCAGAGCAGGTTCAGATTAGGTGTTAGGAAGAATCCCTTCCCCCAGAGGGTTCTCAGGCATTGGCCCAGGCTGCCCAGGGAGGTGGTGGAGTCACCATCCCTGGAAGGGTTGAAAACCCATGTAGATGTGGTGCTGAGGGGCATGGGTTAGTGGTGCCCTGGCAGTGCTGGTTACCAGTTGCACTCAATGATCTTAAAAGTCTCTTCCAGCCAGAACAATTCTGTGATCCTCCTCTTGTGTTCCACCTTTACTCCACAGTCCAAGATGTTCATTATCAGTCCCAGTAACAGCCAAGGCTCCAGCCTCTTTCCCCAAGGGAAGGAAAGCCACAGAAGAAGGTCAGAAGAAAGTAAAAGTGCCACCAAAGGGACCCTCCTTACCTGTGCTGCTGGAGATGTTGACATCAATGCTGATATCTGAGATGCCACCACCCTTCAGAGATGCCACACACGTGTAGGTCCCAAAGTCAGTGAATTTCAAGTCAATGATGTCCAGGTTTGTAGTGCCAGGGGACACATCAGGGTCAGTCTGGGTGATCACCATCCTCTCTGAGCTCCTCAAGGGACGCCCATTCTTAAACCAGCTGAAGGTAAGCTCTTCAGAAGGGATGGCTTCCACCTGGCAGGAGATCTTCACCTCTCTCCCAATCTGGATGTTGTCATCTTTGTGGTAGGGGTCAGGGGTGATCCAGAAACGTCCTTTTTTTAAGGCTGAAATAGGTAAAAAGACAAACTCTAATAAAGAACAAATTTGGGCATGTTCAGACTTTGCCATGGTTTATGCTCATGCTTCACTGTGCACCCAGGTATCATTTGAATAGGGCCTGGAGGGAGAGGCCAAGGGGTGATGGTTGGAAACTGAAAGAGGAGATTTAAGTAGAGAGAAGGAAGAAATTTTGGATGCTGAGGATGGTGAGAGCCTGTGCTAGGTCACCCAGAGAGGTGGGAGATGTCCTATCCCTGGAACCATCCCAGCTCAGG